>CM037792.1:2297751-2347751 GCA_021229015.1 Solen grandis | reverse complement strand
ATGCAACTAATTTGGAAAGATACATTATTCATATGATTTTAATTATGTGCATGAGAAATACATACGTTAAAAATCGTTATTTTCAGCTTTTTTTTTAAAGTGAACTATTTTCAAAGTTTTCGATTAAAAGTAGTAATTCGTTCTAAGTATATATATATAGAGAGATTGATACAGCATGTACGAGAATGTATTCCGATTTCTTTGAAATTTATTACTCACCCTGGCAGCTAGAAGCGTTTCACAGACAAATATATGCATTCTGGGAGAAAGAAACGGTGGAAAAACAAAGACTTTGTGATGACCTTTCATCAGTTAAATTGAAGACAAAATCGTACCGTTCGTGTTCCAGTGTCGTTTATTTGCACAATTATTTTATATTTTAAAAATCTATTCAAATATCAAATTATGTTTTAAATAATATATTAATATCATTTAAATCATCATTATAAAAAAGGAGGATGTTGAATTAAATGAATATACAGAATCAAATATTATCAATATAAAGTCATATATTTATATCACAGTTATAGATGTCGTTGTCGTTGATGTAAATGATAATGTTGATTTCATTGCGCAAATGAAAATATATGTCATGATAACGCTCTTTGATTTCAAATGTAATAAACCTTGATTATATTTTATTAAGCGTTCAAAGGAAGCATTAGAATCGGGTTAAGATAGGCGACAAACAAAATATGCTAACAAATCTTTATTAATTTAAACAATATGAAATTGATATCTGAACAAGAAACCAACAAACCCTGAGATTTTTCTCGACAAACACCCGGTTGTGTACAATCACATTTACAGGTAACAACTAACATTCTCAACACGTATGTTTAATAGTATTACAGTACAGTTATAACTATTGCAATGTATATGTCTTGGTTACAGGTAAACTAGCAAAATGCTGATCATACAAAACTATACATATGCATATTTTGTATATGGTGCAAAAATTTCAAGTTTTGGATGAATGGATTACCTAGTTACAACAGGGATCTAGGAATCCGTAGCTTTAGGACAAAATTATGCGGGAAGGTTCGGGCACAGAAGACACAAAACCACCTAGCGAGTTTAAGATCAAAGGCGCACTCTTTTGTCCACTTTTCTTTGCTCTCTTAGCACGTGTTTCTGAGTAGCTCATTACCACCTGAGCGAAAACGTTTCATCAATTATTTTTTGGGAAATAACCTTCATTTGCCGACTTACTGAAGTAAAACATTGGACACATTAAATCAATATACATTCGAATTAATTGTTTGTGCAAACAAGATTGTATCTATATATTAAATTACAGATTTTCCTAAGAGAAGAATGAACATAAATTGGGTTTGTTCTGTCATTTACAAACTAGCTTTGTCAAATAATTCTAATACCCAGTTGTTGATGCCATTGAACGATAATGGCAACTTTAAGGATTACACATTTGACATTATTACAACGGTAGATCCTAAATTCGATGTATTCACTTTTCACTGTTCTTGCTTTTCTTGTAGACTTTTACCTAAATTTTAAAGAATAAATTCACCAGTTAACCTAAATGTTCATCTGACTGTCATTATGGTTATACGTACCAGCACTTAAGCATCCTTTGTGAAGGACTCGGTAACAATCTCATTAAAAGCATATCTCTACTATCCGCGATTAAGATCTGACAACATCGCATTAATGGGCACGTGGTTACTCAGCCTGGTTATACCTTACGATTTTGTAGGCGCCGATTTGATTGGCTTACAAAAAGGTCAATCTGAGACGACCTCCTACAAAATGTGGTCAGATTCATTTAGCGATATATGAGCAAATATACTGAATCTGATTTTAATGAGATTGACTCGGTAGTGGATGAGTTTACACACTATCCGCATTGATAAGTGAAAGTCATATTTGAAATAACATATACATTCATAATAATATAGATGGAACATCCGATAAGAATAAATAAATGTACATAAACATCAACCAATTTAATCCATAGACTGGTCAATACTTGTGTAGAAAAATATCCATAATGTCGACTTTCTTTGTGATATCCTGGATTAGGCATCAATTTTGGATTGTAAGCGCATGCGCGAGGAATGATTACATTCATAGCGTTTATTAAGATCATTTTTCCTCTTTTGTGACGGGTACGGATGGAGCCGCTGGTTCGTCTAATATACCCATTGCCTCCAACAGCATTTTGGATTGGCCTGAAAAAAGATATGATACTTAAAAGAACCCATTATGTTTTCATTCCGTTTTCAGAGAGTGAGCAGATTTGACTTGACTATTTGAGTTTACCGTCGCTTCGACAGTATTTCAGTCATATAGCGACATCCAGCTAATTACAGGTGGAGGAAGACCCAGAATGCACGGAGGCATCCGAGTAGAACCACCAACCTACCACAAGCCAAGAAGGGTTTCCTCACATGAAAATCCGAATGATCCTACCGGGATTCGAACCCACGCGGTGAGGGGCTGAGTGAGTGCTAAAGTCAGCGACTTTACCCTTTCGGCCACGGTGGCCCCCGAGAGTGAGCAGAGGAGTGCCATAAGTGTCAAATGATAACATATGAGGCCAGCGTACTTATACACTACTGCCTAGTGATTATGTGGCATAAGCTACTGCGATACATATAAAGATAAATGTATACCTTCTTAGAGTATTCCGTCATGCAAATCAATGTTAAGATTGAAGCGAAAGCACACGCTGAATCAATAAATGATTGACAAGCAAGCTATTTAGTAGCAAAACTGCGAAAAACATGTTAAACATGCAATTACATGCGCTATATATAAAGCTGATACACAAAATGTCGATGTTATAAGATGTTAAATACTTGAGTTAGAATACTAAACAAGAAAAGAATGCAAAGCTTCATATACATGGTATTATTTACATAAAAGGATACTTACATCGAACACAGGTTTTTTCCAGGCATGCAGTGAAATTACATTGTGATTTGTTGTCTTCTCTTATATTATGGTCTTCATAACGCATTTACTGAGTCTGACTATCATCTCATTTCCTTGAAATATTTCATAGGAACCTGTATCTACTTCTGATGGTAGTTTTCGAGATGAAACATCAGCAGAGGTCTTATTATCCGTTTTAGATGAAATTCGTTCCAATTTTCATTACATTTATAAAAAAAAAGAATCTAACCTTTAGATATCTGCTTATCACTTTATAAAGCATTAACATATTTTGACAGAGTTATTGTCTCTCTGATTTTAAAATATTTGATTTATGTTTTGTATTACTATGTGTCTTTAATATATATATATATTTTTATAAAATAATAACACATTAAGAATGATCAAACAAAACTGTTCAAATGGGTTGATTTTCATTGCCTGTATCTTAACGTATGCAATACTGATTGCACTGGCGGTAGAATGTTCAACTATTTTCGTCATGGATGGCCGTATTTATTTCTTTATGACTATATAGATAACCTATGATAATATGATACCAGCAATACCCACTGCTACCATTTCAGTCATTTCCAGGGTATAACAAAATATATCATGTTGGTTGAAATGTAGTAACCTTATTCTAAAAAACAAGAAATAAAAACATTAAAAGTCATGTACGAATTATAGACACTTGCCACTCAAGGACTAGCTATATGTTTTAATCAAATACCCAAAGATAGATATGTGATATGAATATGTGATATATTTGTAGACAAAGCGATGTGAAATATTGCTAGCAAAGTGAAATGCAGAAGTAGGTAAGGAGTAGGTATAGTGAGTATATACATATATATAACATACTGACACAGTATACTTTAGACTTTTTATTAGTATTAAATGCATACATCAGGACAAAACACTAAAATCAGAACGATACAATCATGCTTTGAGCTATGCTAATTACATCTTCCAGTTAGAAAACGAATGAATATATTAAATTGTACTATCATGATTAAGTTTAACTGAGTTATTAATATATAGAATAGTTGTATGTCTTGGACATTGATCTACCTTATAGAAATGACATAATTATAAAAAATTAAAAATATTTTTAAAAAAATTATGAACAATATTACTGAATATGAAAATGTAGTTTTTGTTCATTATGAAGCAGGACAAGCAAAGTGAAAAAGAGCGTAGAGAAAATGATTTGCATTCTTACTTTATAAGTATAGTTGACTATAGTTGTATAAGGTTTGTCAAATATTTCCATATAACCTAATAATTTCCTCAAAGAATACAACCGTAATGACTCATTTCACAACCTATGAATATTTCTTCAACTGGAAAACTAAAGACTTTTTAATAGGACAAATACTATGAAATAAGAGTGTTGATAGTAGAGGCTGGTTATAGCCCCTAAAGCGATGTAACCACTGTTGATTATTTACCGCTTTGGCACTTATCTCTTATATAGATAGTTTTAATTTGAAACAGATGTTAGCATTCAGTTTATCTCCGTTAATATGTTGTACATAAGGTTAGCAGATAAAAGAATTATGTCATCATCTCCAAGAACCAAAACATGACTTATTATTGGCTAAAATGTGATTTAAATTAAAATTATTTTGAACATAAATTTATGTTATAAAACTTTTATAGTAACTCTTAAATATATATACGTTCACCAAATCAAATATAATCAAGACGATAACCCTAACTGTATTAAAATAAAGGTATAACGTATTGTGCAGCAGAGTACAATGTGCATGTTTTGCACAATTTAACACTAAGAAGGCAAGGGGGATAGGAGCGTTGCATAGACTACTCTTCATTTTACTTCTACTATTACTCTAACAGTGAACTGTTTGCCCTACCTTTTCGTATCAATGTCTTCTATGAATCATCTCAGCTGTTAAGAACGCACCTCGTTGGTAACATCATCATTAGTTAAAGATTGCAAAACGAATTTCTTTTTTCATCAGACGAAAAAAAAATAGGGCAAACACTAAAACTGCATGTGGTGACATTGGCTGTCTACAGCTACAAAGTGACGAAACCACCATAAAGTGTTAAATGGTGTAAATATGTCTAGACATGTTTAAATCTTATGATATGTTAGATTTATATTCTACCCATTAATCTTGTTTTCTTACAATGAGATAGCACATACTTGTAACATGATCTTCAAGCATACAACATAATGATGACATGGCTTAAATTATACTTGTTCTCTGAACAAAATACAGATAACCTGTAACATATATAAAAGTATATAAATTATTTAACATTAGATAAAATCTCACTTTACTTTCACCAGATCAAGCTTTAAAACGCAAAACAAAGCAAAACAAAAACAACCAAAGCAAAGTCTAGCTTGCCCAGGCGCCATCAGCGTCTTCAAGGTTTTCATTTTTCTTCTAATACTTCGAAAATAGAGGAAATAACTATGTCGTACTCATAGGTTTCCATGTTTTTATTTTCTCACTAAAAGTAGTTTTTGTTTGTTCTTGGGGGAGCTTTGAGTCTTGCAGCTTCATCTTCTCGCTGCTGCGCCAATTTCTGGGCAAGCTTCGACTCTCCACCCTGTTGCAGTAAAGATTGCATGAATTCTACACTACGTTTGAATGCTGGGTTTCCAGACATCTTCTTAGCCATCAACCGTGACAGTTTTATTCTCACACGACCAATTTCCGTATCTTCAATGTCAACATCGCCTTCTTGTGCAGCGTAGAATTTGCTCATCTTTTTTCTGTGTTCAGTTTGTGCTGCCATTAACTCCCTGTATAATTATATAATGTATCATTTTTATACAATTTACTTTTCATATGATTTCAAATACTTACGTTACATATGTGATAATTATCATGAATGCGAATTTAATTTTATCTTTTGAATTTGTGAGTCCCATTCAGTATATGTTTTAATATACAAATCATTAGATATTTTCGAATATCGATGTATATAAATAATACTTTTAATTTCTTTTACATAAATGTTTAAAAAAAATAGTATTTAGAAAATGCAAATAGATAAATACAAAAACATTCACGAATGATCTACATGTTAAGATACGATATATAATTTTTCAAAACATAGCATAATACTCCTAGTTGGCGTTTCATTACAGGATCTATGAACGAGATGTATAATTATATCGTGGATGTACTTACTGAAGTCTAGATTCATTGCATTTCAGTCAAACAGTCTATGTTTTTTATAATAATCATTGTTTATTTGTGTTATTCCCTCAATGTCTGAAAAACAAATTTAAAGAGAACAAGACAAATGAGTAACCCCCAGAACACCTACCCAAAGTCGATTTCGCCATCTCCATCCACATCTAACTTGTGGATCAGAATTTCAATACACTTATCGCTCAGTGGAATATTCACCATCTGAAAATATATTCATGTATTACTCAGCATATCGTTTATTGAATTAAATATTAGCCCTTAACCTGCTGAGTTTATCAAATGGACTTAGCCGGCACCTTTTATTAACTGTCCATTATCAATTTTAGGGCCAGCCTCTTTACTGGTGACAAAGGTTAGCACGGTTCCAGCAGGGTAAGGGTTAACTTTTTGTAAAGTCGTTACAATATTCATAACATTTTTTCATCAAAAAGACAGCAAATGAAGAACAATCTAGATAGATAAATTGGATTTACTTTATTTCTCAATTACAAACGTTTCATGCTTTGATAAAAAACACTTTGTTATATTTGAATTGCATTGCAAGATGACAAATTATTTTTACCTATGTACATTCATATGAAATAAATAGATCAACGGTAACTTTTGAAAAGAATACATCTATTCAAACGATTGCAAGTCATAAACCTTGTTATATAATTAATAATCATAAAAGCTAAATCTATAGCTGCTTTGTAAACCCCAAGAATTTGCAAAATAAATAAATAAATAAAATAAAAAAAAGACTTTTCCAGAGGTAAGATACTATGGACTTTGTCATCATGGCCAGAACCGACATATTCAATTCCAGTATGATTATTACAAATTATCAGATTTCGTACTCGCAAACCATTTCGGATTTCGTCGTGGTCGAGGGACTTGCTGCCATCTTTATCAAGGGCTGCAAACAGATCCATCAGCCTGAAGCCCATCAACTTCCCGAACTCCATGAGCACAATAATCGGGTTCTCGTCCATCAGTTGCTTTTCGTCATCATCGTCACCGCGGTTATCTTGACCTCTCACCTTTAAACATTTTTCAGGTATCAGAAAAGCAATGGTAAGTTTAAGTTTCAAAGAAAATGTTTACAATATAACAACATATATATCAACATCGGCAAAACATGATGGGATAAAAGGGTCAAACAAATATTATATTTATATCTCAATCAGAAAAGTATACAAGAAAATCAACATACTAACTATAGTCTATAAATATTGACCTGGCACTCATATAATATTCACATCGGCATTCGGCGATACTATTTATAGCATGTCGGTTAACAGGTGTGGATATTTTATCGGTATAGCAGGAACAAACACACCGTATATCACAGTTGCTTTGTAGGCAAATCGGTAGAGCGTTGATATAGTGTTTTGATTATCCCTGTGATGCCCTGATTTCTTGTTTCTGTCTTTAGAAATTAGGATGCACATGAAAAGCATTCAGCCTTTTCTGTTCTTACACTTACTTGTACGTGTAGTTTTAGTTTCTCAGCAATGTCGCGTTTTGCGAAGTAGTAAAACTGTATTAATCATATTGATCTTTATCCCTGGAGACCTTTGTAAGTGTATTAAGTCTATTATTGAGTGTGTAATAAAAAGTATGACAAATACAAGTAAAAAAAGGCAAATAAATAAATAGATAAATTATTAAATACATGAATAAATAAAAATAAAATTACAAAGAATTTTTAAAATTACAAAGAAATTTACCAAGAGTAAAATATTTATCCAAATTAATTGGATTTTTTTTGGTAAACGATGATAATAACCTTGATGAAAAAAAAAGAAAGTAGCAACCAGGAGAATCGAATCAAGGGGACTTGGCTTTGCACGGCATGTGTATTACCTCTCGGCCATTAGCTCAGTTTGTCAACAACCTTCAACGACCATCCAAACCGTACTATATAGGTCAAGCATTTGAACGACATCATACGATTTCCTCCGAGTACGTATACGGCCACAAACGAAAGATAATGAGTGCCAGGTCATTTTTTTATAAACAATAACAGGTCAATTTATAACATAATTCAAGTGATATTTGAAAACAGTTTGTTGTTTATACAGGTCCAAGGTTATTAGATTAAACCAATGATTGTAGTGACGTCATATCGTATTCAATAGCTCGTGTATAACATTGAATCGTTATTGCAAAGGATCAGGACACGTGGCCAGATTAGCACAAAATTTTATTACAGACAAACCTGTTTTAAGCGGTCAGTCAATGGACCAAGCGAAAGTGGCTTCTTAATAGAGGTGGCCGCTTAATGAATGTTAAATATATATTAATAAAATGCTATAGTTTGGTAATAATAAAATTGACCGCTAAATGCAGGTTGACCTCTTAAAACAGGTGGTCGCTGATACAGGTTCAACTGTATAGAATAGAAAATTAGCTCAGCTGCCAATCACTGTCCTGATATTAATTAGTCATAAGATGACTTCGTTTGAAATGTACATTAAGATGCTTGCAGAAATCTAAAGACACTCGCCATTAAACGTCAATGCACATTCAAACGTTCAACGGATTGCAAATTAAGTAAATTTACCTGTCCGTATATGACTTTGATTTCACGCTTTGCTTCTATTTCTCCTAACAGAGCAACAAATGCTGGCTCGACAAGCTGATCCTGGGACAAGAAATGTTTTATTTATAAGAAGAATAATAGTAATATTCATAAAAGGAATGATTTTGACCGAGTAAAAGCAATTTCAGCAAAACTTTAATATCTTTGTGTGATACTTATAATTTCTAAAATACTTTCACTTTCTGTACCGTTTTAACACATTTCTCGTTAATCAATCATGTTAATCCTTCGAACAATTATTTTGTATTTTATTTTCTTAATTTTCAATTTCTTTTATGAGTTATCAATAATAAGAATCAAGCAATTTTGAAAAATGCTATTAATAATATTGCTACGTTGACAGGCCTTTGAAGCAAAGTTGCGGTAGATGGGCTAGATGCACTACTATTATGTACATACAGTCATATCCAGTTCCTGTATGGGACATGATCTGTTCTGGTTGACGAACTCCAGTAGTATCATGGCACCTTGTGGTGTAAGCGGATTCCAGCCCACCTGTGGGACATGGTCAAAATCAATATTTGTTTATCGACGAAAGACTATATGCATCGCAAACATTGTAAGCCTTTCTTTACTAAGTAACTATACATCCGAGTACATTTTCTTCTAATTGTATTTCTGTTTTTAGGTATTTGTCCTAAATGTGTCTACCATGCGTTAGAACAGTATCTGAATGAAAGTTTGAACTTAAAATTGTCGTATCTTGAGCCATAAAACCTAAATTATTATCTGTATGATAAACTACTCAGTAAGTCCAACATTAACATTTCTCTTGCAGATGTTGAGACATGACATTTCAATCCTGTTTGTAAAATGGATCAAAGATATTTTTGACTTTATTTAAACACAATGTCTGTATATTAGGATCTGTTGGAATTTCACTTGATGAATAACAATTTACGTAGTTTACTACACTTTCAAGTCACAAGGTGAAAACAGTGACTTAACAAAAGTCAATATTGTGTGTATGACACGATATGTACTACAGATGATGTCTATGAAATTGATTTTTTTTTCAAAAGTTCATGAAAATAGTTTATTATATTCAGTATTAAAGTCATCAAAATATGACTGGTGCGTTTTTAAAGTTGATGGGTGTAACAGACGATAACTAACAAATATAATGACATGTATTTATAACTGATGGCATGATAAAGGGGTAATATAATATACGACTAATAAAAATATGATGACATGTATTTATAACTGACGGCATGACATGTAGGTTATATATGATACGATACATAACAAATGTGATGACATGTGTAAAATAGTCATTGCTGTACTTACTCGCAGGATTTCCAGGGTCGTATTTTTCTTTAATCCTCCTAAAAGTTTCTCGAGACAATCTCTGCTGATTCGATTGCACGTGAGATCGAGTTCGATTAATGTTTTGTTTTCCTCTAATGCACGTGCTAAAGCTCTACAGCCATCCATGTAAAGACCGTTCCATGCAAGATTGAGCTTCTTTAGGCAAGTATTCTCCTACAAAATATAAAATGTTTGTTGTTTTTAGTTTGGTTTAACGTCCCACGGACAATATTTCAGTCAGTATTTGGAGACGATATCTACTTGAGACAGATACAGTGCTGCCGAACTGCAGTATCACGCCGTAGGAATATGGCATGATACCACACCCAGTCACATTATCCTGACGCCGGGCCAACTAGTTTTTGAACTACCTTATATGCTCAGCACCAAGCAAAGGAGCTATACCAGTACTATATTTACGACTTCAGCATGTCGCGGCCACTGGTCGAAATCACGACACTTGATTCCGGGGTGGACAACCTTACCACACAGCTACCGGGACCGGTTGCCTAAGATGTATAACTTTGTATTGGTTGATGCATTATTGACTAGGGCTTCTGCTTATTTACATACCTGTTTTTTCTTTCTTTTTAAATGTTCACATTTGTCTGTTTTATTATTCAATTTTTTATTTCATTATTTATCATTTCTATTTTGATGTGGATGACATTGTAGTAATTCTTTATTAATTATTTTTTAGAATAAACGCAGACTGATTAACACGATATAATAAAATATCAACATTTTTAACAACTAAAACTGAATTAAAACTACGATATCAAAAAGCTTTACTGGCCCCGGATAGCCGATTGGTATTCAAGAGTGCCCCCTGGCGGAATACCAAAATCGCTAAAATGGTTCTAGTATAATTCTCTCCCTTGGTTAATACTTAGCAGATAAATCCTGGTTTGCCCAGTATCAGGATAATGTAAATTATTTTGACATCATGTCATTTGTAATAACCGTGATATCCCGGTGAGTCAGGATTAAATATCTCCTAGATGTGGACAAAGACCTAAAGTTATTGAAATTCTTTCGTTGGGAAGTTTTACCCAAACAAATAGCTTAAAATCAAAGTCGAGCAAACGTTTTGATATGTTACTATTTTGATAAGAACAGTGTCGTTTCCTGTTAGAAAAAGATGTTACGTTTGGGACATACTGAAAAATATATATTAAGATATTGTATAATATGGGCAAGCTGTAAGTAAAGTTACGGTGCAGTCTGTTACTCACGGCAAGACCGTCGGCGATGAAGACACCACCATCTCTGCGTAGATGATTCCAACTCAAATCTAGTGACTCCATTGTGTCATTCCAAACCAAAGCTTCACCTATTACCTCCCCTCCCGCCTCGCGGAGCTGGTTCCGAGCAAGGCTTAGATGTTTCAGATTCAATGTGTCCTAGACGAAAAAAAAATGGATGATAAAATAAATATATGAATAATGCAAAAAAGTAGATGAAAGGTATCTTGAAATTACATATAACCAAACTAACGCAGTATTCTATTTTTTTAAACTATGGTCTCAATTTCTAAAGGTGTGAAATTCCTGCATGTTGTAATTCTATCGTGTTAATATTGCATAATATACATGTAATATATTGCTATCTACTTATTTTAACTCATATACATATAGAATATAATCAATCGAAGTAGTGAAAATTAAGAATCAGCTATTTTCTTTTCAACTAAAATTGAGTCACACAACTTACCTCTATAAGAGGTCGAATTACTTCAGAATCACACTCCCTCAGGCCATTACCTAAAAAAATAATATGATATGTTAGTATCAGTTATCGTTTCTATTTTAAATTTTATGGAATTAATTGCATGCGACGCGAAGCGGAGCGCTGCGATAAGTCCATAAAATTTAAAATAGAAACAATAACATATTTACAGTTTGTCACGTACGTCATACAGCTTTGCCTTTGACCTCGTTTAAAGTACGTAATCAATCGCCGGGGCAACAAGCTCCGCCCATATTGGTCTTTGGTTACGTAGGCACCATATTTTCTCCATATCAAGATATCACAGTCTACTTTATGTAATTTATGTTTCGAATTTTGAACGAAATACAAGCATTTCATTGGACAAACTATAAGAAATGTTTAATGTAAAGATCACCCTCGGTATCCTAGGTCTTATTCAGTAAACTAAACGACCCTGGGCAAATACACTGTAAAATCTTCATATTGCGTTGATAATATTGATGGCTTGCCTTATCTGCACAAAAAGATGCAGCGCCCAATCGGATGAGGCGGCTTTTTGACACACCTCTACGTGGACATGCCCAAGATATGCAATGGTAGGGAATAGCCTTGGTTAACGAGTACAGGTAAAGATGTATAACCAACATTGACACGCTATTTAAATGTGAAAAGATATCTATTTCAACAAATATGTTCAAAAAAATCTGAAATTAAAAGTTTTTGTAGTCTCAGCATAATATATGGAATATTGTACAATTTTATATAACAGTCCACTAGTAACATTTGTATCCGGCAATATCACAAGACAACCTTCCAGATTTCTTTTTCCTTATGTTTCTTGGATATTATATATTACATCAACAAAGGAAAGACTGACAGCTTCCATTTCCTCATGTTAAAATAATGTTGTCGAACATGAAAATGTTTTATGCGCGAAAAACCCCTCGGAGGGGTTTCTCGCGCATAAAACATTTTCATGCAAAGCAATCATTTACGTCTTTATTACAGTGTACCATTCTAACCTTACTCATTCTAGCTTTAGTATTGCCTTGATTGCTGCTACATTACCCGACGATAATTGTTTCAACTGATAGACTGGTGAATCTGCTACCTGTCTGAATCATGCCATTTGATTGGGTAAAGACTATCACACATTGCCTGTGGCTGTGTACAGCACACTGGTCAGGATTGATACTAACACATGTTCTTACGTAATCTTCCTACTGATGTATCATAGCTCGGTAATAAAATGGATTATACTAAGTTCAAAGGGAAACCAGTTTGATTTAAGTCAGACCGGGAGATTTTCACCTCCCGGCGGGAGATCGGGAGACAAGTCGAAATCCCGGGAGATTTAATCTCCCGCCGGGAGATATGGCATGTATGCCCTCCCCTAAAAAAAACAAAAAACAAACAAAAAACTCGATGTGCTTTATTGTAAAATGTTTTATGGGCTTTCTCCTTGACATTTCATTTAAATAGTAGTATATAGTTTTAACAATGTAACAGCATAGGTAAAAAGAAGGATAGGGAACAGGAGAAGATATTTCGTGTGTGTGTCATTCACCTGAAAGGTCCAGCGTATTTAAGGAGTCTAACTGTTTGACCATGTCTACAATTGAACGGACCCCGTCCACCTTCAGATCGTTGTCGGAAAGGTTCTGCAACATAATATTTGGTGATGATGATGATGATGATGATGATGATGAGATGAACACACAGAAGAGTGACGGATGGGTGAGCTAAATGACATTGAGACAACGAAAAAGAAATCATTAAACCATTACGATAACAGATTGAATGTAAATCGTGTACATCGAGTTTGCAATTTTAATGGTTCATCCATCAATATTTTCCGAAACAAAACGCAAGAGGTATCTACATACGATATTCTGAGCTTGATATGCCAAAATAGAATACATTAGAGTACAGTATAGATACATCCTGTATAAGTACCGAACGGGCCACACTTATAAATCACACTACTTTATTCAGTCAAGTGTCCTCAGATTTATAGCACTGATAGTGGTAGATAATGGAACCTAAATCTGAGTTTTACTTTCGATTTATAGATGTCGTTGTTGTTTTTGTTTGTTTTTGAGTTTACCGTTACTGCGAAAGTATTTCAATCACATTGACATCCACTAGTAACATACGAGTGGTGAAGGTCGAAAAGTGTACGGACGCATCCAGGTAGAAGTAAAGACCAACCGCAAGCCAACGGGAACACTTTTTTACGCGAAGAATCCGAAAGACCCTGTCGAAATTCGTACCCACAGCGATGAGCTGCTGGGTGTTGTTAAGGTAAAGTCCCTGTAATGGTTCCGCTGCATTTCGGACCTCATGGCCGTTCACGGAGATAACTTAGGTTTCCTAATATTTCACTGGGGTATGTTGGTTATTTTGGTGTTAAATGGTCCAAGACATAGCGGAATCATTACATGGACTTTACCTTTAAGTCAGCAATTTAACCCTCTCTCATTAAATATAAGTGTACTTTGGTTCCGTCACGTTTGACTTCTGATTTCTAAAAAAATCTATCTGTTTTCTGTCTGTCTGCCCAAACATCCGTCCGTCCTTCTATCTTTAATTCCTTCTGTCAAAATATTAATGCAATGTTTAATCATTATTGTCTGTTTCAGTGTTTGAACGCTCGTTCAATTCTAAAACGTTGTTAAAGATATCATTTGAAAACTCAAGTGCCTTTGTTTGCTGAATCAAACTACGTACACATGTATACACATTTATCAGATAATGGCTGGTCTCCTATTTAAAGCGATGAGATGGTGAATACATGTTCAGTTTGCCCCTATGTTTATTTACTTTAGAAAGAATACTCACCAGACTGGTAATGAAACTATTTTCTTTAAACACGTCGGCTAGATACCCCGCCCCCTCGGGACCAATGTCGTTATCTGAGAAGTCCACTGACTGAATACTGGAGTTTCCCTGCCAAGAGAAAACCAAAATTAAAAGTAAACAAATACACAATACCAAATCTTCCATTAGATATTACAGGATTACTATCGGTATCCTCTGCCATTCATAAACCATATATCTAAATAAAAAAAATAATGTATTTTTCTTCTTTTTAATTTTATTGTACATTACTATCTTATAATGGTTTTAATGTTTTTGTATGTAATTTTCACTCAAAGCATAGTTGTGATATGAGCTGTGATGGAGTGCTCTCCCTTGTCTCGTAAAAGTAACAATACTTTCACGCCAAAACTTTATTTATCTCTCAATCTAATAACTTACAATTATAGAAATGAACTTATATATTTATCAATACAAATGTATCTCATTATCTTATTACTTCGTTACTTGATAATTTTTTAACTCAATACGTGCACTTTGAATTCTCCGATTTAGTTTCCAATTCGTACAAGTACAATATATGTCATTCAGAAAATCAATGTTCCATGAAACAACATGCTTCAAAACGGCCCCAAGACTTTTATAGCAATTGATGAATTTAATTGCTGCAATGTCTGATAGTTAGATCTTTCACGTATCATTTCCAAGTCGGGAGATTCATTTGTAAATTCAAAATATGAATCGACTTAGACAATGTAAAATATGACAATGACACAGGAAATACGATAGCGATATTCAATCTTATCCAAGGATATGTGTCCGTAACTGCCAGCTAATTGATTGCCGACAATATGGATGGATACGGTCACTTTATTGGTTGTGTATTGATGTCACATTCGATCTGTACTTCCAGTAAAAAGTGACACAATTGTATGGTTGGCGATGACACGAAATCTTATGGCTGAAATTATTTATATTCCGTTTTTTGTGTTTTGTTTTTTTATTTATTTTTTATTATTTATTTTTTTTGTTGTTGTTGTTGTTGTTATTCTTTTATATAGATGGAGTTTACCGGTCCCACGATAGTATTTCAGTCATTTAGCAACGTCCTACTATTATTATGGGTGATGGAAGTCCCCAAAGTTGCAGAAGAACCAAGGTAGAGCCAGTAACCTACTGCACGTGATCCCCAAAAAGATCTGGAAGTATTGTATGACTATTTTGATACATTGGATGATGACAGGCAACGTACAAGCTTTTGTTTCGTTAAATCTAATCATGATAATTTTCCTGCATTTACAAGTTAATTTTCTAATCTATACTTAGCATGAAGTAATTATTATCGGCGAGTCTTTAATACTGTAAACAAAGAGAATTTGTTAATATATGAATCAACTTAAGGACCCATTTCCTATCGCAATAAATCACAAAAAATATAGAAAAATAATAGTTTTCGCATAAAATATAAGAAATGTTTGAATAGTGACTTTTTCCGAAAACCTGGCATTTAAATCGGATACATTAGAAAATTATTACGGCACAAGTGATGGCGTTTCATTTAGTACTTTACGCTAATTGAGATTGTCACTAATATTCTGTTATTTAATTAGGTATTCGAAAACATTTGATTGACGTTCATTTTCTTTTTTTTCTAAATTTTTTATATAAATCTTTAGACTCTTTAAACATTTTTACAGGTGGTTCGGGGGGGGGGGGTGCAAAGTATTGGAAGTTGGAGTTAATGGGTAATGATTAGCATTGATTTATTAAAAAGCGGAAGTGAAGAAATCATAATTATACCCTATAGTAATACAGGAATTTTAGGTGTGTGCGTAACGTTATAAATATGAAAAGGGGGTAAGAATCCATTCATTCATTGAGTGTTTGAAAGAAAACTGGAGTCAATTTATACCTTTCACCAAAAAAAATAGTTTATTATAAGCCTATACGACCTACAAACAAAACTACCTACCAAACATGTAAAATCAAAAACATAAATTTCATTAATAGCATGTAATCCCCAAAAAGAAGTCACTTGTCAAAAAAAAAAGATTTTCATTTACACATCTATACCATCATTCAAATTAATGTAAAAATGGCGAGAATACAATAACATCGTTTCAACATTGATATAGATCTTTCCGGAATAAATCTACATCAATTAACAGAACACGAAACAAACATTTAACTGCCACTGTTATAGCAGTCCCTCGGATATAATTGCTGTCAAGTTGAATACTGACATTTGTTGTTTATGGGGCTTTAAAACGTTTATCGCGGTTTTATCTTCAAAGCAACGATGCCTAACATCGTATTGGAATCGATTAATCGCAATGATTTTCGAGATTTGCTATGCTTACATTTAGAGTTTTGTAGTGTGTGTGTTGGGGGATACTTATTTAGATGTATCCACATTGCTACCTATGTGTTTGCTCACATATTTGTCCGCCCACGTGATGTTGATTTTCAAAAATCATGCGTACAAAAAGTGTAGTCATGGTAAAGACATGTATATAGAGGATGTATCGCGTGTGGCCATCACTAACTAAGCATATTAAATCAAATGGCTGGAATGATACTAACCGATATGTTCTGTCAACGTACCAGCTGTTATTATTATTATTATTTTTTTACAGTTTGTCCTACTTAATCATCCAATAGAACGCTTGTATTTCATTCAAAATTTATCACGAGGTCTTGATATGGAGAAATTTCAATTTCAATTCTTTATTAGGCACAAACATTTTACAATGTCCATCGCCCTTCACATAGGCGGTTTTAAACACACATACAATATATACTAACATAAATAGAAATCACAACGGAATGAGAAGAGCATGTCAAAACATACTCATTTTTTTTTACATAAATTATATAAATAATATAGATGTAGGTTTATACTATTTTAACATTTAATCAGCTGATATAATTTGTTCACGTTTCTTATTTGCTATATATATAAATTTCCCAAGCTTAGTTAATACACTATTTTTGTCTGATGTTAACAAGTTTTTAAATTTCTGCAGAGTTGGCCATCTGCAATAGTATTTTGGTAAACAATCAATACGTATTTCTCTATAACAGGGACACACTAGTAAAAAATGAAATTCATTTTCAATTGTATTCATATTACAAAATAAACATTTACGTTGAGACCTTTCGATATTTCTGTAACGACCTTCTTCTATTGCCAAACATGAGAGGAACATCTATGAGAGGAACATCTAAATTTTGTCAGAGCTTTTCTATATCCGTCATTCTTAACAACTTGGATATATTTTTCTAAGCCAAAAACAGTTTTGATAGTATTATATGTGGTAAGTTTTGTATATGAATTTAATTGGGCATACCAATTTTGCTTATATTGGTCATACAACCTTTCAATTAATTGTTTTAACTGCATTTTATTAATTTCATTATTTATCCATAAGTTATTATAACCAAGTCCACATAAAATAGTCTTTACTTGTAATGCCCATGAGTATTTATCATTATTAAAAAATTTGGATACTTAAAATCTTAGACCAATACTTTAGTATTATTTCTTTCCTGATCACATGTAAAGGTACTTTTCCTAATTCACCATATACAGCGCAAGTCGCCGTTTGAGTTTTTACATTTAATACTTGTTTCAAAAATTTTAAATAAGTACGCTCAATATCAGGTGCTGTATGAAATCCCCAAATCTGAGCTCCATAATTCAATATAGGTAAAATCATACTGTCATATAGCTTAAGCTTTTCATCAATATTCAAAGAAATTTTATCAAATAAGGAATTAAGTGAAAATGTAGCTTTCATTGCTTGTTCAGCAAGAGCCTTTTGTGTTTGATAAAAATTGCCATTAGATGACAAAGTTAGGCCTAAATAGGAATATTTAGACACATTGTCTAACTTAATATTGTTAAAATAAATATCTACTTGTTCTGTCCTTGTGCCTTTTTTACATACCATCACAACTGTCTTTTTAGCATTAACAGAAATATTCCATTCCATGCAGTAATTGTATAATTTATTTAGAAGCGTTTGTAGACCAGTTGATGTATAAGAAAAAAGAACAGTATCATCAGCGAACAAAAGCAAACATATCTGAAGTTCATTCAATGTAATAGCTTCAATACCGTCATTAGTTATATATGATGTCATGTCATTTATGAACATAATAAAAAGTAATGGCGATAACGTTTCTCCTTGTTTGACGCCCATATGACTACTAAAATAATCAGATATTTCTCCATTAACTTTAACACAAGAAATAAGGGAGTGTGTATGGTACCTACAAGACAAAAGCGGATTATGGCGGATCTAGCTGCGGCGGCGACTGCTTTACGTCATGTTTTGCGTCATGTTTTGCTAGTTCAAAATATAATTACGTCATGTTTTTGCGTCATGTTTTGCTAGTTCAAAATATAAGTATACCAAAGACCGTATTTAAAACATCACTTGAAACTGTCAATCAAACAGGAGGCGGGTCCATAATGCGAGGTCAAAGGCAAAGCTGTATGGCGTATGGGACAAACTCTAAATATGTCATCGTTTGTATTTCAAAAATTTATAGATTTATCGCATTCAATAAAATTAAAATATAAACGATAATTAATACTTGATGTTTTCGAAATTATGTTGTCCTAGTTAATATGAACATGACAACATGTTTTGGATTCTGATAAAGGCTTGCAGCCGAAACGTTGGCTCATAAAATTTCACACTTAGAAACTTGTGAGAGAGTTGTTGTCTGACTTTTCAACCCTATCCAACTCATAAGAAATAGATATACATAACAAAATTACATGGCGGACGAATATAGCGATTCGGTTAGTCGCAATATATAACTAGTGATGTATCAAAAAACATACAATGTTTGTTATTTAAAGTTAGGGGGTATGTCATGTGGTAAAAGCGAATGATAAAGGACGTACCACTAGAGCCACTGCGCATGCTTTGATGTCGTTCGCCTTGAGAGGTCGGTGCCGCATAATACACTTGTCTGTTCTGAGAGCTTTGAAGAAATAGTTGGAGGGATGGACCCCGTACGTCTGGCAAGATTTCATGTACATGTTCTGACAATGTACCACATCTTGGTGCATTTCATGAGATTCTTCTTCGGCTGGATGAAGGGGACATAAATGACAAGGTGTTCGTGAGACATATCTCTTATACATAAAACATAATTTTGATTTCGTGTATATATGCATAATTATGCATGTTTGCGACAAAAATTTACACGCAGCGTGACATTGAAATCTCTACAATGTGTATACTATATACCGATATCATTTGGAAAATGTAATTGCAATGCATATATCAAAATATTGGTCCTACATATAGAAAAAAGCAAATAAAACATTTAACACACATTTTGACGAATCAAACAACTTCGTGACTAAACCGAATTTAAAGAATATATATATAAATAATTCATCAATGAGCTAACAAAGTTATATTGTTCAATGTACCAACAAAACTACAGTGTATATTTTTCTACAGTATAATTTCATTCATTCTTTGTGTAAATCTACTAGTGTTGATATTGCACAATGCAGCATGAATTAAGGAAAAGACGTAATAAATTACAGAATTATCAAAATGCAACATAGACGAAATACAGTCCGTTGATATATTTCTTGAGTATCCAGATGGGGTAGGCATTTCATATCCAGATAAGCTCATTTGATGCATATGGCCGTCTTTTTGGAAATTATCAGTTTCTTTTATTTTCCTCCAGCAAAAGGAAACGCCATTAAGTATCTTACCATCAAAATCATAATCATCTTGCAACGCGTCCGGATCATAGAGATCGGTGCTCGTGTGACTCCGTACTGATTCCTCGCCAACACTCTCAGCTAATGAGGTTCGCCGACGTCTTCTGCCGATTGTCTTTCGGGACGTCGCTTTGGAGCGCTTCGTAGAGCTCCGGTTCATCCGATGCTTTGCCATAAGTATGTATGGATCGGCCGTGTTGGCTCTTTTTATAAGAGTCCATATGTCAAACTGAAAACATAATTTGACTTATGAATATAAATGAGGTAATTGTTTAACATAAAAGGGTAATTAGTTTTATCTGTGAACTTGAATATATGGCATGATTTTTTTTGTTAGGTCGGAAGTTTTGCAATTCAACTTTTTTTTCAAAATTGAAAATATACATATCTGTCAATATACATGAACAGACCTTAAGTGAAGTATTCATTAAATAAATTTATATTTGCTAGGGAGATTTTGTTGTAGAAAACAAAAGGCTTTCAGAATACGCGTGTACGCGATTCATGATACTAACTAAATATAGACGGACTTGCGTCAATGGGAAGCCATTTATTATTTACAATTTATGACCAAACTATTAAATCAATCGTGGATATGAATAGAATATAAACTCTGTTGTGCATGTCATACATTTGGTTTCTGCAGTTAAACTATTCTTTCGCAACAGAGATTAGATTTTTTCTTTAAAGCAGCTCATCACAGATGTTCATCAACTAAGAATTTGATTTAACTATATATATGTGTGTGTGTGTGTGTGTGTGTGTGTGTGTGTGTGTGTAACGTCTATCAATACCCATCTAGAGACGCAATATCACCCATTGCAACCTCCGTGATCGTAAAAAAAAAAGGTTTCCCACATCACAGACGGTATGGAAACTATATTTAAACTGATAAAACCTATATTTAGATTAATTCGCTTTTCGCGTATAAGCTAACTTCATACGATTAACTAATGAAATCGCTATCCTGAACTGGTGAAAACGACATGTTGCAGAACTTGTCCTTCGGGGAAATCGTATTCTGTATTAACGATTCTCGAAGTTGCTTCGATTTGCATTCTGTGATGTGACGTACACTTTCCGAAACATGTGTCAAAATACAAAGATTTCACCAACATTAACGAGAGAAAGTGGATTTTTTTCTTCAGATTTGTACCGATCATCTGTGAACGAGCTACTTTAAATCATGTTCTGAATCTGAACCAACCGTATATTGATGAGTAATGATTAATCTCATTGATTTACGGACACTAGAAGCTCGGCAAATATTTAAACAATTGCATTCAAGATATATTTTAATGCATTAAGTGTATTTTATACAATCGTGATTCAGATGAAAATGCAAACCTATAGTCTGTCGTATTCATTGGGAATATCGTTTTAAACATGCAAATAGATACTGTTAATATATATATTTAAAATGTTTACATTCAAATAAAATTTTCAATTTAACCTTAAGGGGAAATAATATTAAATATAATATTGTTATAGTTTGTAATATTGAAACTGACTGTTAAATACAGGTTGGCCGCTTGATACAGGTGGACATTAATCACTTTAATTTATGAATCATTAAAACTGAGTGCTGATTCTTATTTAGATTAAATTTGACTATTCCAATCGGGAAATAACATTTATATAAATATATTTTTTTTTTTGGTGGAGTGTGCTTTGGGGTGGGGTGCATTTTTTTTCAATAAATAACAAAATCAGAGTGTTCCTTCCAATTTTATAACAACTGATTTAACACTTTTAACCTGTATTTCTTGTAAATGCAATACAAAAGTTTATTGTGCATTTGTCTTAATATGAAAGGATATTGTTCGTAAATTGGTTATCCAATCCTTAAAATGCCTTTATGATGGAGAGACTTACTATTTTCATCCAACGAGTGAAAAGTTCAATAAAAAACCCCTTAACTGAAACAAAGTTTCGGCTTTTTTTATAATCTTAGATGCTCATGATCATCACTTAAGGATAGTTCCAGGGTTGGTCTTTTGTCAGGACAACGTGACTGATTGCTGTTTCTATTCTCTTATGTACCGTGTCATAAAATTACCCCAGTGAAACAGCCCTATGTCTTTCTCGTGAATACTCATTCTCCAAATGATAAAAAAAATCCTAGTGTGGTGGGACGTAAAACTTGACAACCAATTTAAACAAATAAACAACCAGTAGAGATAAACAGAACAGTTAAATTTCAAAATAAATGTATTGATAATATCAGGTACATCCTGGTTTGATAGGTGATAATATCACTCTTTCAAATGATTTACCGGTCTGTGTGTTATCTTGTAAATAACAGACAATATTCAATGCCACATTACTGTTATTTAATGCCAGCTGTCGTTAAGACCTCATTGTTATCAGATATATAGCTATCCATTAATGCACAAACTTTCGACTCATTGGGTTTAAATTTGATCCTTTTTTACTTATTTATTGGACCAGAAAATGTTTTACAGATTACACTTTTTTTTCGCTTAGGAAAGATACGAAACTAAACAGTTAGAGCTAGAAAGATAGATTAGATCTTTAAAATTATGAGTGGTCTCGGTGACTGAATGCAAGGTGGGGGGGGGGGGGGGGGGGGGGGGCGTCAGGAATCAGGACGTCCTTGAGTCGATACCCGGGCTCGGCACACCAAGGTTATTGAAACAGACTTGGTCCCTTGCTTGGTGCTAAGCATGCGAGTATAGGGATATTTGCAGGACTGGTTGGCCCGTGGTCAGGATAATGTGACCGCTTGTGGTATCATGCCACGTGTCTACGGCGTGATATTGCAGTGGGGCATATATGTACCTATCTCATGAAGACAAATGACGCTAAATAGCTGAAATACTGTCGGTAGGACATTGAATCCAAAGTAAACAAACAAACAAACCAACCGAAAATAAGAATAACAAAACATTTTCGCTACCCTCACTCTGTGATTATTAGTGAAACGTTATCAAAACTAACACTAACGCATACAAGTCACGCTTGATTTGAAACTTCAACAAATCTCTTTCGACTTTTCTCGGTCGAGGCCGTACATTGGGGATCTTACCCACCCACAATCCTCTGCTCAGTGTGCTCTACAAAAGGACCATGGGGTTCTTAACGTTAGGCTGGGTATATGTGATTACTTCTTGGTATTTCGAAACAATGGGATGTACCTTTATTTCGAATTAAAGTTTCCTCAAGATATCTCCTATTGTAACAATATATGAATTAAAAGTGTGTTTTGATGATAGAGAGAAAGTGATAAAAAGACAATTATGAAGAAAAGAATGAGAGGAGAGAGGCACAATTATGGGAAATTTCTATATCATTTGAGTCCTACTATATAAATATATTTAGTCAATATATTAAACTCACACTTAAGAAGACTTGGTGCATATTTTCAAAGTGATATTTAATAAATTCTGTTAACATTTCAGTTAATCTAATTAGAGCATCCCATACGTATATATTAGAGTTTATCCGTGCTGTTCTAAAGAAATTAGAAACTTCAATGGGAAAGATAACGACAGGGGAATGTTTCAAATTTCTGTAGAATAGCAAGGGATGATACACTAACATATTTAGTGGCGAAATTTATTTGTCTGCTATGATATTACTTTAAAAATATGAAAATACTAGGCGGCTATGAGCTCAGTGGTATAAAATATCGAGTTTTGTCCTTCTATATAAATTAACACAAATACATAAAAAATGCATCGTTTCCCTTGATTGAAAAAGAAAACAAATCTGGCCTCTAACAAGTAGCATTGCATATTTGGAAATACTTTAACAATTTAAAGATAAAATGAATACTTTAAATTTTAGAAGTTCAACTATGAATCTGAATCTAAAATAAAGACTCAGGAGTTTGAAAAATCACGGCCCATATCACGTTACTAACCTCTGTAGGATTTAGTCCCAGTAAACTTTTTCTTCTCGCAAGCAGTTCCTCTGCTGTCATTATTGCGATGAATTCAAACACTTATTAAACTTCCATAGTTTTGTCCCAAAAGTCACTTAATGTTAAGTGTTTCTTTTTTAAAACAGAAACATTTTAATAGGTTTGCATGCTGTAATATAATACGAATATATATTTATCAATTTTATCCTATTCAGTATTTACTGATGCCACCTCACACAATTCGACAATATTAATGATTATAAATTGACGTCGTTGACGACGACAATAATGATGATGGTGAGGATGATGATGATGATGATGATGATGATGATAATGATGATGATGATGATAATGATGATGATGATGTATAATATATCCGTTGTAGCTCAGTAAAATGGCAATCATGCGTTAAATTAACATTATCCGGCAAGGAAATCGATGCCAACCCATAGGAAAGAAAAATCCTCCCACACGCGTTCATTTAATGTTGACGACTGGCAAAATACTGAAATTCAATACATCACAGAAAGATAAGGCTCCGTTTTCTTCATCCATTCTGAAAACTGGTCGATACCCCGTAAGTTGTATTTACCGCTGAGCAATCTAATCCGCATTTTAAACGTACCGCAAAGGTACAAAATGAATAGTAGACGCCCCGTGATATAGATAGCATAATAAACTCGCCGTATTAAGAAATAAATAAATATACTTGGTATAAAAAAGAACTTGAAAAGGCATACTCAATGACTACTTTGATCAAATATTATTTGTCTATTGCTTACAAAAGAAAACCGATTTCTCCGTGACATGGCTCTCCTAAGGTTGTATCTATTTGTAATTAATACATGACAACACTGGATGTGATAAAAATGTTTATTGGTATGATATGAAGATATTAATTATGGTTATTGAAAGGATTAGTTTAGAGTTCGTTTGGATTTCGTATTTATCAATACTCCCACCGGCTGTGCTATAAATGGCGCTGCTATAGCAGTATATTCCTTTGCTAGCGTTCAACATATAAAAATAGATCATTGACAAATATGTCCGGTGTTAGAATACATGATATGGTATCATGCCACTTGCCTACGGTATGATACCACAGTGAAACAAAAAAAAAGAAACGAGTACATGTATAATTTTATGCATGTATCCTTTTCAATTTATGCAGACATAATCCCAAAATACGGAAAAAATGTTGGTGCGACCTTAAATCCTACCGGATAATGATCAATCCATTTTATTAACAGAATCACATAAGGATATTTTACATTGAATAATAATTATACGCTTAAACTATAATTATACACTTAAACTATTGAGAGATTTTAAAGGCCACTATTATTTAAGCACGAACTCCATTGATACTAAAATGTGTACATCAGAATAACTTTTAAACGTTTGTAGTTCGAATCAAAATCACAACCTATAAGTCAAATGATATCAAATTTATCTTCAATAACAATCTGCATACAAATTGCCTTGCTGGTCTATCTATATTTGATCTATATTTGATCGTATCATTATCTCAATCGGCATTGCTTTTGTCGTCTTCATTTAAATGGCAAAAACGTATCATATTTCAAGGGACATGTTCATTCATTTAAATAGTTACAAAATGTACCGGTATATCTTTGAGACTAAATTGTGCATATCTAAATCTATGAATTATGAATCATTTATCTAATCTGTATCATCATCTATTCGAGTGCCTATTTGGGTACTGATATGTTAGTCAAGACAAATCGGTTCTTATTATGTAGAAACTATACATGAAGACCCACGGCACGCCAAGCGGGACAAAAGTAACGATGATTTCACAGCTTTCTGAATATATGAACGTGTGGATGTAACTTTACAGTAAAAGCTGTAAGAATGAAATGTAGCTGTATTTTGTAAAAAAAAATTTAAACGTCATTAATCTGAAGTCGCCAGATGGGTATTACAAAGGCTTCGAAATAGATATTGCTTGTTAAAGTCTAAATTTATATATGTAACCTAAAAATTTGGTGAATGAAAATAAAAAATATATATCGAAATTACGAGGAATTTCTTTGATGTTTTGGGAAATATATATATATACAGTAATTTGAGGTAGGACAGTAGTTCTGTCTTATTGAACTTATTGAATTGTGCTGTAATGGCTGTATATTTAAAAAAAAAAAACAGGTTAGATGTTTGTTTGATTTTTGGTTTAAACCTCCATCCTAGTATTTCAGTCATTTTGAGGATATATCTACTTGAGGCACATATAAGGCTACCATACTACAATATCACGCTGTAGACATGTGGCATAATACCACACCCAGTCACATTATCCTGACACCAGGCCAACCAGTCCTGGATCTACCCTTATATGCTGATCGCCAAGCAAGGGAGCTATATCATTACGTACCATTTTTACGACTTTGGTATGTCATGGTCCGGGATCGAACCCACGACCTCCCGCTCCCGAGGCGGACACTCAAACCACTCGGCTACAGGGGAATGTAAACAAAATTAGAATACACGCAACATAAGCAGGAAAGTCTTGAATATTTCGCAGTGTCAGCTATCAACAACTTTGAAAAGGAAATAAAATCTACATATACTTGTAGGTAGATAAATGTATATGTAAAATGTAAATAACAAGACACACAACAAGTGTAGCCCTACCACGTGGTATTTAATGTCATTTTAAGCTAACGCGTAAAGCATATTTTTCATCGATTCAGAAGAAAAAAATCTCTTGTAAGTAGTTTATTTTTTATCAATTTTTATAGGATATAGCTCATACGAAGCGGAAAATTGTACCCTACACATAGGTTCCAGTGATATTTTTTTTTTGTCAGATGTACAGTTTTTCCTAACATTCGGGAAAACCTTCCGAGTTCGTGAACTTTTAATTGCTAACACGAAAAGCATATCGCTAATAATCTTTTCCCGAATGTTTGGAAATACTAAACATCTGACTGAAAAATCATTAGGACTCATATATAGACCACAATTTTCCGCTTCGCATGCGCTATATCCCATTAAAATTGGTGAAGAAGTAAAATACTTACAGCAGTTTTCTTTTTCGAATCGATGCTAAATATATGCTTTCCATTAGCTTAAATGACGTCATATACCACGTGGTATGGCCGTGCACTGACATCCTTATTAGATAATTCAGTTTTAATCACTGAATATTATTATATAGAGTATATAGAGCGTATATAATTATAATGATAATTATTAAATTCAGTATATAAATCACCGTTACACAGCAAGTCAGGATGGCCGAGCGGTCTAAGGCGCTGCGTTCAGGTCGCAGTCTGGTTCTCCAGGCGTGGGTTCGAATCCCACTTCTGACAAATGTCTTTTTATTCCAGGGAAGGGGGCATTTTGATCAGTATTGTAGTCATTGCAATTTTGTCAAGATTATATAAACTATTCATATTTCATAGCAACAACGCTCTCTATCTCTCTGCATATGAAAATAATCAATAACTGTTACAGATAATCAAAGATCACTCAAGGACTTAAATCGAATGAAATACATTTCCTACATGTATCAGATTTATCTTTTTTTTATAAAAGTTAATCCTTTTTATGCTTATTCTGTGGTAGGGTATAAAATCCAAATGCTTGACATCAAAACCATGAATGATAAACCATACGGCGCCAAGTTGTTTAATTATTGTCATTCAAGTCTGTATGAATACCATTGGACTAAATCATGAATACTCATGGATCAGGGATCATGTATGCTAAGATAAATTTCGTGTAGGATAATACAGTAAAACGGATTAATGATACTTGATCACTCTATCGTTAATAAGACTTGTTAACTATGCCAAATGAGTCATCAGGGGGATTACTTCTTTCTCGTTGCATCATTAATCGTTAATCCGCTTCACAATCGTATTTATGGTATTATAATTATCAAATTATTGACATGTATCCGTGCGTATCACAAGAAGAGTCTTACAGATCGAGGGAAGCTCCAATGATTGTATTGTATTCTGCTAAGTTTTTTGTAAAAAAAAATGTTTTTTCTAAAACTCATGTCATCAGAACAGAACAAAAGAACATATCTTGATCTCACCTAAGTATCACACGATTACAAATTTTCAAAGACCTTCTACCATATAGGCCTCTAGCAGGTAATTTGTGAAAAAGACAAACAATGAAAGAAAAACAATTTTCCTGTAGAAGTAAATTAGTTTTTTAAAGAATAATATTCGACGTGGTAAAAGCGAAGCATGGTAATATATTTAAAACTCGGTTTTATCGAGAAAAAAAAAAGAAAATAAAAAAACACCATCATCATCAGCATCATCGTCATCATACGATATCATCGAACAGAAGAGAAATTGTATTGTTGACTTAAGCTGTAATAAGTACATCGTCGTACACACATTTGTAAACTGAATATGGTCAGCACATGCACGCAGATGCAACAGTTACAGACTATATGCATACTATAAAGGGCTAGATAATTTTAAATAATAAGAGCACCAGTCACGTGACATTTATCAAAGGAACGAAAGGAATTGTGAACACCATGCAAAATATATACATCGAAAGTGCATAATATATGACATGAGTATACCTATAACTCTTAGGTTTATGATAACTTAGCGTCTTTCATTACTTTAAATTCGTATCAATGTGAAACAAGTTCAATAGATCTGTATCTCAATCAGGCACGCAGTAGTGTGTTAAACAAATACATGCTGTATCTCAATTGATTAATCTTTTACTTCATATAGACTCATTTGGACGCATTGGCAAACATTTAGCAGACCCAGATCATACAGCTCCTATGGGAGCTGTCTGATCAGGGTCTCCTCTGTTTGCTCTGTTTGCTCTCACTAGAGTGCAGCTCAGTTTCTGCACAGTCCATGTGTCAAAGAAAATATCATGATTTCATATTCCATTTTAAATTCATTTAATTAAGTTAATTAGGCCTGGATAGCGTAGAGGTTCGCTTCCTGGTCACGTACGTGAGAGGGTACAGTGGTCGCCCGTCCAGACACGTGTGCTCCGGTTTCCCATAATAATGACTTCATACGCCGCCATCAGAGCCATCGAGAGTGATTAATATAAGTTGTTATGATAACTTTTTTCGTAATCGATGTAAAATAAATAAAGTTCAAACTAAGATTCATCCAGTCATAATCTTGTATATGAATATTCATGAGATAAAAGGTTAAAATAGTAACTGTTGTTGTTGTTTTGGGGATTGTCGTAGTTGCGACTGTATATCAGCCATATAGTAACGTCCAGCAACTGACCCTAATAGCTCAAATACAGAGACACCCGGTAGAGTCGCTAGCCAGCTGGGAGACTATCTGATTGGCTCTGCCGGGTTTCGAGCCACCAGCGGTGATAGACTGAGTGATAATATATAGTTTACATGTTTAGTCTTTTATTTGCTTTAAGCATTTTAGTATTGATCAAACATGCTCACCCCCGTTTCAGACAGTGATAAAAATATTTATTTATTTATTTATTTATTTATTTATTTATTTATTTTTCTGACAACTCTTTGTATGAGACCCTTGTTTTGAAACATAATCAAGTACGGTCAGTTACCGGTATATTTTCGTATGATAACATCAAATTTATTAAAATAATTCTAAATCTAAGAATATTCTTCGAAGTAAGAATACTTACAATTGGAGAGAAAAGTTCTGGCTCGGAAGTACTGTGTTCCTCCGTCATGATAACTGCCTGTTCTGGTTTCAGAGGAAAGATATTTCCATAAATTTACAATTAATTAAATACGATCAAATACATTTAGACACTTTTCCTGCGTTCAAAAGTAACACTTGCTTCATTTACTTTAGTTAAATGACAGATAAACACTATGTTTATATTTTAAAACCCACATTTTATCTCTAAGACAAAATCACAAAAAACCTCCTCGAACTATGAAGGTATGAAGTGTGGTCAATCAACACATTGTTTTTTCATCATTTATTCCATACACATAATAATATCGTGGGGAATAATCAAAGTCGGTTCTGCAACGTCAATAGCTCTAAGTCGCCCCATTGTGCTCTGTAATGAACCAATTGTAGTAAGAAGATTGGAGCGATTATATTTCGGCAGGTCTGTTAAAGACCCCCTTATGCAAAGAGGCAATCAAACACTCCATACATTCATGGTATCAATACCGCGAGACAATTGTGTCCAATAAATTGATACATTAAACTGATACATTGCAGTAACTCTTCACCGAAAGGTTTTTTTAAACCTTATTTGACATACCGTCATATAAAAGTCAATTCAAGTCAAAGCCATTTTATTTTTCCTCTATAATACATGTTTACAATAAAATATGGAAGCACATGTGCATTAAGTTATATCTATGAGATTCTCATTATGTCTGTTTGTTGTTGGGTTAAACATCCCACCGACCGTATTGCAGTCATTTGAAGACGATGTCTACTTCAGAAAGACATTTAGTGCTGCCACACTGCAGTATCACGCCGTAGACATGTAGTATGATACCACACCCAATCGCATTATCCTGACACCGGGCCAAACAGTCCTGCAACTACTCTAATATGCTGAGCGCCAAGCAAGGGAGATATACCAGTACCCCCCCCCCCCTTTTTTTTTTTGCATGTCGAGGCCGGGGATCAAACCCACGAGCTCTCGCTCTTGAGGCGGACACTCTAACCACTCGGCCTTCTCATTATAAGTTGTTGGTGTATGGACTTGTATTGTATGAGTAGATGTGTCATAATTGACATTGTTTTAAACTCTTCGTGACACATTCACTTTTATTTAAACAATCGTAATTGATGTAAAATAAATAAATAAATAAATAAATAAATAGATAAATAAATAAATAAATAAATAAATAAAAAAATAAATAAATGGAAAGAGAGTCACCGTTAAGTAAATTAGTTAAGACATTTAAGTATGAATATCATTCCATTAAAACATTTATAAATGGGTACTTACTCCAGTCCTTTAAGGCAAATGGGAACCAAGTATTATAGAACAGAACATATATTTATAAAGACTTTTACAATGAAAGGTACATCGTCATTTGCAGCATACAATACACAAAGTAAACATGATAACAGTGGTACATGAACTGAGTGAACACAAAAAGAAAATGGAATACATGTACATATACATACATAGGAGAGTATTATATGTATACTTATTCACTCTACTGTATCTAGATTGTAACTTTTACTCAAGGAAATATCCAGTATTTCTCGCCTCATGCGGGGATTGAACCCACAACCTTCGGGACCGTTGTCAAGGTAACTTAACTATAGTTCCTCTTGATATGAATTAAACGCGAACCAAAATCGCACATATTCATAAATTGCATTGGAGCTTGTGAGGGATTGTAGTAGCTATCAAACATTTCAAAATTTAAGTAATATATTATGAGTGTTTGATGTTATCAGGGGTTATAAAACAGAGCTGGCTTCTTTTGAAATTGATATGCATTAAATTAGTCAGACACATGTGGTCTTTCAAACATAATAATCACCATTAAATCAACCCGAATCAAAGAAATATTTTCTTTAATGGCCTTACAAATGACCTCTCCTGTTTATTATTTATGAAATGAACTAGTTTTGTCAATTTGTAAGGGCTATTCTGATGTACCGGTTAATCGGTATATCGCAAAACAAATCGTGGTGTAAAAATATCGAAGGTCCTTGCTCGACAGACTTTTGAAAATAGTTTGCTTCCTTGGAAGAATATAGTTTTACCTTATTACTTCTTTCTCTGCAAATCAATCTTAGTTTAACATTAAAGTGAGAAAAAAAAGTCGGCTTTTAAAACAGCATGTTACATTTCATGAAAATGTTGCTAAACTTGTTATTTAAAATGCTACATTTCACAAAGTGTCATTTGTGGTGATTTTTATACTTCTAGTTATTTCTACATGTATTGTACTGCATATTGCCAGTCCCGTATTGCAATGCGTATCGTATCGGAATCAGCTTGACAATACACAGCCAACATTTTCGTGTAATTTATGTTTAATTATTGCATTCGGATATTTAACTACTGAAAAATTATTAATTTTCGTGGGGAGCTAAGTTTCGTAGATTTCGTTGAAGGATTTATCTGCGAATATTAGTCCCCTTGAAAACTGTTTCTTTTATAGCCTTCATGTTTATAGAACATAAACCCAGGAATATATGTACCAACGAAATTAACCTTAATACGGAATCCGCGAAATTTAATGCCAAGGAAAATTAATGATTTTACAGTAATTATTTCTTTAATATTTCAACATTTTATGGATACATATATTCGACGTCAATACAATAAAATTTATTGCATCGTATAAAAGTTTTAATTTAATTTCGACAGAATATCATACTTACTATCAACAACCTATTATCTTTACAGTGTTTCATATCAAATTTAAAGTAAACAAACGCAAGTGTTTCTGATACAGTATACTCATGAATTGGATTTACTTATATTTCACATTGCATGGTCGAAAATACCAAACAGCTAAGACTTGTCAATTCAGTTTATTTGTAGAATCCTTTGCATGGGTACATTTGGCTAGATCTATTTCAACTTGGCGTAACATATAATGAGATACTGTATATTTACCTGTTTATGTTTATTGGGTTAAACGCCCCGCCGTCCGCCGGCAGTATTTCAGTCATTTGGAGACTGTGTCTTATGTTGACATATATAGTGCTGCCACACTGTAGTATTACAACGAAGACGTGTGACATGATACTACACCCAGACACCGGGCTAACCAGTCCTGGAACTACCCTTATATGCTGAGCGCCAAGCAAGGAAGATTAACATGTACATCTATATCTCAGCTATGGATCGAACCCATGACCTCTCGGCAAGCGGGACTGGTACTGTGTGTTTATCAGTCGTCCAATACATCAGTCGAGATGTTAGGCAAAGTGGTTAGAGCCGCGAGGTCGTCCGCAACCCACAAAAAATCGTTAAATAATACTTTGCGCTCGATATATAAGGTTAATTCCAGAAATTAGTGGACCGGTGTCATGATAATGTGACTATGTGTAGTATCATACAATTTGTCATAGTTAGAAAACACAAATCTCTCTCGTATAGAGAATGTCCCAAAAAGATTGAAATACTGTCGGTGGAAACTTAAACATACAAGATAAGATATGTGTAGGTTCTTTCGACAGGATTTCAGTGATAAAAAGACGATCTACATATATACAAGAAAACTTGTCTTAAGCGGTCAGTCAATGGGACAAGAGGAAGTTTGTTTGTTTGTTTATTTATTTATTGGGTTTGACGTCCCATCGACAGTATTTCAGTCATTTGGAGACGATGTCTACTTGAGACAGATATAGTGCTGCCACACTTTAAGTATCACGCCGTAGACATGTGGCATGATACCACACCGAGTCACATTATTCTGACACTGACCAACCAGTCCTGAAACAAGAGGAAGTGGTGGTCGCTCAGTAAAGATTAAACATATAACAAGATGCAAGTTTGGTAATATCAAAACTGAACGCTAAAGGCACGTTGATCAACTGTACTGGCACCGTAGACATGTGGCATGATACCATACCTAAAAACATCATCCTAACATTGAAACAATCAGTCCTGGAACTCTTTGTATGGATATTTTGTACTTCAAGTAAGGAACTCCTATGTCGAGGCCAGGAATCGAAACCATGGCCTCTAGCTCCCTCTTGAGACATGACTCTCTCCAGACAGCAGCGATGCTTAGGTCGATTGATGTTTCCCGCGTTTTTCCCGATAGTCGGTATATATATCGCTCATGTGTAGGAATATCTGTACCAATGCCACCTGATTATTGGAAAGAAAGATGTATGCTTTGCAGAGTGTTCAGAAGGTAACGGAGGAATGTGGTGGGGTTTTGGGTTGAATGAGGTTCCTTAACATACAGCAATATATTTTTTTTTTCAAATGTTGAACTTTTAAAGTGTTAACTCAATTAGAGGCATACTTTTTAATTTGAACGAATACCTTGAACTAGTTCTTTATTATAGCGAAGTAATTTGCTGTGAGTTCCTTTGATTCTGATGTCATAGGAAGTGAGCTGTGTGGAACAGGGGGTGCCAGACAAGATTTTCGTACCTTTCCTGTCCCGTATGCATGGGCATGGTAAAAGTCTCTTGTACGTTTACGATGGTGCATAAACCTATTTTGAGACAGTTCCCGGTTGCCGAGTGGTGAGAGTGTCCGTCTCGGGAGTGGGAGGTCGTGGGTTCGACCCTTAACCACAACATACAAAAGTCGTAAATATGGTACTGTTATAGCTCCCTTGCTTGGTGCTTAGCATATAAGGGTAGTTCCAGGACTGGATGACCCAGTGTCAGGATAATTTGACTGGGTGTGGGATCATGATACCTGTCTACGGCGTAATACGGCAGTGTGACAGCATTGTATCTGTCTCAAAGTGACCGAAGGCGACACTTTACACCAACCAAATAAACAAACAAACACCCATTTTGAACCTCCTTATCAGGCGCTTTGACAAAATTGGTAATACCTATCTGATCCAGTCAAGGAACTAATTGCTATTACAAATTAAGACAAAGAGGATATCTGTTTGTTTTGGGTATATGGAATATATCTCATCGAGATGTGATACACTGTTAATATACACCTGGTAAAAAGTCAAGCACCCCCCAGATTTTTACAGTGTTCTCAGAATTAAACTTTCTCATGAAAACCTTGATACCAAAATAACCTGAAAATAGTAAACTTAGCAATATCAACACTATGGCAATATAACAAAACAAAGTCTGGTCAGAAAATGCAGTATTTAAGGCAATACATATGACGTATTTAAGACGTTTCATTTCCTTTGAAACAGGCGTCGGTTTAAGTAGGGAAGCTACCGATTTCCATAACAATTTTGTGTTACAGTTTTTCGATAAAAATGTCATTTTGAGTCACTATATTAAGTTTGTTACTAACTTGTTCAATACCGAGTGAACCCTCCACGTGTGCGAATGACTGCCTCGACCCTACTTCTCATGCCTCCTGTCAAACGTCGAATTTGGTGAATGGTCAGCTGTCACCACTCGCGATGCAATGCTGCTTCCTAGTTCGTTCAGATTCTGTGCAGGAGGCTCCATTTTCTGTATGCGACGCTCAAAAATGTCCCAAATATGCTCCAGTGGATTCAAATCTGGGCTTCTAGCTGGCCAGGGCAAAGTCTCAATCATATAACGTTGGAGATAGGCCACCACTGCCCTTGAACGGTGGGGTCTAGCGTTGTCGTCCATGTAATAAGGCTTAGTGGCAAGCCGATGGTTCTCAAAATGAGGCTCAACTACCGGCTCCGAGACATCGTGAATGTAACGTTCACCCGTAAATCTACCCTGTATGGTAACTAAGTCCATCTTATCATCATGTGAAACACAACCCTACACCATTACAGAACATCCACCGTAAGGAACCGTCGGCTTGATGTTCCTTGGTACGTAAGCTGTGTTTCTGTGTCGCCAGACTCTCATTCGACCTTCTGTAATATGCAATAAAAACCGGCTTTCATCCGACCAGTGGATTCGACGCCATGTCCTCATATTACAATCTCGTCTCGCCAAACACCATCGTAAGCGGGTTCTTTGATGCTCATCTGTCAGCAAAGGGCGCTTAATAGCTCTCCTTAAGGCTAATCCCTCTCACTTTAACAGATTTCGAAGCGTTTTCAGAGACAGGCGTCGATGAGGCAGCCATTGAGACTTAAGACGGGTACTCGTAGAAAAGGGTTCTCGTCGTACTAACCGAACCAGGGCCCGATCCTCTCGTTGTGATATTTACGCGAGGTCGTCCTGACCTTGGCATATCCTTGACATCGTTGGTCTGACGATGCTTCCTTATCAGTCTGCTGACAACAGTAAAGTGGCAGCCAACTTGGCGGCCAATCGCTTTGTAAGACATTCCCGTCGAATGCATCCCTACAATTTGCCATCTTTGCGCTTCCGATAATTGTCTTCTAGCCATCTTTACGCTACTTTGGCTGAACAATGAAAAATATACGTTACATATACGCGGATATGTTTCATAAGAATACTGCGTTTTGCAGAAACCACGGGATGCATGATATTCTCGCCTATATCTATGTGTAAAATAATTGCCACTGTGAATCAAAGTTTAAAACCTACTTATGGAATATTATTCGTGCCAACTGCAAAAACTTTTTTCCAGGTATGTATTTTCACGTGCGCGTAGTCAGTGTAAAGTTACTTGTAAATGCAGTTTGTATAGTTGTACATTTTTTATTAATGAGCTATCGTGTGAGATTTTAAAATAAAAATATTCACAAAGCCCAGCTCACCTGAAAACTAATCCAAGATTAGGTCTTTCACATTTTATTTTTTCAACCTGGCTTGTATCAACGGGCGTTTTGCATTATCATATTTCAGTACTTGTATTTCAAGGCGATTAGAGTCTTTATATAACATAAATTCGTGTAATTTCAAATAGTAAATAAAACTGATCCTTGCAGTTTTGTAGTACATTTATAATTTAAAAAAAACATTAACAACGTATTAAGTTACTAGGTTTAATAATTACATCGGACTGCTTCAGAACTTGCGGACGACTTTCTTTTCGAAAAGAGTGTGTTTCTCTTGTGTGTAGCTGACAATTCAAATTCAGGATTATCGACAACATCCTTACCAAAACATTTTTTTTTTTTTTCGGCATTTATAAGCAAATTTCTTAGTGATTAAGTCACGCGACATCACAAATGAGATGACCCCACTTTACCACCTGTATGCTGTTATCTTACAGATATTGGAAATACGGGGGCGGTCAGAAAATATCCGGCATTTCCTGTTACTGTCTTTCCACGTGAAGCTTTATAAAGCCTTTATATATTGGTGAAAACTACATTATTTTGCCAATAACTTGAGTTTATTTTCAATGAAAATAATTATTGTATATACACAGTTTTTGCCCATTGATATATGCTAGGTGTTTCGGCTATCATGGATTCTTTGTTAGAAGACTTGACTTGACTATTTTAGTTTACCGTCACTTCGACAGTATTTCATTCTTATAGCGACGTCCAGCTAATTGAAGGTGGAGGAAGACCCCGAATACATGGAAGCATCCGGCCTATCGCAAGCCAGTTGGGAGGCTTCCTCACATTAAAATCCGAATGACCCTGCCGGGATTCGACCCCACGCGGAGAGGGGCTGAGTGAGTGTTCAAGTCAGCGACTTTATCCTCTCGGCCATGAAGGCCCCTCTTTGTTAGAAGAACAACTCTCTGTAATAAAGTTTATGGTTACAGAAGGAGAAAAAACTGTCCACATTTTTCAGAGGTTTAAAAAAAATAAATTCTGATAAATGTGTTAAACGTTCAACCTTCTTTCTACCGCTGGTTTTATTTTTATTTTTTTTATTTTTTTTTACCGCTGGGTTTCTTAGTTTCGTGAAGGTAGAACAAGTGTATGTGACAGGTTAAGGCCTGGGCGGCCAGTTAAAGCGATGTCTCCAAAAGTGGTAGCAAATGCTGACGCTTTTGTCAACAAAGATCGTCGAGTAACTTTGGAGGCGGAAGCCAACAAGTTCAGCATAATTAAGGCATCGGCACACAAGATTTAACACGAACACCTAGGCATGAGAACGGTAAGTGCTAGGTGGGTGCCTAGACAGCTGTCCACAGATCAAAAGGCAAGCAGAGTGACCAACGCAAAAGAGCATGAGTCGTTTTAATCTTGAAGGAGATGTGTTTTTGAATCGCATTATCACTGGAGATGAAACGTGGGTTCCTTATGCCGATCCTGAGACAAAAGCTCAGTCAAAGCTGTGGAAACGAGCTGGTTCTCCGCCTCCTATAAAGTTTAAGCTGTGTACTTCGGCTGGTAAAGTCATGATTGATGCATTTTGGGATTCACGAGGAATGATATTTGCTCATTTCATGCCAAAAGGTCAAACTGTCACCGCCAAGTACTATTCTGAAGTAATCTCAGAGAAAAGCTGAAACAAATGCGTCTAAGGTAAGCACAGAAAAATGGCCTCCGTCTTCACGATAACGCTCCCTTCCATACCGCCGCAGCTACAGTTATCAACTTTTTCAAATGGCAATTGTTGTCTCACCCTCCCACGCCCACTGTAAATTTTATTTGTTTCCAGCACTGAAAACAAAATGTTTACTAGAAAGAAATATAAGACCCGGGCAAGTTTTATTTCTGTTGTTACATAGTACATTGTACCTTTATCATGGGCCTACGTCATGGTTCACAGCCAGAATACAAAATATCCCACGAAGATGGCAGGAATAGAAACAATGTTTGAAAATGTTGAATGGTTTTCGAGAACGAGCCAAAACCGGATATTTTCTGACTGCCCCTCGTAGATGCAGGTTTTGTTATGTTGCTGTTGTTGCTGTGTGTGTGTTTGGGGTGTCTTTTCAAAGTCGGGAGCTTGTCAAAACACGTTTGGTCAGTACGAGAGTCAAGGCTCCGCTCGACCATTCTCTATTCCTATTTTACTAGATCTAGCTATTTATACTAGACTGATATTATTAATTGATTATCACCTCTATAACTAGCATTTTTTGTAAAGAAATGACATGCCATGATGAATTTCTCTTCTCTTCTAAGTACGATTAGTAGGATGCCGGGTAGCGTAGTGGTAACGCGCTTCGCTTCTCACCACTGGGTCCTGGATTCTATTCCTGGTCACGTACATATATAAGTATATCTTGTCATACACGAGAGGGTACAGTGAACGCCCGTCCAGACACGTGTTCCGGGTTCTCCGGTTTCCTCCCTCAATAGTGACCACATACGCCGCCACCAGAGCCATCGAAAGGGATTAGAATAAGTTGTGATAACTTGTTTCGTAATCGATGTCAACTAAATGAAGTTTAAGCGTGTTTTACTTTTAGCAATACCAAAAACCTTAAGCTAAGAGATGCGCTACTGAAGGAAATCAAGTGACCCATTTGATATGGTATATTATAATATGAATTATTTTGGACATTTTTAGCATTTAAATAGCTTTCAACATCAAAAATACATTCATTAGGTAAGTAGATATTTTTTGGATAGTGTTTTAGCGTGGATGTATTTTCATGGTAGAATATTATGGTAGCTGCTATAGAAACAAGTCCTTTAAGAATTTTAACAAAACCTTTTTATTTGTAGTTTGTAGCTTCCCTAAACTCAGGAGATGTCAGTATTGTGTAAAAATAAAATAAGACACCTACCTAAGCTCATTTAAAGGCCCAGTTTGTTAAAGGGTTGAATATTTTTATCATTCGCGCCGAGAATTTACGATATCTCGCCGAGTAGCGCATCTTTTTGTTTTAGGTCTTTGGTAATACATGTACCTACTATAATAGGGTTGACTATAATTGATAGAAACTAAGAATAACGATTTGAATCTTAAAATCAAAATCGACAGATTATTTCAAAACAGTCCAGCTGGGTCAAGAATTTTGTAAGTTCTCATTTAAAATCTCGCTCTCATCTCGAGTATATAGACCACCAACCTGTATCAGCATCATTTATCAGAAGTTATCCCAAGTTACGTGTGAGTTAGGGTAGCAGTTCCTGCACGACAAATTCGAAAGGAATGCGAGTGTCAACATCTCTCCGTGTCTGACATCCTGGTTTGCGGGAAATTTTTATCAGTGACACTCTGATTGTATCCAGATCTCTTAAGTCCTAAACGGTAAATAATGATAGATATTCACCTAAATTCACTACATCTTCATTATGTTTAGCCTTTAGTAAACTCACTGTTTGCATGAGTAAAAGCGGGAAATGTTTTATAGCCTAAATCCCACGAAATGTGTGATTGTAGCGGACTCATTTTTTTTTTTTTTTTTTTTTTTTTTTTTGCATTATCACGAATCTCTACCGATTCCGATTTAATTAAATTTTCTAACCATCTGTCTATATAGCTATCTCCCTTTCGTTTCTTTTCCAGTTTTCTTTCTTTCTTTTAATTTTAAACGACCATACTAAATCTACCGAAAACATAAGCATTTGTGTTTGTTTTTTTCCTCATAATTCTATTCATTATTTTGTTATACTTATCTCCTTTTACAGAAACTAACGTTAAACTAGCTCGCATGCGTTGTGAGGGATTCGAACAAAGGACCATTATAATAGGCTCATTGAATCTGTAATGGTTTCCATAACGTCAAGGTGTCGAAAATCAAGAATCACTTTTGTGACAATTTGTTCAACGTAGCCCTTTCAACACATGTACATAGATTCCTGGGTTTTCAGACCCATTGTGTACACGAGACATACAAACTAACGTCAGTACGTCGTCAACTTCCTCTAAGTTCTCTGTGTTTTGTTTTCCCCGTCTCTCTGCCCAGAGGACACATGCGGGCCAGTCACGGAAGCATACCCGAATTTGTACACATTAGTTTCTGTATCGGAGACGCCCAAGTAATCCGTTCACGGGTCTTCCTCTTCTTCATTCCAACATCACCTCGCAGGCTTTCACCTTCGGTTAGATAGCAACCAGATCCCGTAATAGATAAAGATAACCCAGATGGTGTGGGGAAGATGTTAATGAGACTGGATGGTGGTGTTTGTCTTTACTAGCTAATTGATACATCTTCTTCAGATTGTTTTTATTTATCACGACAAGTTTTGATGGTTTCCCGTTATGTAATAGTTTATAGGGGTGCGTAAGATGGTGGATGTCACACGGTGCTTATTACGTAATTTGGAGTGATCATTTTAGTTTTTCGATTTCGGCGTAAATTCTGTGACCTTGACGGATTAAAGTATCTGCTCTCAACATAGGTTATACTTAAAAGTGTGTAAGTTAAAGAATCACTTTGATATATATATGTATAATATTCTTATTTCACCCATATTTTTTTATAGTGAATACATAATAATCACGTTGTATGGCATTGCTTTGCGTAGATAATAGAATAAAACGGAATTGATCGAATTAATAAAAAGTGCCGTTAGACTCTCTATATTTATATAAAAGTTTGGATTTAACAAAAAGAAAAAAAATTAGCCATGGCTCAAGGCATTCAATTTGGAAACGGATAAAATTTATTTCTCGTGCTATGTTATACCTGAATATTGACGATGTTTTTTTTTTTGTTTTTTTTTATCTAAAAGATATATTTCTACCGATTTCTACCAGATAATGGACACGATGGCCGTAGTGATATTGAAATCTGTAGTACTGCTCTTTGCATTGACGACATTAACACGGATTTGTTCAGGTAAATATTAAACAATTCATGATGAATTGTGTACATAATACACATGTTTTAATTTCGAATTCACAAGCTACACTAGTTTATCTATACATAGTATTTAATGGTGACTTTTTTGACGCATTTAATATGTTGACTTCAATACATTTAAATGGACTGCAATTCTTGAAAATAAAAATAAAATAGAGTTCTTAGAAATATATATTCTGTAATCAGGAACTTAACATAACTTGATTTCATTATTCGTCATTTTACACTGCTAAAAGTGACTATACCGTAACCTGACTGTATTATTTTCAAGTTTCACATGTTAGTCACTTAGCCTCTTCGAAGGCTAAATTAAATTAAAGCAAATTCGAAGTGTGCTTTTTGTTTTAAAGACATGTTTATTTATATTTTTTTAATAATGTTTTCTCTAATTATTAATTTATTCATTAAACTTTAAAAAAAAAATATTTCATCATTGTCATAATACACTGTAACAGTTGCTAAAAGTGACTATACCGTAAACTGACTGTATTATTTTCAAGTTTCACATGTTATTTACATGGCCTCTTCGAATGCCAAATTATATTAAAGCAAAATCGGAGTATGGTTTGATTTGATAACATTGTTTCATTGCAAATTTTCTAGTGAGTAATAATGGCCAGTCAGCAGTTTATGAAATGTTCAAATATTCTTATAATGGGTCATGACATCAGAGAGTGGACACATGTATCGGGACAACCGATCAAAACAGTATCATTAGATAGACCAGTTATATATACAAGCTAATCAGTGACGTTTGTTTAATGGGTTCACTCGGGCTGGGGTTGAAAGCTGGGTTGGCTAACATTGCTAGAGCACCAAAAAACGTCCAAAGTAAATTGGTCTTTCTCGTTTCTTTTTCCATGACTACGACCATTGTCATCATCATATCATCACCACCATCAACGTCTTCTTCTCCTCACCAAGATTCTTCTTCCCTTTCCGTTGTACATTTTCTCCTCTTCTTCTTCATAGTATGCCCCTTGCTCTGTTTCTTCTTCCCTTTTCGCCATACATTCATTTTTTCTTCTTGCCCTCTTTCTTCTTTCCTTTTCGCCGTACATTCATTTATCGTCTTCTTTTTATTTATTTTCTTGCTCTGTTTCTTCTTTCCTTTTCGTCATATTTCTTCTTTTCCTTCCTCCTCCACCATCATGACCAGCATCATTTATTGTTTCTTACCATAACCGAAATCCCAGATGACTTCCACTAACAGCATTATTACTAACAGGAACCAAACTCTTCGAGTCATGCGAAAATACCAGCAAATGTCCATCCAGTTCCGAATGTACGTATAACTGGTGCGATGGCAAAGTCTGCATTTGTAAGGAAAACAAACTGCCCACAGCAAACTTGTCATCCTGTGTCGACGGTTGGTAGCATCATATTATTAATTAATATTACCACCTTTTTTACCTTTCTTTTAGTTTGTTCCTCTTGTTTTTGTTCCTCTTCTTTATTTCAGTCTAATATATTTTATCTGTTTTTTTTTTTCTCCTTCCCTACTGTCAGATTATTTTCGTCTGTGTGTCCTCGTAATGTTATAGCTATAACAATAACAAAGATCATTATTATACCAACTACTAACACCAAGAATTACATTATTATTATTATTACTATTATTATTATTATTATTATTATTATTATTACTTTGACAGCCTCTATTATAATGGAATATCTTTCGTAATGGTTCGAATATTCATTAACCAAAGAAAGAAATAGGAATGTTTTGAAATAAAATATGTTTAAACTTTTTTTCTCTTACGTAGATCTTGTCGAAAGTAAATAAAATATTAAGAAGTATATGTCTTAATTGAACAGGCAAAGACATCGGAGAGGATTGTGACGCCAACTCTGTTTGCAAAGGCCCGTTCAGCACGTGCCTCGACGGAAAATGCACGTGTAAGAAGAATTACGTCAAGGCCGAAAAATCCTCACGATGTCTGGATAATCCATTCGGGGCGACGAAGGCTGGAGATTATGGGGACGCATGCGGCAATAAAACCGTTTGCTTTTTCGACCTCGTCTGCACGAATGGGACGTGCACGTGTAAAAAGGGGTACCGTATTGCTACAGAAGCGGAGGTGTCTGCCGACCCATACACTATCCAGATCTGCAGACCTGATGATTTCGAACTCGGTATTCTTATACACTAATATGTAGAATCTGTTTATTTCTTTGGTTTAACGTACAACTGTTTGTACTTCAGTCATTTGGAGACTTTGTCTACTCGAGACATATATAGTGTTACATCGCTGTAGACATGTGGCATGACACCACACCCAGTCACATTATCCTGACACCGGGTCAACCAATCCTGGATCTACCCTGTATATATGTTGAGCGCTAAGCAGGAAGCTATACACGAGGCGAGTTGTTCAAACAAAATGTTGTAACGTCACAGTTTCTGTTTTCTTCGTGCTCTGTGTAACGATTTACTTTCTTATAGAGAAGTAAGTAAGAAAGTAAGTAAAGTCTTTATTTAGTGTGGATAACATATTTGGTTTGGACCAGTCTGGCATATGAACACTTATTCTATAAATTCAAACAGAAATGAAAAACAAACATTTTGTATTTTGTATTAATAAGCAATTAAATAATAGATCTTTCTATTCCGGATATGAAAATCCAAAACCTTGTCGGCGGTATTTGTTTACCATGTTACTGCATGAGGTATATTTGAAAGGTAACTTCCTCTGCCTCGAAACCTGTTTTTGCTCCCCTGTCGTTGACCAATCTGGGGCCAGTATTGAGCGTGTCTATATCGCAAAGACGATGGTCTGATGTTTCTATCAGGAAGTGGGAATCCCGTGAAAAGAGTGCAGTGTCTGCGTGAAAGCGGGGTGATGGCGAACAGTAGAAGCATGCTATTTCATGTGATTATTTTTTAAAATCACATAATCATCTATTTTTTAAAAAAGGAATATCTCTTGGACAGATTGCAGTGTCTGCATAAAGGCGAGGCCGGGAGTGAACAGTAGATGCAATTATTTTTATTATATGCTAGTAATCACCTTATATTTCATTCGTTTATTCATTTAGTCTTTTTTCTCGTTCATTTTTCTTTCATAAATCTATATGCAAAAGTGTGTGTGTGTTTTTTTTTAATCTTTGATATTCATTTTTCAAAAAAAATCTGTATTTTTTATAGACGGTCTGATATATAGATGCCTTATATCTATGTACAAGTACAATAAAAAATGCGATGTATAGAGAACTGATTTGGAAAGTGAAATTCTCGTATAATCACAAGGCTCGGATAACAGAAAACCAAAATTATTTCCCTCTTCACTGTGTGATTCTTTGCAAAGTTACATGGAATATGTCTCGAACTAAACGGGATGCTCGAAAATTCGCTCTCTATGAAAATCGAACTTTTAGTATGTAAGGGTGTTTAATCTTAAACGCTACGTTCATGTCGCAACCTGCTTCTCCAGGTTTACGCTCGAATTCCACTTCTACGTCACTAATCTTTTTTCTTTTTTTTAACAAAACCACGTTTAATCAAAATATATTTTTTGAGCAATATTTCTATTGAGGCTGACATAGATATGACATTTAGCCTTTTTATTCGTTGTTATTGTAATTATCATTTGTATTAAAGCAATTGTACTACAAATATTACGCCCATGGATACCCATCTACAGACGCAAGGCCACCCAAAGCAACCATCTATGATCGTAAAAATATCTAAATTGCATGTGATGGTGAAGTATATGATGAATAATTAATTTAAATAAAACCTTTTTTTTATTTTCTTTGCCGTCATAGGCTGAACTTACGAAATCGGTACTTTGAACTAGTGAAGACGCCATATTGTTAAACGTGATAGATGGTACCGCAAGCACATACTTCAGGGATACCGTAGTCTATATTTAACCGATTTCGCCGAAGTTGCGTTTTCGCGAATAAGTTTTCCTGTGCAGTGTGACCTACACTTTCTGAGTTTATTTATCATGAAACAATGACTTAACTAACAATATCAGGAGAGTAGAATTTCATTTTAAATTTTTCAGATCTACTGTGATAGAGCTGCTTTAACTTAATCATAAATATGCTGTTTTGTTGCAGGAAAGAAAATAAATGTTACAAGTCCAGTTTGCATCAAAGGTATGACATTAATATATACCAGTTTAACAAAAATTTCAAAAATCTTACAAGACAATAGTATTCAAGTACATATTAATATAACCGTGGGTACTTATGTAATATCAATAATCTATTTACCATGTTCGATCCCAAATTTAGGTATGTCTATACCAAAAAAAAAGAGAAGATTATTCAGTTATGTATCTCTTTGTTGATGTATTTAAGAACCCAAGAAGACGACAACAACAACAACAAAAGCCCAACAACATCTACACCAACTAGCACTTCGACAACAAGTACCTCAACTACAACGTCAACGACTACATCAACCACAACCTTTCCATCAACGACCTCATCTACGACTACCAAAACAAAGTATCGACACCATCTACAACTACCACTAGGACGCCGACAGTACCATCGACGAGTTCCACGATAAAATCAACCACATTCCTGATGCCAACCACGCCTCACGTTGAGACGCCCAGTTCTCCTCCGGACTTGCCAACACCTACAAAGCCAAACACTCCTACCACGCCAAAAATAGTGATACCTACATCAAAACCAACTACATCTACATCAAAACCAACCACACAACATCAACCACATCTACACCAAAACCAACAAAAACAGCCACATCTACATCAACATCAACCGCATCTCGACCACCGTCACCGACATCTTCAACAGTAGCAGCATCTACTTCCATGTCGTCATCACCTAGTGACACTGTAACATCTGCATCACTTGGGTCTACGACGACTGCCCCAATAGGTATTCTGAAATTATTCATCTATTCTTAGATAATTAATACATCATGTAATCATAAAGACAAGTGATTTAAAAACTGGTATAATTTAACGTTTGTTTCTCTACGTCATTCCCAGAATTTGATTAATGACAAAAGTCGCAGTTTCACAGTCTACAAAAAACTAACGGAGTGGCTAAAATACTCTTATTTTCAGTCCTTATCAAAGCATTTCTTTGAAACGATCTGTTAAACGCCATAAAACATGTACACTTCACAGTTCACATTATATTAATTGGAGAATTTCACAACAATTCTTAGCTTATAATCTTAAATAGTTAAATACAATTTCTTATATTACTTGAATTTTCATAAAATAACAATGGTGGAATGTGTATCTACCTAGTATAGGAATTTAAGTATTACTTAGCGCTAAGCATTGTTGGTGGAATTCGAGCCAGAAATCAAAAGAGTTCCATCAAAGTTCCGAAAGTAAATTCTTGAGGGTACTTTTGATATTCATTTATGTCATTGACATTTTTTAGTCAATATTGGTGACCCTTGTAAGACGAAGTCCTGCCCGGACCACTCAAGCTGTGAAGATGACGAGTGCGGAGAATTAAGATGTCGTTGTGCATTGGGCTATGCACCTAGCGGGGACAACCGGGAGTGTTTGAAACGTAAAAATATGTCTTTTACTAAAACTTTTAAATAATTTTCGATCAGTCAGACAGATGGGCTGATTTATAAATCGACGATTTTTTTCCAGACTGATTCCCAAACACCTAAGACATATTAAACAAAGATAGGCAACTAGCCTTATTCTCACAAAAGCACGTAACAAATTGTCCAATTCTCGCCAAGTCAAGTTTACAAATATTTCCCTTTCTATTGAAGATATATGAAAATTAAGTGTATCTTATAAGAGAACATTACGTACCATCAAGGTGATACATGTATTGTTTTTTTTTTTAAATAAGTCAAGAAATATGAAAAAAAATCACGTAAAATATGCATGGTAATAACTATGTAAAATGTGTTGTTTTTCTGCTACACTGGCTAATTTAAATTACGATTAAAAAAAAAAATCAAACTGAGAAAGATTCCATGCATTAGAAAAATTATCATTTTATAAGGTTTTTTTGTAATATAATGTTCTGTAAAAAATTTTTTGCTTTGACAAGAGTTTCCTATTTCTGTTTAATATGTCTTTGCCAACACTACACGTTATAATATCTACTTTCAGTTACGGCATTAGGTGCAAGTTGCGGAGCCCACCACGTATGTCAGGGCCCATTCACCCAGTGCGGAGAGAGCGGTACCTGCGAATGTGAGGAGGACTACGCGCGCAGTGATAATGGCCGCTGGTGCCGACTGAAGGATAGCTGGTTCATCTCGTTTCCTCTGGAAGGGGAAGTATGCAGTGGCGGGTTCTTTTCATCCTGCTACATGGACTTTGAGCAAACTTGCATACAGGGGCGTTGCCGATGTAAGGTTGGGTTTCGCCCGCTGTCGGAAAATGACAGATACTCGCTGTTCCCAGATATAGTCCAGTGTAGAAACGAATCGATCTCACAAGGTATGTGACCAGAAAATCATTGATATTCATTATTTAGCAATGATTTAAGCGATGTTTGGTTGCAAAATTTTATTTTAATTTAATTCATCAATATATATGATATATAAATTATGAAAATTTATAGAAATTACATTTTACACAAAACTGTGTCCTACACACAGGTCTTAATGATTCCTTTGTCAGATGTATAGTTTTTCACTACATTTGGGAAAAGATTATTAGTTTAAACTTATTTTACTTTAAACTTATTTTCATTTTTACGTCGATTGGGAAACAAGTTCTTACAACTTATATTAATCCCTCTCGACGGTTCCTGTGTTGGACCAGTACTTAGCGCCTGGGAAGGTCGTGACGAATTCTTGCATCCAACGGGGTTCGAACCCACAACCTTCAGATCCATAATCGGATACGTTACCACTGGACCACAGCGTCCCTTAAACATTATCAGTCATGTGCTTTACGTGTTAACAAACAAAATTTCACGATCTCGAAAGGTTTTTTTCCCGAATGTTAGTAAAAACTATACATCTAACAAAAGAATCATTATGACTTATGTGTAGAACACAATTTTTCGCTTCGCAAGCGCTATATTCCATTAAAATTGAGAAAGATCCTTACAGCAGTTTATCCCTCTGAATCGATGAAAATTTGCTTTCGCTTTGGCTTAAAATGACGTCATATACCACGTGGTATGGCCACAGGTTAAAGTTGGGCTGTAAAATCCGTTGCCCGTTTTTGGTGTGGCAATATTATCATTAAGATCCTGTACGAATGACGCCAAGAGTTCCACTTACTACTGCACACAACTATGAAGGGTCATATACCATGCTTTTCATGTGTACATTATGCTGCATGAATACGTCAACATCATGGTTTATACAATCGCCAACAACGAGCGTTCGTATAAACGCCATGCATCATAAGTTCGAAAGATAAATAGGAAAACTCTTAAATATAAATAATTCGGACCGTGTTGTCAAAATAGGGACACAATACCGATTTATTTGCTTTGTAGCACTCGCACTCATTTAACTTGACTGCGAGGCTAGTTGATGTTTACCCCCAGAGGAACAGACGTATTTTAACAATATACGAAGAACCCACTATACCAAACGGTGTTCCCCAGAAATGTTACCTTTTTATATTTATCAAATCTCGATGGATTCACCATAAATTCTCACAAAACTGTGCAATTTTATCTATTTTTAAACACAAATGACACAACTACAGAATGGTTACCGACCCCGGTGGCCGAGTGGTTAGAGCGTCACCTCGGGTGCGGGAGGTCGTGGGTTCGATTTCCGGCCGCGACATACGAAAGTCGTAAAAATGGTACTGTTATAGCTCCCTTGCTTGACGCTCAGCATATAAGGGTAGTTGCAGGACTGGTTGGCCCGGTGTCAGGATAATGTGACTGGGTGTGGTATCATGTCACATGTCTACGGCGTGATACTGCAGTGTGGCAGCACTAAATCTGTTTCAAGTAGACATCGTCTCCAAATGACTGAAATACTATCGGTGGGACGTTAATCCCAACAAACAAACAAACTGAATGGTTACCGAATAACCATGATACTCTGTATACATAGTGTTGTTTCGTTACGGCGCAAAATCCGACACAAAAATCAGCTCGTTGTTTTAGTAATAAAAATCTAAGATTTTATATTTCTCTTAATTTCTCTTATTGCATATATTTTACGATAATTATCATCAAATGATGTGTATTTAAAAATACCTATTTGCTATAACGTAATCAATAAGGTTATTGACTGTTTATGTAAGTCAGAACATTTTGTTTCGTTTCAGGATCTAGAAGCAAATCCCTATGCAGAAATCAAATTAAGCAATCAATGGATTATTCTGTTCGAGATAAAGCGCAAGATAGTAAGACATATTTTAAAATTTTAGCAGAAATAAAGGTTAAAATATCTAAAACAATCCATAAAATAAATATTTAAAAAAAAAAAACTTGATGTACGTTATTAATTCATTAATGTATTATTTGCAATTTTAAACTTGTTTATTGTAAAAAAAAATTCACAAGTTTCCTTTTTTCCCTATCATTATGGAATTAAAATTTCTGCTGGGCTTCAGTTGACCTCGCCTTGGCAGAATTTCTGTCATTATAATGACTTTCAGCTAAGTACAGATATATGAACCTCCCAGGTAGCCGAGTGGTAAAAACGTCTGCCTCTAGAACGGGAGATCGTGGATTCGATCC
>CM037792.1:2247651-2297651 GCA_021229015.1 Solen grandis | reverse complement strand
TTTTAGAAATGGATATGAATATAAATCTTATATACTGAAGGCAAGAGAAATAGAGAAAGTAAGAGTGGCGATGTGCTAAATGTTTGCAGTCCATTGAAATAAATGGTGTGTTCATCTTTTGTTATTGTAACGAACTTGTTAATGCAAGGTTAAAGTGGATTTATAACATCGGCTTTATAGGCATTGCTTGAAAATTTCATTCCGGTTATTTGAATTGACTTTGATTAAAACTAAAAGAAATGCGACACTCCTGTTACCTCAGCGCTTAAGCGCTTTGATTTATACTCAGTAGGTTCGGTCTCTATTTATAGATTGAAGTAATTATGCAAAGGCTATTTGGTGACTCGTAATTAATTTTGGATAGTAGTTATACAGGTTTCGGACATTTTATAGTGAAACAAATAACTTATTAAGTCTCCGAAACGACGTTTGGAGACTTATTGTGATTACTCTTCTTTATTCCGCCGGGCCATATCTCGGCGGCTGCTCGACCTATCTTTACAAATCTTTACATTCTTATAGTCCACAATGAGTAGTGGTGCCTCTCTAATTTTGTGATGGGGGTCCCAGGGGGTTAGGCCCCAGCCGTTTAAATATTTCTAATTTCCGTCCCTTATTATATATATATATATTGTTCCAAATAATGCGAAGAATTGAATAGTACTACTTTGGTGTCCCCGATGTCACCCAGGTATTAGGCCCCACCCCCTCAAATTTACTTATGATCGTATATCTTAAAATCTGTTTAGATCTCCATCCCTAAACCATAATTAGATGGATTGAATGGTACTTCTTTGATGTTCACATGGGTCACCAAGGGGTCAGGCCTCACCCCCTCAATTTCCATTATGACCTTATTTCTCATAGAACATTCATATATGCTTGTCTAAGGAGAAACTTCGTTTGGGAGACTTAGTAACAGTTCGCTGTTACAATTATTACTTGTTTTTGATACAAACGGATTTTTCAACACTTCTGCTTAATCTCAGCATACTTGTGCTGTAGAGTTATGTTTAATCATTCGATTATTTTTACAAAACTGAGAGGTTCTTCGGTTTTCAAAGTAGAGAATCGAATGCTCAGAATGTAGGTATTATAGTTGAGAGTGACTACGTCACAAACAACTGACAAACTGTATTAGCGACTCTTCTTTTAAGAATACCATAATTATATTTTAAAGCCAAATATATACATTACAATATAAGAGTTGAATAGAGTAACAGTTAAACTAAGACGCCAACGCTCTAAGCGCTGTGTACCTTCTTAAAAAGGGAGTATATGAAAATAGAGAAAGGGAACATGGTGTCTGGTTACAGTACAAAAGTAATTGGTATATCAATACAGTATTCAAAAACTCCTATATTTCGCAGTATCAATTTTTGTTATAATCATTGACAAACATTTTGATGTCACTGTGCACCACAGAGGGGAGAGAGCAGAGTTAAATGATATTTCTTTTATTTTTTATCTTCCAGGCAATGTCGAATATGTCTGCCAAATCGCACGGACTAAGACCTGAGGCATATCTTTTTAAGGTATTTAGACACATTCGAAGTGTTAGCGCTGGTTTTCTAATAAACTTCAAACAATTCAAATCTTTTCATTTGTTTAATATTAAGGTACGTATGTACAGCGTGCTTATGTTCTATGCAGAAACACAGTTGTTATTTGGATGAAAACAATTGGAAATTTTCACAAAAAATTTCAAACAAGAAAATATAGTTCAATAAGCTTAAATTTTATTCCACACTTAAACATCGAATCGAAATGTGAGTACAAAAAAATGAAAAGTCCTTGATGTGATTATTTAAAAAAAAACAAAAAAAAAAACGTAAAATTCTTGTATGAATCACTTAATCGTATATTAACCCTTTCCCTCATATATACTCATTTTGACGCCCTCAATAGGTATCACATAAAGCCTGATCTGCAGAAAACCACAGTTAAACCTTACCAAATTTAATTACAAAATACTCATTTCCAGACCACTGAGGAGCAGCGAACAGCATAAAACCTGATCAGTCTGCGAGTTACTCGCAGGCTGATCTGGTTTTATGCTGTTCGCATAGGTCTTTTCATGGTGTCCTCTATGAGGGAAAGGGTTAAGGGGACGTAAGTCGTTATTGTGTACCAGCTGTTTTTATGTTTTCGTCCGAGTGGTTTCCTAGTTCCCTTTCAACTTGACGGCATATTCGGTTAAACTAATTAATATAAAGGAAAATGAATGTATTTCAATTGAGTAGTCATCTTAAAGGCCCCATTATATATCCTAGCTAGTGATTCAAGAACATATAAAATAACATTGGCATATTGAAGACTAACACAAATGGTACATAATGTGCAAATAACGGTTAAACACATTGAAAGGGTTAATCATATTACGCATTTCAGCATATTGATGGATGCCAGAATACTCCCATTGTTAACATTTTGTACTGGCGAGTATTTCCGAAGTCTGTAATCGGAAATGATTTGAATTTGAAAATCCGTTGTCGAATCACATTTTGTTTATCTGCTACGTTATCAACTTATGCACTCATGATTTGTTCATGGAGACATTCGGAATGTCTATGGAAAATTTAGGAAGATATGCGGAATATGCAAACTAGTTATTTTTGTAAACAAATGAATGATCTTAAGTTAAAGAAACTTTCTTATTTATGTATTGTAGTAACGTTGTCGTCAGAGAGTATGTACGGATTGCATCACGTAGCAAAGTTTGCTTTCCTGTCCTAAGAATATACATACTGCTTTTGGAAGCATAATGGACCTTTAAGTTAAGAAATGACCCCAAAAATAATATAAAGTATAATATAAACAAGCCTTGGTTATATATGCTGAATATATGCATACAACATGTTGAAATCAGTTATTATATCTTAGAATTAAGTTTGCTTTATTTGCTTTAAGTCATTTATGTTTTTTTCTACCCTAAATGACATCAAGTTGCATTCTAATTTATATATTGAAGAAATGTGTTGTTGCTGAACTTATGTCCCCCATCAATATAACAATATGCCTTTGATTATTAATAATAACAAAATAAAACAGGCGGATGAATACAGTGATTCGGTTTGACGTAATTTATAAATGGTAATATATCGAACAATATATAAGGCTTGTTATTGAATGCTGGACTGTATATGTGATCAAGATATATTTTATCAGAAAGAAAAAAACTATATTAAACTATGTACACATTTGCTAAAATAAGTTCTGGATATTGCCAAAGAGTGTTTTGTTAAAATGTTAAACCCTATCGATTTCTACGTTTAATTTGGTAAATAATTTTGTTATTAATCAATAAAATGAAAAAGAAAAAAATAAACAAGTATACAGTGTGTTTTGTATTGACATTTTAAATCTTAAGTCACACTGACTGTTTTCAGTCAAAAGTACTTTTGGCATTTTCAACATAGAGCGTGCTGTCGTACATTAACCCGATCCCCTACAACAAGAAATACGAACATATAAAGCAAATTATATGAAAGTTTAGTAACATTACTTTATGCTAGGCTATATGCTGTATCATTAAAATAAATGATTATCAAGAGTAAATGTCAAAAACACAACAAACAATAATGAAAATTTATTAAATGAAAAAATTATTTATACATAAATTTTTAAATATACATGGCCTCATATCAGTTGTCATCATATCAAAATTTTAACCTTTTTACAGTATGACATTAAAATGTTCTTATAAAATAAATATCGAAATTTATAAACAGTTTTTTTTTTGTAAAATATCAAGGCCTATATACTTCATTTAAAATGTTGAAGGATGTAAATATTCTTGTGATTTACCCATTAAACGAAACTTATATAAGCAAGAAATATGCGTGTTTATGTGATTCTGTATTCAGGCATTTTCCAATGTAGAGCGTGCTGTCTCTTTCTAAATTACGTCGCACATTGTACATAAGTTTCCGAAATCAAATCAAAATTTAAAAAGAAAAACTGTCTCAGTTGACGAGCAGATACTACAAGAAAAAAAAACATTACAAAAAAGGCGCTATTTGATAACAAAACTGGTAATGGCATGTTGATATAATGGCAATGTTAAACAATGCCTTTAATTTTTTTTCGACGCCGGGGTTATCGTAACAGCTAAATTAAATCCTATTATTTGACTAGTCGAGTTAAAACATTACAAAAATATAAAAGCAAATTACATGTACTATTCTAGTCTTATGATTGTATCTATCTCGCGCATAAAAAAATGTTTCGTATTATGCACCATTTGTGCAATACCCTTTTCCGCTAGGTAATTTAGATGTAGTATCATTTGCCCACGACTTATAAACTGTCAACATATGATTTGTGAGTTACTGTGGACTTCCGATTTTAATATCTGATAGACATATGCCTTAATTTATGCAAGTTCACAGAAGTTTTTATTTTAATATTTCTAAATACGTCATGTGTATCAATCAGTGTACTATTCTAGATATAGCTATCACATTTGAACTATTGTTTAATATTAGCGGAATCGATGTTCTTCAGCGAAAGAGCACAATCTGGCCCGACGGATGAAAAAGTCGACCTTGAAACACTATCCGTCTGGCAATTAAAGGTTTATGTTTCCTGCTCATATTGATGTGCTCTATTCCTATGGATGCTGAAAAGACAAAAACAAAAGTTTTGCCTATCCAAATGAAAAAAAAAGTATCATTGTTTAGTCTAATGTATGATATTAGTCTTGCTTCAATATTTATGTAAATAAACAGTATGGATGATGTTATTTGTGTATCTTTGTTATTCAAGATAAACATATCTTAAATAATAGATACCTAAACTAAGGAAATATATGCTTCGAAGGGAAATCTGCTAATTCAAGAACCATAACTCAAGTTATGCTAGTTCAATGTGACCGTAAGTGAACTTGTTCGAAGTTTGATTAATGAAAATCTTAGAGAGTAAAATGAATATAAAATGTCTACTGCACATACGGTCATAACACCATGCAATAAAAATAATAATAAAATTAATAGCAAAGGGGCAACCATGGCCCTAGAACGCTCACCAGAGTACCATCAGTTTGATAAAACAATCCAAAGCAAAAATCATATGACCATTTGAGCTTTTTACCAGTATTTGCATTAAAAATGTATGTTTTCATTTAATATCAGCCATAAAGTCGTCCGACCCATACGGTAATACATATAGCATAAAGTGTACAAAACATGGCGTAGATGATCAAAGGAAAGGTAAAGACGTTGTAAAAACTATATATTCATGTAGCATGTACATCACATCATATATGTACGAGGGTCATCCTTAAAGTTCGTGGACAGTTGTTTTTATACGAAAAGGAAGTGACATGTTACAAAACTAATTAGGGAGATGCATATTTTTTTCATTAATGGTGTTGGTTTCCATGGCAACCAAAGATCTCATGGATTAAGTTACTTTTCGCAACTTTTGTTTTGTTCAGGCTCACAAAAGAATCAATCATACCAAGTTTCATCAATTTCTATTCAGTGGTTTTAGAGGAGACAAAGTTAAATCTGAATTATTATGTTTGCTAGTTTGACAAAGGATAATATTTTCACAACTAAGGACAGAAGATGGATGATAATCTTACTCGTATCTCCTGCTCCGGTGTTGTGATACGATTCTTAACTTATACATCTCAATTATTTTTTAATAATATGTAACGTGTCAAAGGTTAAGAAGATCTGACAAATTGGGATAACTTAAATAACATACCATATGAAGCCAAAACTTATGTAAACGTTTGACAATCTTTAGACTGTTTTAGTAGGTCAAAAGTCTTATCACTAGACTAAGTAACTGCTTAAATAAATATATGTTTGTGTATGTGCTATTTTATCGGATTACTTACACTTTCTTCGCCATAACGACGCCGACGACTATCATAACGATAATAGATATCACTCCCACAGGAATCCCAATCATTAGTCCTAATGGCGTGGTGGCATCTGTAAGAAGTACTTTTATGTTAAGTACAGATAACTGAATATACATAAATGCATACACAATATAACAGAGATTTATATGTTTTTCAGGAAAACAATATTTAGTACAAGTTTTAGCCTACCAAAATTTCCTTCTAGGGCATTTCTAAATTATGAAGTATGAAATGAAAGCCGTTTTTCAGCATTTGCATATGGAAGGGATAACCTTAGAGTACGAAAAGGACAAACTGTAGGTGGTTGAACACTTCTCTCCGAGTCAAAACTTTCTTCTGTTTTTTTTTTCTTTAAGTCATGGTAGCACAGGAAATAAAGCAAGAAATTCAAGGACTTTAATAGGGCTAAGTTCAATTTAGGCTGATATCGTGTTTTCTTAATCGGGACAACACGAAGCCGTAATTTAAACCTGCACGCACCTGCTAGACTGACTAAAAATAAAAATGGCGTATAAATGGCGCACATCACGTGATATCACGTTTATAGTTAATATCACCTGACTTCAGACTGGATCCCGTCTCATCATAAGAATCATGAAGCACACATAATACTGAGCGGGCAAACATCTCATCAGGTGCTAATCTTATATCCGGCAAGTAGCGAGGAACGACTATAGATGTTCCTTCCCATGGGAAGGAACAATAATTATTTGGTATATTATGACAAGTTAATTTCCTGAAACGCGTTTCGGGAACTAAATGGAGAACTTATTAATAGTATAATATTCTACATAATGTTGTACTGTAAGTATCAAAAAGTCTACCTTTCCTGTCATGTGGAATCAACATAGATAGATCTGAAACGAGCAAATACATACATAAACTTATCATTATGTTACTCATGATAAAAGCAGCGGTATCAGCAAAAGTAGCCGTTAGAGAAACTCAAATATCTGCATTACCTCATATTCTCTTGTAAATACTTTAAGCTCTTTTATAATTATCATTAAAATGATTTCATCATTGTATTAAACATAAGATGCTCAACATCAAAGTTGTATCCCATTTTAATTAAAATCTGTTTACTTATAGATCTGATTATAATTTACCTCTTTCACTGTTTCATTTTCAGTTCCTTCAATATATTTTTTTCTATATACTTTTCGTCACAAAGATGTTTGACAATATATAATTAAACAGTCATGATATTCTAGATCCAATAGCCATACCATTAAATTAAGGTTTTGATTGTTTCGTTATTGGTGCTATGCATCTAAGTCTTTATTTCCCTTTTTGTATTATTTTATTTGTTGTCAGTCCCATAAAATAAAACTTCAAATGCACTTTTGGACTGAAATTACGAGCCTTTTAATAAAAGATGTAATATATTGTAGGTCATCGAAAAAAAATGCCCATTTCTGTTCGAGATAGGACAGTGTATTTATCTTTGTTGAAAATGATTTAAAGATTTAAATGCACTCTTTATAGATTATGCCTGATATTTTAAAGCGTAAAGATTATAATGACATTATGTCTCACGCAATTTTCTTTCATCTTACATTATGTTTCAAACTTGGTGATGAGTTTGATGATGACAATATGTTTCACACATAATGAAGATTTGATACTAACGTAATGTTTTTGACAATCATAATGATTTGATTACGATGTTGTATATCATTTTTACAAAATGTGATTGTGATGTAGATGATTACGTTTTATGTTGTATGTTTCTCGCACGTTATCGACTGATTAAACTGTTCATACAATTGATGTTTTGTTTATGAATTTTAAAATGAAAGTACTCTGTCGACTTACATGCATGAACACTTGCTTTACATCGTCCATCTTATGAAAACTTTTTCTAATAGAATACCTCAGATTTTTAGATGAGTAATTTTGCTTTAAAAAACTTGTTTCATGAACATGTAGTTTAGAAAACTTCAATTTATGGACACATAACTAGTGTACAAAGGGCCCGGTTCAAATTCATGTGAAATCCAATCCCCTCCCCCCAATTTCAAATTTAGATAATTATCAAAACGGTAATGCATGTATTTTAAATTGCAAAGTTAACGTTTTTTGTTACTGTTATCATGGAGAAACACTTGAGGCCAAAATGTTTGCGAAACTTGCCATTTTCAATACAATTCAACTTTTTGATGTATAAATAAATAAAACATTAAACATAAATTAACCATAAATATATTCTTATAGAGGAATAGAGGGTGCCATCTGACATACCTGTTGGCCTCAAATTTAACTTGAACTGTGCATAATGATAACATGATAGTACAAGCAGTTATTTCTGTGTTTTTATTTATTGTCTGAATGTATCTGGAACTGCGAAATTAAGGGTTTCGGTTCTTAGTTTTGAATAGCTTTCCCAGTATTTTCGAATATAATTGTGTTTAATAGCAAAAATCGTACAGTCAACTCTTGTATGTAAGTTTTAATGTACAAGTATCGTAATTAATTTATTTTATAATTGCTCTTGCCACTGATGTTTGTAGTAAAAATGACGTGTTATTTTTGGATGTATGTACTCATGTACTATGAAAATAAATTGCAATCTATCAAAATATTGTTTATAAGAATTTGGGTAAAATTTTATAAGGAAGTGAACTTTGCCCTTTCATCAAACAGTCATCAAGGAAAGTCGCGAGGCTAGCTTCCTGTGGAAGTGCTATTTTTCTGAATATTTTCCATATAAAAACCTCTGCAATCCGAGCTGTTCCAACTTCCAATAATGTCGTGACCATATTCAAACGGACAATCCTCACAAACCGTATTCCCAATATTTTCTTGATACGTTCCTACTGGACACGAAACACAGTAACCAAGAATGACATCGTACATCGTACCCGGGGAACAACCGACTAGAAAATAGACGAAGATTTTTTATATGTGAATTTCTATAGCAACATGCAACAGTTAATTGCTAATATAATGCAGGAAATCACGTGTAGCGGCAATTTAACGACAAAGTTTATCATCTAGTCACATGAAATGGTATAATAAATGATTTTATAACAAATTCGATTTTTTTTCTCACAAAATTAGCAATACAATATACATAATAACGTAAATGGGTGGTATTAAGGCATATATTATTTTAACAAAGCTAGAAAAGACAAACTTACTACAATACATTTCATCTTCGAGTATATATCCAAGAGGGCAAATCACAGTAGTGTCATTAGATGAAGTACTTGCATCTATACTATATGTAACACCATCAACCTCAAGTCCATTTAAGGCAAAACTGTTGATGACACTTATTGTCTGGTTCCCGTCATCTTGTGTCTGCCGAATAATGTCGGTGACATTCGAATCTTTTAAAATAGAAAGCAAATGTACAATCTGATTGAAATATCACATAAAATGCATATTTTTTTTTATTTCAAAGACTTGTATTATCATTTAACTTCCCCATGCCTATATAATAACTAATATATAGCCAATATATCATAAGAAGAGGGGCATAGTGTCACCAGATCGCTCACTAGAGTAGCATACTCCTAATCAAAATAATTCATATTGTATTTTACCTGGTAACCTCCATCAGCAACCAGATTTTTATCTCAGGTACAGGAATTCTTAAATAAGAGAATTAATCAAACATCTGAATGCCTCAATTTTCAAGGGATAAACAAAAGCAGTTATGGCAGAGAACCATGTGGTTGTCATTAGTGCAAAACAAGATTTTTTTTTGAATATTGGTCTCAGCGGAGAAGAATTTTGAGATTATCTTTTAAGGTAAACAAAGCAATTAAGTGGCCCTCTTGGAGACCTCATAATTATTTCAAGGGATAAACTTTATTTCATTTAGTAAGTGACCATTTGTGCACAATGAAATTAAATCAATAAGATTTGTTTCATAGGAGAGGAATTTTGAATTTTTATGTTTTACGTAAGTAAGAAATAAGGAAACTTGGCATTTCCCTAGAGATTCCATTGTTAACGGGATCGTCTTAATTTTAGGAATCATTTGTACCGAATGAGATTAAGTTCTGGCTATTACAAATGTTTTATACTTTAAATTCTGTTCGTCGACATTTTTTACGATCAAGTCTATCCATTGGTTTCCGAGATGTCTTTCAAGGTAATTTTGAAGTCGGACGACGGACGGAGGTTGATCCAAATAGCTCACTTTGAGTCCATTGTGCTGCGGCGAGCTAAAAACGAATAGATGGTGACATTTTCGCACAAATATATGAAGGCGATTCTTGAATAAGACTGTTATATACCTGTTTCATTTATCACTTTAAGGTTGACCTCCATAGTGTAATTGATTGTCGTACCATCAACATCGTTTTGCTTGGTCCTTGAGGTCGCACAGCTGTCCACCTGAACTCTGAGTTTACAATTACTGTTACTATAACACGGCGTAGAAGACAGAATATTTTCCATAGATTTTCTGACTGTATCTTGGTTTGCACACGACACTGTGGGGGACATCTGACCTTGCGATCTGAATATCATCGTGTCTGGCTTAGCTCGCGCTGTTTAGGGAAATACATTTTTTATTGTAGTTGCACATGCGTATCAAGTCGTACATAATTTAAACTGTCATCTAAGAATTAGAAAATACCAAAAGGTCCGTTTCTTAAGCGTGTTCTGACTTTCATTTATTTCGAAATATTTTAAATTTTAAGAAAAAATATATTTCCTCTACCATGTTTTCAATCTTTTCATCTTTTATAATGCATGGTGGTCTTTGAGGATGATTATAATCCAAATAAGTTTAATCAGAAAATACATAATTTCCGTTTCAATCAATAAGATGAAGATGAAAATTAATTGATTTTCTACGGTTATGGTTACATAAGAAATCAAATTCTCATGTTAGCTAATTTATTTCATACATTCTACAACCATACCGGAAGAAAATTATTGAATTACGGATGGTCATACAACACAGCTATGTACAAAATATACACATGGTCTTCTTAGACATGGTGCTCAATTCAAACAGAACATGAAAACCAAGGACATGTCGGCCGGTTGGTTGGAAAAATTTTATAACACACTACATGTATATTTTGTAAACCCACGTGAACAAGACGGTATTGAGGCCTCCTGGTCCCACTGGAAACTCGTTTCTGGTCCACACTGGTACGTCCCAATAAACTGACTACCATTAGTAACGTAAAAATCGTCAATGCATCTGAATGTGCAGATCGTTGTTTGGTTATACGGAAAGAAATCGCAAACCTTCAGGACACCGTATGGTATTACTAAGGGTTCACATTCTGAATAAAGAAATATGAATTCAGTATTCATGAAAGTGGACTGATGATCTATTGTTTGTTTATACAAGATAAAAAATGCTTTATTGTATAAGGGGGCCACCTGCCCTCAATACAGCAATATATTATGTAACAACATAATTTAAAGAGTATCGTATTTTACCATAACAATAAAATGTATAACGTGATTGTTTACCACAGGTAAAGATCAAGCAAAAAAGTAAAATATGAATGAAACAGACTTTTAGACTTTTAAGTACTTTACTATATATATATATATATATATGTATATGTATGTATATATATATATATCAAGTCATATTCATTTTATCTTCTAGCAGTATCATTATACGATCTCCGTAATATTGCTGTGAAATATAACGCATTTTTTATTGATTCCTTTATTTGCATTTACGGATGAGAGGATGCATGGGAGGCTGTGTAAATGGACTTATATTTTTGTAAAATATATACAAGTTGTATTTATATAAACTCAACAGCTATCATAAACTAACGGAAACACAGAGGGGACATGGTATTTTCTTTTTTATTATCTCGTGGCAACGAGATAATAACTAAGAGATAAACAAATCTTGCTAACTTTTGGCCACCTGATATAACTAAGAAGAAAACGAAAAACGAACTTGTCTAATTAGTGGTAATGAGATATGACTTAGAAAAAAAGAAAGCACACACACACACACACAACATACACGACAAACGATTTTTATCTCGTGGCCACGAGTTACTAAGAAAAAAAATCCCGCTAACTCTTTGCCACGAGTTCCTAAGAAAAATAAAAATCCACTAACTCGTTGCCACGAGATACTTAGAAGAATAAATCTCGCTTAGTCGTGGCCACGAGTTAATAACAAAAAAAAGCTATCTCGTGATGACGAGTTGACTGAGCAACATTTTTTTCTTATATATCTCTTGGCCACGAATTAATAATCATTTTTTCCTTCGTTATATATCGTGGCCACGAATAAGAAAAATTCGTTTTCGTTTTTTTTTTCTTTGTTATAGCTTATGTTCACGAGTAAGCAAGATTTGGTTCGTTGTTTTTTCTTAGTGGCCACGAGATATAACAAAGGAGAACATGATTAAGGCTTTATATGAGAATAATAATCAAGGCCATCATTTATAAATTCTAGTTTGCTGTTGAGCAATCAAACCACCCAAAAGGCTCAAACTCTTTTAAAGCTTTGAGGGGTGGTTCATATATTTCTATTTATTCGACCTTTGCGGGATAAAGACTTCTGCAAATAAATATAAGAAATTACCCTAAAAATAAATGTAAAGTTACTTTCAACACCATGCATTTACATATTTCATAATGCTACTCACTACAATTGCTCTTAAAAATTAAATTACTACATTAGTCGTTCTCTCTCCCCACTTTCTCTCTCTCTCTCTATCTCTCTCTCTCTCTCTCTTCCCTTTAACACGACATTTTAAAAGAATTGTTCGGAATTGTATCCCATATTCGTCACCATCATTCTCTCTCGTAAACATTTATTTCAATAATAAATTTCATTATGGCGCAATAACATTCGTAAAACGATAATCAAGAGTGGTATCAAGTACCTTGGTAGAATACTATTTTTTCTCTAAGTTGTAATTATTCTTACGTCAACCCAGGAAATCTTTTCTGAACAAACAAAATGACCGCCGATTCTTATCATTGTCGAAGCTTACAGACTATATTGACGTCGCTTAAGTGTCGTTAAAGGGGCTGTATGAATGTGATGTGATGGCACATTTATTAAAAAGGACGCCAAATTTCTTTTTTGTACTAACCTCCCTACAAGACGTTTTTACAGAAGGATAACTACTCCCACACCCCTCTCCTTGCGTGTTAACATGCACAGAACAGTTGTAACAAATAATAGTACGAACGCCCCCCCCCCCCCCACACACCTCCCACTCTCTAAAAGTGTTCTTAATTGTAGTGTTGTAAAGTCGAACGAAGTATTTTTTACTTAAAAGTACTTGGCATCGGTATAAATAAGATTAATTTTGTCCTTATCTCATAACAATTTTTCAGACCAAATGTTGTGAACATTTTAAGTCGGAATGAATATAAAAAATAAAAATGTAATTCAGGTTGTCGGGAAGACTAAAAAAACTTTTCAAATTGTGGGTATGCATGGTATTATGAAATATTTAGTTAAATACATGTGACTCATTTGGAAATATACAGGTATTTGAAAAGGATAATGGTATACACATATTTTTAAAATTACTGTTTTGATACACATTTTGAAACTAAACAGTGTAATGTTAAGGAAAATCAATAGTGAGTCTTTCAGTTAAGAATGACACACAACATTTATTCATTTTATTTAAATGTAGCTGAGATATCAAAACGTAAAAATACGATGTTTTGATGTTCACTGATCAAAGAACTTTTTTAATTAAAAGAGGGGAAAATTATCATAATTGTATGTTGAAACATCCCTTCATTTATCTATTTCTGTTTGAAAATATTTACAGAGCTGATGTACTAATACATGTGCTATACAGATGAATAGTCCGATTATAATAAAATTGTATGGTAAGTGGTTTTAAAAAGTTTTATTTTAATACCTGAATTACCGAAAAATTCCATTGTGATCGAACACATGCAGTTCATAATATTAACTGTATGCTCAGGTGGGCTGCATATGAATACTTAAGTTATCTTTTGGGTTGACATGTTCTTCACATAAATCATAAATCAACACATTAGGAAGAAAACATAGTAGGTAACTGTTGTAAAATACACACCAAAAGCTTAGTCAATGCTGACATTTATTTAGTCATTCTTGGACAGTGTCAACATAAGTATAAGATAAGTGGGGTATTAATCAGATTATATATGACATGACACCTAGCAATATACAAATACTTGACCGATCAAACCTGTACCTACCCTTACATGTTTGAGCCTCAATCAATATAGATACACAAAACCTATATTGACGGTACCTGGTATACCACGGACGGGGACCAAAACATCAAATAATATTTTTATAAACAGTTATTACAAACCTGGACAATTCTCCACATTACAATCTCGAGTTTCCAGGTCGTTGCCATCACAATCAAATCTTTTTGACCCCATCTCACATACTCTTTCCCTTGTTTGTTCCCCTCCAGCACAGGAAGCCGAACATTCACTCCATTCGCTCCAGGCGAGCCATGCACTGTCATCTGTTTCATCCAAATAGAAAAGGAAAATGTTGAATATAAACTTTGTCTGAGGGGACTAGGTAAGTCTATTAAGTTATAAAAAAATATTTCTGGTATAACCCTTGTAAAATACATGAGTTAATATAGAAGATGTAGCAGCGGTGTGATGTCCATTGTCTATTTCATTCAAAATGCACACATGGGTTTCTGATTACATAGCATCACTGATATACGACAGAGGTCAAAGATAAACACAAATAGCATATACCTTGATACGATATGGGTTATTTTGTACAAAAAGGCTGGAAGGAATAGGCAGAAATATTTTAACAAAAACGGAGAATATAAATGATAAATTGTTTCGTTCCTCGTTCAGGTATGTCTCTGAAATAGTGTTTCATCATATTTTACTTATACAAAGAAGTGCATGCCTATAGGTATTTGGTAAAATTTCTATCTTAGTATATCTAATCTAACCTGGTGTGAATAAACAGCTTCCACCACTAAAGCCAGCCTGGCAGACGCAGTAAAAGTTTGTTTCATTGCTGTAGCAAGATCCCCCATTCAGACACGGATCTCCGTCACATTGGTCGGGCGGTGTATCACACAGCGGTCCGGTGTAGCCATCGTAACAATGACAGCTGTAGTCAGTGTCTGTCAGGACACATATCCCGTGGTCTCCACAGTCCATAGAGACGCAATTATCTGTAATAAGTATTAACACAATTGACTGAACACAAACTATGGCCTAACCTTTTTTTACACAGTTAATAGAAGAATCGGTGATACTGATGAATAGTGTATAATATTCTCACTGATAGATTTGCAGAAATAGTCGTTTTCTGTTTCATATATCCAATATTGGACGCAGACGTATTTTGCAACATTAAAGGCTCTTATATTTCATAATGATTTAATTTTCATGAAACAAAATATACGAAATTACATTTGCATATCACAGACTAACATAAATGGTACATAATGTGCAAAATATCTACTGTAAAATAACAGTTTAACGCATTGGAACTGTTGATCATATTACACTATATAGTATTTTATATGGATGTCAAAATACTATCATTGTTTACATTTTGCATTGGCGAGCTTTCTTGAAGGCAGACTGTAATCGGAAATAATTTGATTTAAAAAAACCATCATCGAATTACAATTTGTTTATCTGCTACGTCATAATTTTATGTACTAGCGATTCGTTAACGAAGACATACGGATAATTTATGGAAATTTGACGAAGATATGCGAAATATGCAAATTAGTTATATTTGTAAACAACTGAATGATTTTAAATACAAGAGTCTTTCTTATTAAAGCATTGTTGTAACGTTGCCGTCAACGAGTATGTACAGACTGCATCTCGAAGACAAATCTTTAGCACACACTTTGCTTTTCTGTCAGTAGAATATACACTGCTTTTGGAAGCAGTATGTGCCTTTAAAATATGTAAGAAAGTCGAATTTGCATTGCAAGTATTCATCATTAATGGTAATTCTGATAGAGGCCTTTTCACTCTTTCCTTTTTATGAGCGTATATCAAACACAACATTCAAAGATGGAATGTGTTCAAAGTTAAAATGTTTTTCCTACAAGCCTTCTCAATACATGACAAGAAGCGGCAGCGAAAGTCATCTGACTCCTATATGGCACTGCTTTACTAGAAGTTAATATCAAATCTTGGGCGTTAGTTTAAGGCAATAGAATTTCTATTTACTAGATTATAGACACATAAAGAATTCTAACATAACCCTTTAGAATTTCGTTTTTCTGAACTATTTTAATAGTTAAATCGTGTAAAATAAAATGTAATTCTGACCATTAGTTTAGGAGAATTCTTTTAAATTTAGATTACTGTAGGATTATTAATTTCCGTGTGAAACTATTTTTCGTCGATTTCGAGGACTGCTTCATCCACGAATTTAATCACAACTAAAAATGTCCATTTGATATACCTTAGGTTTCTAAAACATTAATCCAATAATATTTATACAAACGAAATTGACTTTAAAGCACGTTCAACGAAATTTAATATCAACGATAATAAATAATTATTAAGTACATAGAACCCCAACTTTCCAGTCAAGAGATTTTGTTATAGCAGGGTCATGAAGTGTTCATATGTGTAAAATAATTTGAGTTTTAAATGGATAATAATTAATAGTTACTATTGTAAAAAACATCTAAGAACATTTATAGTAAGGCTAACCAGAGAATTGCTTTCATAGAAAACTGATGTATGACTCCTAAAGGAGTTATTTAATTTGTTTTTCCATAACTGAAATAAAGAGCATAAGTAGAACTGGAGTTATTTTGTGGTTAATAGCGAAAAGGGTGTATAATCCTAAAAAATCCGACGCCGGAGTTATGGACATTGATGAGAGAAATGACTCTTGTTCTACTCATGCTTTTCTAATGTATGTTCATTTATGGAAAGAAGTTGATGAGAGAAATTGTCATGCATAACTTCTTTCCATATATAAAATTGCATTGCAATAACATGAGTAGAACAAGTTATCTAAAGAAAACGGAATTGTGAAAAAAGGGGAAACCGTTTAATTCAGAGTTTGCTCCCCGAACCACGCTTTCTTACAGGGTAAGTATGAAAACAAAGAGCAACAACACCAAGTTAGGGTTCTTGTGTACTGCACTTCTTCGCCATGATATCTATTCACCTATGAAGTTTCAAGGTTATATGTCTAAAAGTGCATGAGAAATGCTCCGGACAAATAATTAAGAATACAATATAACAAAGGACTATTACTCCAAAAAAATAATATGCAAATTAATGGTGCTTTCACCTGTATCCTCCATGAGATCTATCCACCTGTGAAGTTTCAAGCTAAAGGCCCAGTATGCTTCCAGAAGCAGTGTATATTCTTCGGACATAAAGGATAAATGTGTACTACAGATTTGTTACGAGAATCAGTAATAAACGTTGACGACAACGTTACTACAATGCATAACTATGAAAAACAAGAGTGCCAGTGATGCCACAATATACGCTGCCACAAAATATAAAGACTAAGACGGGTCTTTTAATTATTGCTTTTAACATTTCTGTAAGCATAAGCTCATAATGAAGTCTGTAAGACCAATTAATTTAGCTGAACAGAGATAGAACGCTAAAATTTCTTCCAATATGACAGTAGGTCAAATAGCAGTATCAAAATGAATCCTTTTTTCTTTCTCCGCATAACTCTTGCAAAAATCACTGTACCAGAAAATCCCTGCTTTATGCACGTTTACCTGTTCAGAAACGTGAGTTGTGTTTTCAAGAGACCATGTTTAGAAAGGCATAACTACTGTAAATATTGATGAACATCAAAATCCCTGTTTATGACATTGCCCAAGTTTTGAAAAGATTAGGTCAGAAACATACAAGAAATTGCATTCACAAAGCTGAAATATCAATCAGACTAAGTTTCAAGGGACACAAATCTTGTAAAAATCAATGGACCGGAAAATCGCCACTTCATGCACATCTACCCATTATAGTAATGACATTGATTAAGTTTTGAAAAGATTCATTCAGAAATGTAGGAGGAGTTGCGTTCACAAGGCTGCAATATCAACCAGCTACAGATATTAAGTTTCAAGGGACACAAATCTTGTAAAAATCAATGGACCGGAAAATCGCCACTTCATGCACATCTACCCATTATAGTAATGACATTGACCAAGTTTTGAAAAGATTTTTTCAGAAATGTAGGAGGAGTTGCGTTCACAAGGCTGAAATATCAATCAGCTACAGAGACTAAGTTTCAAGGGGTACAAATCTTGTAAAAGTCAATGGACCCGAAAATCGCCACTTCATGCACATCTACCCATTATAGTAATGACATTGACCAAGTTTTGAAAAGATTCAGTCAGGAGTTGCGTTCACAAGATATGGACGTACGGACGTACGTACGTACGGACAGACGGAGAAGATGACGCCAATATACGACCGCCTCCGGCGGCGTATAAAAACTTTAACGAAAGAGAATTCAACTGTTAACAAAAATTGCTTATTTGCATATTCCGCTTAACATCGTCATGTTTCCATTGACAGTCGCCGTTAACGAAAAACGAGTGCATAAATTGATGACGTAGCAGATAAACAAATTGTGATTCGATTTCAAATTCAAATTCAATTTCCGATTTAAGGCCGCCATCGGGAATACATGTACTCGTCCAAGCAAAATGTAAACGATGAGAGTATTTTGACATGCATCCAAAATACTAAATTGCGTACTTTGTTCAACATTTTCACTGCATCAAACTTTTCTTGTACAGGAGATATTTCAATAGTATGCACCTTTGTGCTAGTCTACAATATGGCAATGTTTTTTGATATCTTCTTTTTTCATGAAAAAATTGAACCATTATGAAATATAATGGGACTTTAATAACCTCCCAGTCAGCACGTGCATAGCGGCCCGCTGTCGGCAAAAGGGTGGCAAATCGGCATATCGGCACGTTTGCGGTCCTCCAGCGGCCCGTTTATAGAATGAATGTTTTCATTGATGCATAAAATAAATTTTATAGCTCAGCTGATTTCGCTTTATCACTAAAAATGCTGTTCTTTTCCTGATCTTGTTTATTTTACTTTATACTATTATAAAGATATTATGCAAACATGGGTTTCTACCTTGGTCATGTTACTCAGGTTTTCGTTTGTTTTGCTTATTTATTTTGTTTATTTGATATTCATTTAACATGCCTAATAATATTCTGTATCATCATATTATATTTTTTTTGGATGTTAGCAAAATTAAAATTTTTGTGGTTATAGATATCTCATCGCGCATGTACAGATCTTACATCCTGTCGCCTTGCATAACAACACGTGTAACAACATACGTTTTGTAAACAGAAAGAAAAACTAAAAGTTGTTTCGATTAGCAAAGAATTAGTCAGTGGGTAAATGTTAAATAAAAGTCTGGTATCTTAATAAGTAGCTCATATCTCTTTCGTACTCATTACTTCAAGGTAAAATATAATTTGTTATTAGTTTTTGCGACTTCGTGCAACTACAGTACTCTAATTTGAAATAGGCGTGGAAATTGGGTAACATCACAGCATATTCACTAAAAACGTATGCTATGTGGAATTCATTTTTTTCATTCCAATATTTTTTCTATTATAAAACTAATCAAGTGTTATGGCAACATTTCAGCCCGTGTCCTACTGGCAGAAGTTCCGTAGATTGAGAAAGAGGGTCAGTAACCATTGTTTGCCCGTGGACGAAAATACAAATGATGAGATGGTTCAGAATAAAGAATCATTAGATGATAGTGATATTGAACACTCAACTGGTGATTCAAGTTTCTACAATTCTTCATCTGAAGATTGCCATACAAAACAGGTTGAAGAAAGTCCCAATTACCATTGGGGTTATAGCGGCAGAGGAAATAATCGAACTTCGGTCCCCCAACGGCCCGCCAAACTGTGTTTACCTGTCGGGCCGCCAGGTTCCCGCTTTGCATAACCGCCAATGGGCCGCCAAAAATGCCAATGGCGGGCCGCTGTAGAAAAGAAAGCGGGCCACCAGCGGCCCTTTGTTGGAATGCTGGCTGGGCTTTACGTTATGCTCCGGACAAAATTGTGACATACAGTCAGACAACTCTGACAAAAAAAAATGTCTCCTCCATATAAATATGGGGAAACATAATTAATTCATGTCGAGTAGTTTCAGGTGAGCACGTAGACTATTGACCCCGGACGACACACGACTGATGCTGCTCATCTTGAGCATGTTGACGTCTTTGAAATGTAATATTACCCTCGGGAAAGACCTTGTAGTGTAGCTATAACGTTTTGGATGTTAGTAATAATACAAATGTGTCAATATGATTTGGTTATAATCTGATATATTTGAAAGGTTATTGATTACTATTTATTTGCAATGAAGAAAGTTTGATCAAAAAGTATGTGGTATTAATCATGTTACGGTCTTTATTGGTGAATTTCTTAATTGGTGCAAATATTTTGCAACTATCATGCAATAGATCTACATTAAAGACACTTTTGGAATGTACTTAATTTAAATGCATCATAATTATGGTTGATCATACCTAATATAATACTTGCGTGATTTGTGAACTATCTATCAAAAATAAAAAAAATCCATTCACCTTCACATCTGCTGTTACACTGCATTGTTTCCACATCGATGCCTGAGCAGCCTTGTCCGCCTAAACTTGGAGCTGGATTATTACACTGGCGAGTTCTACTTCGGGTACCATCACCACACGAGGAACTACATGGTCCCCACTCAGTCCAAATAGACCAGCCTCCGTTCACTTCAAAATTGCAAACATTTATTTTATAATGGCACACCTCAAAAGAAAATCTATGAAAATAAAGCATTAGTATTACCCAGTACGTACAATTATGTTTGAGAAATGAACAGCACTATTAAAGCAGGTTTACAAATATATCATCTTGTGTTTCGCAGTGGCCATATTCTGAATTGAAATACTTTTAACCACACATGAATACCCATGAAATTACAGCGATATCCCTTCTTTTGTTAGATCACTGTGTTTTGTATCCAAATATCTACAATATCCATTCAAACGAACACAAAAGAAAAATAAATGTTTCATGTTTCCGTAGGAATCGAAACATTACTTATCTCAATATAACAGATACACATGGTTATCGAATATTGCTACGTAACTCATAAAGACTATATATATGTATAACTAATCACTTCGCACTAATTGGTGTAAATAAACTAAAACAATATTGTTTTTAGTACTTATACCCACCCGGCGATTTATCACACATAGCGCCACTGTAACCATCAGTACATTCACACAAATACCCAGTAGGCAGGTTCATGCATACGCCATGAACACATCCGCTGTCCATACAATGGTCAATGACTTCACCACAATTGACTCCAGTGTGACCAACATTACAAATGCATTCAAAGCCACCAGTACTTGAAATACAAGTGTGATCAGCACATGGCGATGAAACACAGTGGTTCTCTAAAATAATAATTGTCAGCCTATGTTATTTGTACATAAAATTCATTCTCCGACCTGTCAACCTGCAATTTGCATGGTGTATACTTTAGAAAACCTACCAACAGTTTTCTAACATAAAGATTTTTTTCAATAATTTGATAAGGCCCATTATATTTTATAGTTATTCAACTTTCAAGAAAATATGAATTAGCATTGGCATATTGAAGACTAACACAAATGGTACATAATGTGCAAATAACAGTTAAACGCAGTGAAATATGTTGATCATATTTCGCATTTCAGCATTTTGATGGATTTCAAAATACTCCTATTGTTTACAGTTGGCACTGGCGAATATTCCAGAAGACAGTCCGTAATAGGAAATAGTTTGAATTTGAAAATTTGTCGCCGAATCACATTTTGCTTCACAGCTAAGTCATTTAACTTATGAACTTATGAATGATTTGCTAATGGAGACATTCGGAATGTCTATGGACAATTTACAGGGTATTGGGAATATGCAAATAGCAATTCTTGTAAACTGTAAACAAATGATTGATCTTAAGTTAAAATTTTCCTTATTTATTCATTGTAATAACGTTGACGTCTGCCAGTGTATATTATACGGATTGCATCGCGTAATAAATCTGTAGCTCGCACTTTGCTTCCCTCTCCTAAGAATATACACTGCTTTTGGAAGCATAAACATATACTAGTAATACTACCACAAAAAAAAACCCATAAAAATATTATACATGCATTAAGGAAATGTTAATTCCCCAAAGGATCTTGTTATAGCAGGGTCATGAGGTGTTCATATGTGCAAAATAATTTTTAAATTGGGTTTTAAATGGATTATAATAAATAGCTCCTATTGTAAAAAGCATCTAAAGAAAATTTATAGTAAGGCTAACCAGAGACCTGCTTTCATAAAAAATGATGTCTCCTAAAGGAGTTATTTAATTTGTTTTTCCATAACTGAAATAAAGAGCATTTGTAGAACAGGAGTTACCTAGTAGTCTATAGCAAAAAGGGGGTATAATCCTAAATATTCCGAGGTCAGGGCTTTAGACATTGAGCATGACAATTTCTTTCATCAACTTCTTTTCATAAATGAAATTGCATTGCAGCAGCATAAGTAGAGCAAGAGTTATCTAAAGGACATGAAATTGTGTAATTCAGAGTTTGCTCCCCGAACCACGCTTTCTCACAGGATAAGTATGACATTAAACAAAGAGCAATAACACCAAAATATGATGTGCAGAGTTAAAGTTCTTGTGTACTGCACTTCTCCGCCATGAGATCTATCCACCCATGACGTTTCGAGGTTTTATGTCTCAAAGTGCATGAGAAATGCTCGGGACAAATAATTAAGAATAAAACAAAGGACAATAACTCCAAAAATATAATATGCAAATTAACGGTGCACTTACCTGTATCCTCCATGAGATCTATCCACCTGTGAAGTTTCAAGCTAAAGGCCAAGTATATTTCCAAAAGCAGTGTATATTCTTCGGACACAAAAGCAAAATGTGTAATACAGATTTGTTACGAGATGCAATCTGAGCATAATCTTTGACGACAACGTTACTACAATGCATAAATAAGAAAAAAATATTTAACTAATGAGCATTTAATTGTATACAAAAATTGCTTATTTGCATATTCCACTTAACCTCGTCAAGTTTCCATTGACATTCTCCGTTAAGGAATCACGAGTGCATAAATTGATGACGTAGCAGATAAATTGCGATTCAATGACGGTTTTTCAAATTCAAATAATTTCCGATTTCGGGCCGTCTTCGGGAATACATGTACTCGTCCAAGCAAAATGTAAACAATGAGAGAATTAACATTTATTATTAAAATCATAGTTGATGCTTTTAAAACGTATCACTGGAGACTAAATGCACAACGAAAACTTAATATCTTAATCCCAAAATAAACAAAACAAATCAAAAAAACAAAAACATATATTAGTAATAATACTACAAAAAAAACATAAAAATATATTATATTAAAAAAAGGTAAATCCGCAAAAGTTGCAAAAAGATATACAAGTGTAAAGGAAGAAAAAATAAAAAAGTAATACAGGATATAAGAGATTTTCTTAAAGTGGATATCATTAACTCTTAATTACTTTTGCTTTATCGTATGCTTATAAAAAAAGAGATTGTGTAGATTACCTAGACAAGGTTCAGAGTTGCAATTTCTAGTTTCATTGGAAGAGCATACTGGATCATCAGATGGCGGCACACAGATGGCAGAGCGTATTGACGTACCTCCGTTGCACGTGGCGGAACAAATAGACCATGGTGTCCAGGAAACTTGAAGGGAAATGACTGTAAAGCAATCAAATCACTTGATTTTTTTATCGATGGCATTACCTTTTTCATTAATTAATACACGTGTTCACGTCACATAGGACAGAAAAAAAGAATAAATCGCAGTCCTAGAAACAATTGTGTTGTTCATTGTTCGTTGGGTACTTCATAAAATAGTCGTGGATCGCAATTGTCAGGAGTCTTTGAAACATTTTCTTATATATATATATATATATATATATATATATATATATGATGCATGTCAAAAGAGTCATTTTTTCCCGAGGTAAAGATATGGTTAGTTTTAGAATAATGTTACAGTTAGGTTTTCTTATCCATTGATGTACATTGATTGAATAAGGTTTAACCAGCTGGATACACAGTGCAGACGATATGTTTTGAACTGAAAACAAGGAAAACAAAGGATACTGTTGAAATATTAGATATCCTCACTCAAAGTGGTCGTATAGAATGGTAACTCAGCTGCAGATTAACTAGCATGTCTACTGCCAGAGAAAAAAACTCATAAAGTAAAATATTGATGGCCCATATACTACGTCGGATGGACACAAGAAAGCCGCCGACCTGTAAAGATCAGTACAGTGATACCTGATATCGGCTCACAAAGCTTTATGTCCTTGCCATTGGTTAATTTACAATAAACCTGTATGCAGTTGGATATAAATTATGCAGTTGGTTACTGCTCGTCTGCATCCCATGTTGTTTGGCAGTTATTGGAAAGGAGGAGATTCAAATTTATAGCCAGACTAAATTCTTAACGAGCATGTCACGAATGAATTTCAGTTCAACAATTTAGACCGCAAAATAAGATGTTCCGTTGATCTTCTGGTAATTCCCTCTTTCTACTGTTTCCCCCAAAATTCCTCAAAATGGTTATACAAAACTTTGATATTAATTCACTATACAATGTATAACTATTATGTTATAAAATAAAATGAAAGTTATCCGATTTCATGGAATATGTTGCATGTAGAACTGAAGTCATTCGGAAAAAAGTACCTGATATACATAGGTGACACCCTATATTCATCATATTTTCGTCAAAACCTCATAGGAATTTACGACAATAAACTCTGCGTGTATTTGTGTGTGTGTGTTATTCTCCAATAGATATTTTGCGATGCCATGACAACAATTTAAGATGCAAAGTTACTGAAATATTTAAACCTTTCTTTACTGTTCTTTATGGAATCTGTTTACTTGAAGACGCTTTTATCGTTTTAGTTTCTATTTTTGTTCGTTTACAGAGTTCTCACAATGTGTTTTACAGTAAACCTATTAAATACCATATTAGATAATATAAAAGCGTACGCAGATTATATATTAATATCTGCCTCCGAAAATCGAGCCTTTTTTCTCAATTTCAAATAAGGCCTTTTACTATTCCATTACTGTGCAACATTATACACTTGTGCTAATATTCCCTTCTCTTCCATCAGAGCATCATGTAGCTCTATACCTAAAATCTTTGTTTTTTTCTCAGTAAAACGGAGCTTTTGAAACAGAAGTTGTGTATCGTTCGTGTTTAACAATCACTAATTAGTATCAAGTTACGATTTCAATTAGACTTGACTACTGACTTGACTATCTGAGTTTACCATCGCTTCGACAGTATTTCAGTCATATAGAGACGTCTAGATAATAACATGTGGAGAAAGACCCCGAATGCACGGAGGCATCCAGTTAGAACCACCAGCCTACCGTAAGCCAGCTGGAAGGCTTCCTCATATGAAAATCCGAATGATCCTGCCGGGATTCGAACCCACGCGGTGAGGGACTGAGTGAGTGTTAAAATCAGCGACTTTACCCTCTCGGCCACGGAGGTCCCCAATTTCGGTTTAAAAAAAGGGTAAGCTATATATTGAATTAAGTTTATTATACTTACTAAGGTCCGTTTAAATATTACTTTGCATCCAAACGTATTAACGCAAAGCAGACAAGTATAATCTATCTTACATTACGTAAGAACATAATTTAAAATACCATTTTCACAATGTACGCCGGTCAGTAACGCTGGACACTGGCAGGCAAAGCTGATTCCCTGGGCCACACATGTGCCTCCATTCAAACAGACTGCCTGTGCGCACGAGTCCGGCTGTATCTCACAGTGATCCCCGGAGTAACCAGCAGCACATTTACACGTGTATCCGTCAGATTGTTCCACGCATTTGTGTAGGGTACCACATGGGTTGTCCTTGCATTTGTTCAAATCTAGGAATTGAAATGAAACTAAATAAAAACATTATATATTATATATGGAACAAATTATGATAAAAAGGTTCATAATATAATCATAATATAATTCAAGAACAAAGCGCTTAAATGTCGGTAAAATAGTTTTGTGTGTTTTGAGTATCTAACGAATTTAGTGTGTAGAGGTATATTGTTAGAGGGTCATGTGATGAGCATTAGTGATAAATGAATTAAATAAATGATAACTGAAGATATTGATGTTGTTAAATAAAAAGTACATTGACAACCAACGTTTCGCTATAAAACAATGGGCGGAAGTTCGCAAACGCATTGAATTTTGTAAAGATTTAGGAAAGACTAAAACGGAAGCGTTTACACTACTAGAACATGGTAGAGGTATGGAGTCAGTTAGCCGGAAACTTGTATTTAATTGCATAGGTAGTTAACAAAAAATATCTCGATCGCGATCATAGTTTTGACCGTGATCCAGCGGCGAGAGCGGCATCCGTGACGTCAATCCGCAATTCCTTGGTGAGTAAAAGACGACAGACCTTGATCTGATCGCTGTAGGGTAAGGAACGGTCCAAACACATTTTAAAACATAATCTAAACCTTTGAAAGGAATGCATTATTTTAATATTTAATCGTTTGTATTACTGATTTATATAACAAATGATTAGGCTATCACAAATGACCACAAACTCAGCAATGGAGAATGAAAATGCAAAAAAGGTATTATTTATTTTTTACGGCATTGTGGGAAAGTTTAAAGTAAATTACGAACATCTAAATAAAGAATCAGTAATAAGTTAATAGATATGTGATACTTACTAGGTGTTATAATTAATAAATATAACTTGAACATATGGTGTTTATAATTGGTATCTGATAACTTCAATTTCAGACACATATGAGATGGGTGACGCGCATACCTAAAACCATGGACTGGAGTCATGTGAAATTAAATCTAAATACCCATATGTCCTATAAAGACAATTCATTTAACCACCACGAACGCAGGACGATTCTTTGAGAAAAAAAACACGAAAAAAACAAACAAAAAAACGCCATATAACTAGAGAGAAAAATAAGATTTCTGTGACGTCATGACGTAATGCAAAAATATATTGTTTGTATAGGTGGTACTTCAATATACCAGGATCAATTTTCATAAAAGTTTCTGTTGAAGTTTTATAGAATATTTTTTAAATATTTTTTTCAAGTATCAAATGTATTGAAGTAGTCTACGAATTTCTGGATCAACCCTCGTACAATTTTACATTTTTTACGACGTTACATTTAAAACTGCAAGGTTTACGATGGTGTTACCAGAGCATGCGATAAGATTACAGGTTGCATCTTCATCACTGTCACCAGCACAGTTTTCTCCGTAAGGGTCTGGTGGTGGACTGTTGCATGACCGATGTCTTTGTCGTATGCCTTCATCACATGATGTTGAACATTCTCCCCAGCTAGACCAGTCACTCCAACCTCCGGACACTATGCATCAATACAACATATAATCTATCAATTTAAAGCGCAAGGAATTGCATCGATTTTCAAATTTGAAACAAGAGATTCAGTTAAAACAATATATGAGACAATTATGTATAGATCGTTTTATATTGTATCAACACTGTTCTTCACCACACTTAACAACTTGTACGATCCAGCATAATCAACGTAAATGAATATAAATATTCAGTAGTGGTGGCAATTCCGATTCATTTGGCATATTTTATTGCAAACAATATATATAAACATATATTTATATTTTATATACTTCACATACTGGATGATGGTCGAAATACATACTTAAACACAATCTCTCACGAACGGACATTTTATTCAAATACACGCGAATTCAATTCTTATAGCGTAGTTAACCCTTATTGCTTGGATGTTTAAAACATTTTATTTATATTCAATAAATACATAAAATTTAGACTGATAAAATAGACTACACAAATCCGTGTCAGATATTTCCTTCCTTAAACCTTTTTTAAAAAGTATAATCCCAATTCATTAGCTTTCCAAAGGAAAACAATTAAAATACAGTACCTGGAGCTTTACCACAGAATTCCCCTTTCTGTAACCATTTGGACAAATACACCCCCCATCTTGGCAAGTCCCACCGTTAAGACATACAACGTCAATGCAGGGGTTGGGCCCAATCTCGCAGTTTGTGCCGGAGTGGCCTTCCTTACAGAAACAAACATATCCTTCTGTGTCGGGTCTACATTGTCCATTAAATCCGCATGGATTGCTTGAACAGTAATTGGTCACTGGAAATACATTTTCAAGTCTTTTTCATCATATAATGAAATAACTGACAAACTCAAGTTAAAGTATATACTTTACAAAGTTGTAGTTTGAAGTTAAATATGATAAAACTAATAGGTGATACATCAATATTAAGGAATACCGTATAACTTCTAAAATTTCAGAATTACAATACAGGAAAATAGAAGCATGTTTCTGATGTGTGTTTACTAAGTATAGTTCTTACATTCTATATTAGGTTTAATGTCACTAGTTCATGTACAAGATAGATTAGTGTTTGAATCTATATTTCCTATAGGTTATGATGAACCTTGCAGATGTACTTTAACCGTTAAATCAGAAAGAGTGCTATAAGTGAAATTTTCGGTAAAGATGGCTGTAAACTGCCAGTCACAGTTAACGTATCTGAGACAGATTCATCAAAAACATTTTCGAGGCAGTTTTGTTCTTTTAAATATACAAATGATAGCCTTTATATGCATTGTATTTCATGAAATTATACGCCCCTTATCTCTTTGCGACATAGGATACTTAGTATTCACGATGATGGATGGTACATAATTTAGATACAGTTCGTTGCATTGCATCTATTTCATATATGTCAATGGCAATATTTGTCAATATCTATGAAAATATCAAACAAGTGATTGTGTGTTTAATAATCCTTGTTAGAAATAACTGATAATCGTGGTATTTAGGTTTTTTTAATTGTTACAGATCTATAGCTTGATGTTTAAGGACTGTTGTAGGTTAATTAGATGATTTAGAAATGGACGAAAACTACTTTTAAACAATTAATCATTCACCATATGTTTTACATTTCTTTCACTTTTAAAGGTATTTTAGATCTGTCATACGTTTCCTGTTATCCACAAATAATCTATATTTATTTCTCGAACATATTCTGTGAGATTAATCAGCACAATGTCGGCTTCAATTATTGTGGTTCACCTATACGTGATTCTTTCAAGATCAAACGAACTGGATCATTTGTTCTGGAAGCAATGAATTTGAACGATAATTGTAATATTTATGACAAAATAAAACATATGAAATCTGCAGTAAATGTTCAATCACTTCCAGCAAAATGTACGTTTTTTTTTACGTGTTGCCTTATTAGCATCAAACTGATTATGTAGGTTAATTAAAATGATTCTATCATTTCAAACCTTCAAATACTGTTTGCGAAGAACTGATCTAGTGAATTATCTCATGTTTGAAACCAGTTATTATATGGCATACGTGATATTGTATTGTTAAGAGTTGTGTTTTTTTTCAAGCAATCCGTAATCCATATGAATAAGTGCTTTTTCGATAGGTTTAATTATTCTTACTAATGCATAGGACAGCAAAAACAAATTCGATGCGACTTGGGACTGCATAAAGTTTTAAATAAAGACAGTTTCAAATATATAAAGCATAGTTTGTGACCTCGGATTTGCCTGAATATTGTTGATGTGATGGATAAATGCATTTGATCCTGCTATGTATATAATGGGGTAACCGCCATTTAGCTTTAACCTTAGCTCATTAAAAGAAATGTACCGATGCATGATGCTGGTTCGGCGTGGATTGGGACGGATCCTCGAGCAGACAAGATATCGTTTGTTCTGATCGTCGCATTTAGGTCACCACCCAAAGCACATGATGACAATAAAGAGGAAATCTCAGCACTAATCAGAGTATGGAAGAACATCCCCAATCCTGATAACCTGATTTCTGAAGTTAAAAAAAAATCTACTTAATATGTTTTTGAAATGAAATAGAAATATCAAGGAACTTATAATAAAACAAATAAATATTATTTTCTTAATCAGAATTTTCTACTTAGAAATCTGAAAACTTCAAAAAACGTAACACACTGTGTTTTAACAGTAAATTTATCTATAACTTTATAACTGTGTGTTCCTCGTTAATAATTTAACGGCCAGTTTTAATAAACTGAAATAAATACGACGAAGCATTTTATGCCGTTTGACGGTGTCATTTTGTTTGTATAATTTAGGTAAGTAATTGTTCAAATTTACACCAGAAAAAGGAATGTTGCCTTTTATTTTTCATAATGTATATGTACAGGAATTATTTCTTAGGCGAGAAAGATGATGCGGGAAGTCATTAATGCAGTTGTTCCTTCAAACAGATATAGATTTTAAATGTCGAAACACTTTGTCGCAACTTCTGTTTTCAATATAGAATACATATACAATGTAAATGTAAGTAAATTCATTAAAACATACTATTGGGTTAATAATGGTTTTATTCATACGTTAAAGTGGTATTTAATCACCGTTTAATTCATTAGTGTATGTTCCAAGAAAATCAAAACTCACCACTTTCTGAATTGATCTTCAGCAAAATGCGAGATCCTGTTGTAAATAAGACTAACGGGTCGAGCTGAGTGCTCTCTATACTTATCCCATTTTCGAGGACAGTCACTTCCGTATCCAGAATCAGTATTAAATGGATCCATTGCGATGGTGGAACTTGAACATTCAGCAGATTCAAACTGGAAATTGATATACTTGAAAACAGCTATTGCAATTCTGTTCATTCCTAAGCAGTATACTTTAAATATGGTGTGGTTATTGTTGTAAAGATATGCCATTCCTTTTAGATGTTTTCAATGCAGCCTTGATATACACTTTATCGCTGAAACCGATGGATGCTACCAAAAGTGTAACACGAACACGGAAATGGTGATATAATACACTACTCGAAGTTAAAGCAATGGACCATTCGTGAACTGTTAAGTAAACAATGAGAAAGGCAATACAAATTCAACTTTTTATTGATGGATAAGGATGAAAACTCAACGATACTGAACAACATGCACATCTTCTCTTATAATTGAGCCTTCCCGTTCAGTATCAATGATTTTCGAGGGTTGGTTTCCAAAGAACAGACTAGACACGAATGGCCAAATTTATACTTTACAGAAACCAAAAAGGGTAATAATTTATTGAATATCATTACGCGGAATATTGTAAATTTTATGTAAACTGCCGAAGAGTTGCATTGCTTGAACACACACATGCACACACAGACAAAACGAATGGATGGACGAACAAAATGGCGACATACGCCCCCCCCCCCCCCCCCACATACGATATATATTTCATGCAGGTTAAAAATTAAGTCATTTATGATTACATACCTCTGATCAAAATTTTCCCAATCTGCAGAAAATCCTACAGACAGCATTTCATTCATAGATTGTGATATCAGAAGCCTAAACCCAGACCGTGTTGTTAAATGTAGCCAGAAAGATACACTGACAGACGCTAAATCTTCTGTTAGTTCAACTATAGGCACCTCGTATGACCCTGGAGAAGCTCTGATATCATACGCTGAAAAATGAAAGGAATTAAATATTACAAATTCCAAACATCGTAATGTTCAATTTCAATGAGTAAAATGATTTTCTGTTTAATGGTTGTTAGAAAGCTACCTGAACAGTTAACTGCTCCATGCACAATAGTAGTTTTCTCAGCTGGACAAGTGATGCAGCTTGTTTGGCCGAATTGTGGCTGGTAACTTCCGAATGAACATAGTGAACATGGTTTTAGACCAGTTGGAGATATATGTGAAGGTGGGCACATTTCTGAAATAAAAGTGAGCATTGAAAACAATGTATATGTCTCGACAACACAATAGAAACGAATACCTTAGAAGAAATAAGTAGCAAACGTTGTACAGTATTTATATCAGACATCAGGTTACAGTAATTCAAAATTCCAGCAAACTCTGCATACCAACCTAAACACATTGTCAGTGAAGATGCCGCTGTAGTGTTAGTGCTGAAGCCTTCCGGACACTGGACACATGACAGAGCCACGTCAACATCATTGTAGGTTCCAATTGGACAGTCTATGCAACTCTTCTCGCCATCGCTGCTTGTAGTCATGTATCTTCCTTTACCACAAGGTACTGCAAGCATTTTAAACGTTTCACAAAATGTCAAATGAAATCAGGTTTGGAAGGATGTTTGGGTGTATGTGTGATGGCGGGGGGGGGGGGGGGGGGGACGTGTAACTATCCATCCATTGATATATTCATCATTATTAGTAGTAGTTTCATTACAACTATTTGAAATAAATGAATGAAATATCGCCCCCGCCCACCTCGGAAATAACACATGTTTTATAGAAATGCCATCATGATAGTTAACACATATAATTACACATTCTTGAAGATAATTATATACCTATGTTTCCAATTAAGTTTGTCTTTTGGGTGGCATATTATATATGCGCTCATTGATTTTTCCGGTCTAGTTATAGTCAACACTTATTGAAATAATACTTTAATCAAAAGCAATAGATCCCTCGCTGAAAAAAAAAACAAACAAAAACAAATCTCAATAAGTAAACTCAAAACCATTACATAACAAGAGGGCCATGATGGCCCTGGATCGCTAACCTGAGTATACGGTTACCCAAGGAACATCAGTCTGTATTAAAACATTTTGAAATCTGGCCAGTAGTTTTAAAGGAGATAATCCCTGTAAAGTTTTCCCTATAAACATAAAAGGCAAATAAGCCCCGCCCCTGGCTGCCATGTTTTTTAATTGAATCGGAATAATTTTAGCAACTTTGGTAAAGGCTGACCCAAGGAACATCTGTACCAATTTATTTTTAAATCTGGCCAGTAGTTTTGAAGCAGATGATTTTTTAAAGTTTTCATTTTTTTTTCTTTTTGTTACCATGGCAACCAGAGTTCTATATGGATCAAATTTATTTTAGGAACTTTTGTGAAGGTTGATCCAAGGATCATCCCTGCCAAGTTTAGTCAAATTCTGTTCAGTGGTTTCAGAGGAACTGTTGATTAAAATTTTCCCTATATACATATTAGGCAAATAAGCCCCGCCCCTGGCGGCCATGTTTTTTACGGATCGGAATAATTTTAGCAACTTTGGTAGAGGTTGACCCAAGGAACATCTGTACCAATTTATTTTGAAATCTGGCCAGTAGTTTTGAAGAAGATGATTTTTAATTTTTTCATATTTTTTTCTTTTTGTTGCCATGGCAACCAGAGTTCTACATGGATCAAGTTTATTTTAGCAATTTTTGTGAAGGTTGACCAAAGGATCATCCCTGCCAAGTTTAATCAAATTCTGTCCAGTGGTTTCAGAGGAAATGTTGATTAAAGTTTTCCCTATATACATATAAGGCAAATAAGCCCCACCACTGGCGGCCAGGTTTTTTACGGATCGGAAAATATTTAGCAACTTTGGTAGAGGTTGACCAAAGGAACACCTGTACCAAATTATTTTGAAATCTGGCCAGTAGTTTTGAAGAAGATGATTTTTAAAGTTTTCATATTTTTTTCTTTTTGTTGCCATGGCAACCAGAGTTCTACATGGATCAAGTTTATTTTAGCAACATTTGTGAAGGTTGACCCAAGGATCATCCCCGCCAAGTTTAATCAAATTCTGTCCAGTGGTTTCAGAGGAGATGTCGTTTAAAGGTTTCTCTATATTCATATAAGGCAAAAAAGCCCCGCCCCTGGCGGCCATGTTTTTTTACGGATCGGAAAAATTTTAGCAAATTTGGTAGAAGTTGACCCAAGGAACATCTGTACCATTTTATTTTAAAATCTGGCCAGTAGTTTTGAAGAAGATGATTTTTAAAGTTTTCAAATTATTTTTTTTGTAGCCATGGCAACCAAAGTTCTTCATGGATCAATTTTATTTTAGCAACTTTTGTAGAGCCTTACCCAAGGAACATTCCTGCGAAGTTTCATTAAATTCTGTCCAGCGGTTTCAGAGGAGATGCCGTTTAAAGTTTTCTCTATATACATATAAGGCAAATAAGCCCCTCCCCTGGCGGCCATGTTTTTTTACGGAACGGAATAATTTTAGCAACTTTGGTAGAGATTGACCCAAGGAACATCTGTACCAAATTATTATTTTGAAATCTGGCCAGTAGTTTTGAAGAAGATGATTTTTAAAATTTTCATATTATTTTTCTTTTTGTTGCCATGGCAACCAGAGTTCTTCATGGATCAACTTTATTTAGCAACATTTGTGAAGGTTGACCCAAGGATCATCCCTGCCAAGTTTCATTAAATTCTGTCCAGCGGTTTCAGAGGAGATGTCGTTTAAACGTTTCTCTTTAATCGTATAAGGCAAATAAGCCCCGCCCCTGGCGGCCATGTTTTTTTACGGATCGGAATAATTTTAGCAACTTTGGTAGAGGTTGACCCAAGGAACATTTGTACCAAATTATTTTGAAATCTAGCCAGTAGTTTTGAAGGAGATGATTTTTAAATTTTCAAATTATTTTTCTTTTTGTTGCCATTGCAACCAAAGTTCTTCATGGATCAACTTTATTTTAGCAACTTTTGTGAAGGTTGACCTAAGGATCATCCTTGCCAAGTTTAATCAAATTCTGTCCAGTTGTTTCAAAGAAGATGTTGTTTAAATGTTTCTCTATAAACAAATAAGGCAAATAAGCCCCGCCCCTGGCGGCCATGTTTTTTTACGGATCGGAATAATTTTAGCAACTTTGGTAGAGGTTGACCCAAGGAACATCTGTACCAATTTATTTTGAAATCTGGCCAGTAGTTTTGAAGGAGATGATTTTTAAAGTTTTCAAATTATTTTTCTTTTTGTAGCCATGGCAACAAGAGTTCTTCATGGATCACCTTTATTTTAGCACTTTTGTAGAGCCTCACTCAAGGAACATTCCTGCCAAGTTTCATTAAATTCTGTCCAGCGGTTTCAGAGGAGATGGCGTTTAAACAAAAATTGTTGACGACGCACATCGCACGACGCACGACGACGGACGACGGACGAAGGGTGATCACAATAGCTCACCTTGAGCACTTCGTGCTCAGGTGAGCGAAAAAGTTCACATCGATATAAAGCTTTATAACATATAAATATAATTAATATAATAAATATAACTATTTTCATATGCCTGCGTGAAGTCGGCAACTACCTTGCTGTTATTTCGGCTTTCCGCAACCTGCGGAAAACGTATAGGGTTTGTTATGTTTATTATTAGGACTTTCTGCTCGTTCGGCAGAAGGTCCTATTGGGTTTGTTTTGTTTTTTATTAAGACTTTCTGCCGAAAGAGCAGAAAGTCCTATTGGGTTTGTACTGTTATTTTATTCTTCTTCTTATTATTCTTTTTTCTTCCTCTTATATTTGTGTTAAGGTAAACGTCATATGACGTCACATAACGTCATAATGTTAATAAAATTTTCGATTTAAATCTGAACGGTTTTTAAGCCCTGTAGGCTTTATTTTTTGTATGATTTGCTTGAAATTTTGACTGAAGATGGAGTATTGGATTCCATGGAGCCTTGTCACTTCCGCGTCCGGAAAATTCCAAAGGTCAAGGTCATATATCAATTATTGGGTTTTTCTTCATCCTTAAATATCTCAAAAACGGTAAATATTCTATCGAGATACTTTGTAGTGCTTAGAAAGACCTTTCAGATTATATTAAGTTTTTGATGATCGGGGTTGAATCGGTTGAGTAATGGCGGGAAAACGAAAATTTGGTAACCCTCAGTGTGTTTAACAGTTTATATCTCGAAGACCTTTGATTTTCGAAAATATATTGATAGATATTACTTGCAGAGCAATGTTTGGCCGTTCTTCTAATGCATAAAAATTAATGATTGACCTAAGATTCATGGAGAAATGGAAAAAAAAAGAAATATAAAGATAAAATTTTTAAATTTTTAGAAATTTAATATACGGAAGTTACATCAAAAATAAGAATTTAAACATGTAGAATTTAAGCTATTTTGCCGTTATGTCAAGGTTTCACGACTTATATCTTAAAATTCATTGGAAATAAGTCCACACATTAAGCGAGTGAGATGTAAAGAATTTGAAGACGATTTTATTTTGGTACCTATAGTTTTGAAACTGATTTAAGAATAAGGAAGTTACATAAAAAATACGAATTAAAACCCAATTGTAAGAATTTTCCGAAAACATCCTACTTTCGCTTTCATCTTAATTGAAGCATTTTCCGAAAATGTAAGTTTACAGATACGTATTAGTCATATGAATTGCAAAATAAACCTTTTTCTTATATCATATTGATATTACTAGCTAAACAAGTGTTGACAATAATTTAATGTTGTATCAAATCACTTTATTTACGTTACTTATACATATCAGTTGCAGCATTGCGTTACCAATAATCCTTTGAACGTTTGGACACATGTCATTTAGACCGTTGTTGAAACATTGCAATTTCCCGACTTTATTGTTGCATCAATCGATAAATGTTGTACAAGCTTTATTCCAAATTTATGATAAATGATAAAATAAGTGAAAATATATGTTATAGTACAATGTATTTAATTGCCAGCTTGAGATACCATGAGCGTGTATAAATGCAGACGTTTGAAACAAAATGATCAACACATGTCATCCGTTCAAGACGCTGCAAGCTTATTTGTCTGTTAGCTAAAAGGATCAAATGGAGGAACTTTGTGTAATACTGTCGTCTCGACCGTATTTACGAGCGTTATTGAAATTTAACTCACGAGGCTACACGCGTCGACGATTCTATTGCATGGTAGCATTTACGATTTTATTCCCGCGGCTGTACACTAAAATAAAAAAAATGATATGCAGAATTAAGAGGTTTAAGTTTAATTGCATATATTTTGAAAACCTATAAAACTAGACCCAAATATGCTACATTTGAATTTTAGGGATTTTCAGGACATTTTTCTGGTATATAAAATACTAAAATTGGTCAAGTTATAAGAAACGATATCAAAATAAAGATTCATTTATTTATTTTTGCCATATGGCTTATTTCACAAAGTTCATGCATGAGAAGTCCATACGAAAAAAAAAGTAAAAGGTAGGGAATTTAACATATATTTTTTCTAACGGTATTTATCTTTACATTTGACAATGTTAGCAGATAATCCTATCATTCGTATCAACGAATGATATCTAGTTCTTATTAGGACTTTCGGCCTACAGGCAGAAAGTCCTATTGGGTTTGTAATGTTTTTATATTCTTATTATTATTTTTTTCTTCTTTTCTACGCCTTAATTTCTATATCTTACAAGGATCCAAGGACCCTGAAAATGTTATGGCATACATTTCAGATACGGAAATTTTGATTTTTATGATTTTCATATGCCTATGAAGTCAAACTTGACGTCGTATACAAAAGATTGTACGCGGACTACAGCTATTGTTTCTTGGCCAATATTCTTCAAATTTTCACAGAATGTGCATGTTATATTCTAGTTGTGCATCCCGGTGTCCGTTTCTTCAAATGGCGAATCCAAGATTCGAACAAATGCCATCAAATTTCAAATACGTATAAAATCGCTTCAAGATAAGTTTCAAAGCTGATATTTGGAGAGAATGTAAGGCACTATGTGTCTTTTACATTCTGTGAAATAAAACGTTATATGACGTATTATGACGTCAAAAAGTCAAAAAGAAATTATTTTTTTCATTTGCACGCACTAATTTCTATATGATGCTACGGTCCAAGGACCATGCTATTTTAATGGCATATATTGCAGATACTTAAATTTTCATTTCAATAATGTTAATATGCCTATGATGACATATGACGTCAAACTTAACGTCAACAACAAAAAACGTGTACGCAGTCTACAGCCATTATTTCTGGACCGATTTTTCACTAAATTTTCACAGAATGTATATATTACGTCTTAGTTGTTCATCCCCGTGTCCGTTTTTCCAAATTCGGAAAGTAAAATGTTCTATAGCGAATCCAAGACCCGAACCATTTACGTCAAATTTCAAATACGTAGAAAGCTGATTCCTCTTCCTACATTTTGAGAAGATAAACGCTTAACTGAACGCACGGCTTGTTTAATCGTTTTCTATTATTTATCAAATGGGCCATAGTTTTGTAATGTTTTATAAAGTTTACATATAGTACAGTACACAGAGCACAAGCATTACCCATAGCAACAACCGGAAATAGTAAATACAATATGGCCGTCCACGTGTAAACAGTTAGGCGTGTGCAGATTTAAACTTTTAAAATTACAATGTTCTACCCATTATCAAATGGATTTACTCAGAATAAACCTTAACAATAACTTGTAGAAGTGAATTCCTGGGGTAATGCATTAATTTGGATAGTTGAGCTGGAAAATATGTCAATCAACTGTCAAAATTAATGTGATTTGTCAGAGAACGCTGCAAAATCACCAATAATAGATACATAGAGCCAACCTAAAGACAAATTCAAAGATATGTAAAATCAGTATTGCCTGGGCATTACATAATTGTCTTTTTCAAAACCTGAATGCACTTTTTTTCTTTTATGCCTGTGTCTAAAATGCTTTTTTTTTAAATTTATTTACTTTTTATTAATAAAAAAACAGGGGAAAAAAAGAAATAGGAGATATGGTACGTGGAGGCAATATGAAATGACGTTTAAATGAACCAAAATTATCATTACCCTTTCTTTTTTCATCTTGAAGAATTTCTTTCTTTAGAGTTGAATATATTCAGTCGTAATGCGACGACCATCAAATTACAGGTGATCTTTTCGTAACAAATGTCTAATCATACTGCTAGTCCAATGCTGTTCAAATTTACATGAACTAAGTAAGCTCCAAATGTAACATAACAGTCAAATCTCTATTGAAATACAGCTCCGTTAAGATATTATAGCGAAGGACACCCCGAGCTGGTTTTCAATCATTAAAATACGATGACTGAAATTACAGAGTAGCAGACGTTGAGACAGAAACAAAAAAGTGCTCTGGGAAGTAATTCCATTGTTTAATTTTCTTTATTTACTGGCTACTTTTGAGTTCGACATATATATGCTTATTCCACAATTCCGGGGCCAATTAATTTTCATCTTTTTAATGACTCCCATATCCATTTTTCCCTTCAAATTTTACGGTTATTTTCGAATATTAATGCTGTATTTAGAATTTTTGTAGAATTAATGCATGATTATTATCAACACAATAATGGCGCATCTCGTTCAAGAATTTGTGATGCATGGATGCTGTGATAAAATTCAACACTCCATTGGCTGATCTGTCAATCGAATGCAAGTGACAGGTGATTTGGAGAATATATACACCCGCGTGTGAATTTCAGTGCATGTAAACGTGGGTCGCAGTAGGGATTATGATATGTCGGCAAAATCAAGGCATGTCGCATACTGGCTGGCTAGTCCCATGGGCATGGAGAAACCCTGGACTATTAATTATTAACTATTATGAAATTGGACTGATTGAACGGTGCAGACAAATCATTAACCATGATATTCCGAGTTTTAATATATCAAATTAGTATGCATCCGGCTGAACGCACATACTTTTTAATTGTGTGTCTTTCTTGATTTTTTTGCGTTCCTGACGCAGGATGTACATGTAGATTAATCACTGCTTTGATATGACTAGTCACTAGTTGACCTTGAAGTTAATAATCTTTATATTTTATCTAGCTGAATCTTCTCTAATTCATCGAAGGTGACACCATCAAATGGAATGTTTGGTGCGTCTAAAAGAACAACAGAATAATAATTTTGCCCAACAATACATGTACAACTTTAGATGAAAGGGAAAGTAACTATCAGGAGTTCTTATATACTACATTATAAGTATACATAATGAAATTGTGGAAGGTAGTAAATAACCCGTTAACTGCTGAATTGTTCTAAATTGTCATGAAGAAAGATTCACTTTGTTGTATTTGATTATTTAGAAAAAAGGAAGGTAAATTTTTCTATCACTGCTATTTGAGTTTGAGCACTTTTCTATGTTCAAGCGGAGACAAAAATTGACAGTTTTGTCTTGGTTTTGATACCGTAAGTGACGTCACATTCACATGGTATTGCTACACTGTAAGTTAAGCATTTTCGGAAAATACCCTACTTTCACTTTCGGAAAATGTAATTGGCAATGGCCAGGAACAATGAAAATTGTATATAAATATTTCAGACAATGTCTTTTCAAATGCAATGATTTTCAAATTCATATCATGTCATAAGACGCTAGATTTGACGTCAGTTAAAACGTTTGTACACGCTCTACAGAATTCATTTTGAATGGATTTTCTAGTAAATTTCGCACAAGGTATAAGTTAGGCTTTTGTTGTGCATTCTTATTTTCATTTTCAAAATATTGAAAAGACCGAGGTCATCAAAATTTAGTTTAGTATTTCAGAGACCCCATGAGATAAAAAGCTTAAATTCACAAATGTTGTAATTCAAAAGGTTTTCTTTCGGTTTTCATAGACCGGACGTCATTTGACGTCATGGGGTTATTATATGTTTTCATTTCTGGTGCAATAAATTCAATGTGATCCCAATGTTCCAGGATTACAAAAATTGTATAGGCATATGTTAAATATGCTGAATTATCATATGCAAAACACATGTTTATATGACGTCAGAATAGACGTCAGATAAAAATGTTTGTAAGCGCTCTGCAGACATTACAAATTGATGAATTCCTCTAAAATTTTCAAAGAAAGTATAGATTACACCCTAGATACCTAATATTTTCGAATTTTTCTAGGGGAGCATTAAAAAGATCTTGCGAATAGTATATATAATAAACATGTTTGAAATTAAACAAGAGAAGGGCATAATGGTATAGTAAACTATTATCGTAACCCCTAACCCTTTCTTTGAATTCTACTGAAATGGACAGAAATTAATTAAAAAGCATTAAAAAGAATGCTTAAATGATAGCAGCTATTTGTTGCATTGGTTCTGCAGTCGATACAATTTATTGTTCCATATTTTCTGTTGTGAAATAACGCAAATATAAACATTTTGCACGCCGTTACATGAAGTGATATCTGCACACGTCGTTGTGTATACATACTTGGACGTTAGAGAAAATGGTCGAACTGTTACTGTTAAGCACAACGCGAAATACTATCCATTAAATTTTCTTCGAGATGTATAGAAGATATGCATGCTGTTTCAAGCCTGTTTATATGGCCTCTATATATAGCTTTTTGACGCTGTGCTGTCATATAGAGTCGCTCAAGAGATTGCCGAACATCGGCCTACAACAAGCCAACTGGAGTTGTTATATGAAGAGATAATAGCCATTATTATTGTAGTTACGTTGGATTAAAATTCCTGTATAATAGCGAAGTTTAAACGCTGTGACATCTAATAGTTTGATAAAATTAATCGACAACACCCCTTGTCTAGATAGCAGCCATAATTAGACATGTCCGATAGATCATGGCCATAAACATCGTCTTTCTCAAAGTTTCATCAAAACAGCTTTATATATCGGTGTAAGTTTGGAAACCACAGGGTCTCTGGCATTGCTGATAAAGCATGGGCTTTATCTCATGATCTAGATCTGATTTTTAGATATCAGTCATAATCGAAATTTGTCAAGAAATCTAGACAATTTAAATCATTTCCAAAGCTGATTACGATTAGTAAATGAATATGGAGACTTCAGTGTAAACAAAATAGAATCTAGCATTTTTATCATTGTGAGCAACGTACTGTTTACTTTCCTGAAAACCAACTCTAGCCGTTTCGTAGTCAGGTTAGTAAAATATGAACATGAAAACAGTAACTTACGGCATTTAAATGCTCTAAGATGTGTTCCAGGGTCTGTGCATTCAGTGTGGGCATGTATATCTCTGCTGTAAGATTCCAACTCCAATCCTTCGATGTTGAAGTCACCGTTAGCTGCAGCTTGATGCATAGCGTCGGATAATTCAAAAAGCATTTGTTCATATTCTGACAAAACGTTTACACTGCCAACCTCCCCGAAGACTTTAAGACGAAGGGAAACAAAAATAGTTCCTATTGTTCTTTTCTTTCTTGTCGTATTTCCACAAGAAACAGTTAAGTCGTCAAAGTCGCAAGTTGAGGTTTTAAGACATGGTGGCGCGTATTGCGTACCGGCAAATGATTCCAAAAGAGGCAATATTTTGATTTTGATTTCTTGTTCATTACAGTAACCAGAATAGGTATATTCGTCCAACAGATATGCGTAGTCTGGCCTCACTAATTCTGAATATATACAACAATTATATTTACATGTTCATATACTGAATAGGAAAAAAATTAATATTTACATTTACAATAAAATATCACTTACTTCCAAAACCAAGATTAAGGATAATCAAAGCAGCATCTGTTATTTACATGTATTGTAGTTTCATATCATGTAACTGACAGAACTCGTGGAGAAACCATCTAAGAAAATGATAATTTTGCCTCAGAACAGTAACAATCTAAAATTCATACAACAATATGCATTTTTTTCTATTTTAAACCTCAGTACGTATCTGCCTTTCTGTGTATGTTTCTAAATGAGCAAGCAAATGTAGTGCTTTTGATAAATCTTAAATTTCATTTGACATATATGAAAAAAGTTCAATTCGTTAGGCGGAATTTACTTAACATGAAAACTTCCTCATAGGAATCCTCCTCTCGAGAAACAATTATCAGAAGCATTGAAGACATAAACACCAGTAAAATTATTTAAAAATATACTTAAACAAAGGCATTCTATCTACTGTTTATTTAAGGTCTTATAATTTATTGATATATTAGAAAACGCATTAATACTAACCAACACAGTCGCTTATGACAGATGGGTTCCATTCCCCATCATCTAAACAAAAGGCTGTTGTTGCATGATCCAGAGGAAGATCATAGTCTTCATTACAACGTATGAAGGCCAATGGTTGGGTTGAGTTGGTATATGTTATTGCACCGTTTGCAGGCTCGCGAAGATTCTTCTGGCATATTACGTCGATAATTTCTTTCAGAGAAAAACAAAAACGCACAACTCAGTTCATAGAAAATGCTTTACCATTGCAGAATATAAACAACAGAAGTCAAAATTTAGCGAGCTAATGATATGGAAGTGCATTGCTGATTTCTGTATATTCATGTACTTCTTAAATGGTGGTGTCGTTTTGATATATGGTGAAGTCGTTAGATACATACATGGTGAAGACGTTTTGATATATGGTGCTGTGGTTTTGATATATGGTGCTGTGGATTTGATATACGGTGCTGTGGTTTTGATAAATGGTGAAGATATATTATCTGTTATGTCGATAAATGGTGAAGATATATTATCTGTTATGTCGATAAATGGTGAAGATATATTATCTGTTATGTCGTTAAGCTAGATCTATTTCATGACATCATTTCATATGTTATGTATAGGTTTTGATATATGGTAATGTTTTTTTTGCTTTCTTTTTTATGTTATTATGATGATTTTGACTATTTATAGATGACCTTGATCGGATTAAATTGTTCAGGAATTTTCCCACGTATCTCAAATTGGTGGTAAAGTGGTGACCAATTTAATTTTAAAATGCAATAGAATTTTGCCTCGGAAGCAGGTGGTCGCGGGTTCCATAGCAGGCCGCGACATACCAAATCGAAAAATCGATACTGGTATAGCTCCCTTGCTTGCAGCATATAATGGTAGTTTCAGACCTAGTTGGCCCGGTGTCAGGGTAATGTGACTGGATATGATATCATGCCACATGTCTACGGCGTGATACTGCAGTTTGGCAGAACTATGTCCGTCTCAAGTAGATATAGTCTATAAATGACTGAATTACTGTCAGCGGAATGTTAAACCTAATAAACCGCGTGAAACAAACTTTCTCAATAAAGAGAAAAAGTAAATTCACATTAAAGCACAGGTCGCTGCGCACACGCTCACGTACGTGGTGCATATTAATGTCTTATATTTTATCAATGACAATATATTAATGACGTAATATTGTAATAAATATTGTGATAAAATAACGTCATTTACAATGAAGTAAAATCGCAAAGATAGTAATTGATGATCATGTTGCAAGTTATAGGGGACAGTTATTACATTGATGAATAAGATGTAAATAGAAATAAATTAAGAGAATTAGAAAAAGAGTAAATCAAGAATGTAAACAACACATACTCGAGTATATGAGTCTTTCATGTATATATATTTTCGACCATTTGTATATTAAAAGATAAACTAGTATATAATTTATTTGGCTTGTCTGTTCCGCGTTTCAAGAAAAAAAATACAAATGAAAAAATACGAATATCAGGTAAGAATCGAAATAATCAATGCACATTTCTCTCTCTCTATCCTCTCTCTGTTTAACCATAGGTTTCACATTCAGATGATTTCTTGAATATAAGATATAGATATATTTTAATCCCACACCAGTACAAAAGACTCCTCTATTTACAAATCATCAGCAATTTCCGATACCCTTTCCTTATTTATATTGTCACACGTTCGTATGAGCTAAGTCGTCACCGTTTTAGTACGAATCCAATATCAGTACAATTTCACCTCGACAAGTTAATCCAGTCAAGGTCATCTATAGTTGTCATCATCATCATAATGACATCATCATATATCAAAACCACTACACTACATATGAAATAACACCACCTAACAGCAAATATAATATATACAATATATTAAAACCATAGCACCATCTATCAAAACAGCTCCACCATTTATCAAAACCACAGCACAATATATCAAAATCACAGCACCATATATCAAAACCACAGCACCATATATCAAAACGACTTAACCATTAATCTAAACGACTTAACCATAAATCTAAACGAGTTCAGCATTTATCAGAACCACAGAACCATATATCAAAACGACTTCACCACTTCTCAAAACGTCTTTATTATATATCAATACGACTTAACCATATATAAATATATAAAAAACAACATCACATATCGAAAAAACTTCACAATGTTTCAAAACGACATCACCATACATCAATATGATTTAACCATTTATCAAAACCACAGCACATATAACAAAACGACTTAACCTTTTATTAAAACCACAGCACCATTTATCCATACCACCATTTAAGAAGTATATACAAAATGCAGCTTCGACGCTCCAGATTCATCTATGTACATAATCTTCTTACCATCACAATATGTCTTGGTGCCGCTATATTCCCAGTATGCTGTCGGGATATTGTTGTAAGTTGTTGCTTCACATATGATTTTGCTTGGTCCAACCAAAATGAACGACTTTGACGAGGTGTTTCTACATGTCACATCACACGGTATACCATAACGAAAGGAAGGGCAGTCAAACATTAGGTTTGCATCTGAGAAGATGGTTCTTGGCGAAGGGCATGTAACATCTGGAGATCAATAATACAAAATTTAAGTATTATTTTGTTTCTGTGTTTATTTTTTTACTGAAATATAATATATAGTTTTGAAAGTAATTTTAGAAGAGATCAGTCCTGAAGACCGAGCGATTTAAACGTCATTCATATATTTTCCAGGACTTGTTCGTCTAGGGATAGGATAACGTTACTTGTGTTACTACTTACCGCAGTTCAGCAGAACTTAATCTACCTGATGAAGATGAAAACCCAAACTTGCTAAAATAGGATCAATGGAAAATGATCCAAGCAAATAGATAAATATTTTAGTAGTTTAAATGCGAATTCAAATTGGTTGAGTACATATATTGGGAACCTAAAATAGATTGCACACTGAACCTTCAACTGTAATTAGAATGCCGCAGTTGACAAGGCTCGGGTTTCCTGCTGAATCTGTTACAGTATATTGTAGAAATGTTGATCCTATAGGAAAACTGTGCCCTTGCTCAAGATCAGGAGTTACTTTATAAACCAGACTGTCGGGTGGGTCAACGTAATCGACGGCGGTAGGTTGCTCCCAAGTCACACTTGCTGTGGTCATTCCTCGGTCTATGTAAAATGTTTGGTGTGCTTTACAAGAACTGAATATTGGTGGTGATGAATCTGAAATTGAAAATCAGTAATATGCGACTTGTTCTTATTTTTTCTCTCAGCTTCGAGTTCTGCGGAAAATGTTGCTTCTGTTATTGGAATTTAGTGTTACTGTTGGTGACAGGATTTTGGTGTATTATGATAACAGCGACTTTCTGGTTATCTGAGGGGAAGACACCGAACGATTTATGTACATGATTAAGGCTTATCTTATACGTGATAGACCAATTTTCATACTGCAAGCCACCTTGAATGATCCATATATGTACGATTTAAGTCACCAAAAGAGAGACTCGAAAACATGGCGGTGAGGGGAACGTGAAAGCAATTCAACTGTTTTAGTTGAAACTCTTTATTCAAAAGCATGTGCCATATTTTTAGGCGGCAATAGGCGGCAATTATCTAGTCTGTTTGCCGGCAGCATTCTATTAATAAAAGCGAAGTATCCAAGGTCTGAATGTGTTTATCATCTAAATTAGTTTGTTCTAACACTATTGAATTGAAAAAGAAATAATCATACCTTTACACTGTACACTTGATGAATACAGCCATTGTTTATTCACCTCGCATGTTGTATACACCAACGTACCGGTCGAGAATCCTTGGTTACATTGTAGATAACACACGGACTGATAGTCGAAATCAGGACAAGCAAATGAACCATGTTCCTGTATCTGTGGCATCCCGCAACTAATTGCTGAAACGTTTCAAAGAAAAATATTTAAAAAAAAAGATAATCACCAAGAGTTAACAAAAACAACTGAAAATCTTATTATACATTTTATCTATAGACAATGATATGTACATAGGAACTGACTGTTACGGTCACTTTACTGTACAGTATAGTTTTACCTGTATTCATTGTTTTACCTGTATATATGTTATCTTTGCTGTACAGTATACATACCTGTTTGTTCTGTCATGCGTGTAATGAGTGACCACTGGGTATATATATATATTGGTACACGGTGTAGCTTGCCAGTGTAAGGTTAGCCAGAGTGTGGTCACGTCTACACGATGGAAAGCGCTCAGTAAATTATTTGTAAGAGAACAAACAGCCTTTTGGGTAAGTAGATATATTTTATTTCTATTTTATATTGATTCATTCTTTTGAACAATGCTATCTCTTTTACAGAAATAAGTTTATTGTATTTACTGTAGGTCGTAAGTTTTCATGCCACGTGTTTTAGTCTTTCACGTTTCTAGTCATTTACACGCCGTGTTTCATTTACAATAGCATTTCATTGTTCATAATGATAATGCCCTTCGTATATTAAATTTAATATTAATGTATGATATGAGCCCCATTTCTTACCAATTTTCTGTTAATTATGTAGGGTAATATGTTATACGGAAAAGTATTATGGAATCGTAGAATGGCAGTAAAATGTTACAAGGTGATAATATGTGGTAGAAAATATCATAGAATGCTGTATAGGAAAATATACAAAATATATCATTGCTGAATACAGAAAAATGTTTTATTATTAGCTAAGCATTTGAAATGTATAGATATGTGGACACTGTGTGAAATGTGGTGAAATAATGCCCAATGAGTATGTACGTGCATATATGTGTGCATATTGTGTAATATATCTTACAGTAAAATGTAAATGATATGAAATACATATTAGAAATGTTATACAGAAAAATGTTAAAGTTTTGTTAACAGTGAAATGTGTAAGAGTGGGAGTAAAATTAATGTGTTAACTATGATATTGTTCATTTTAGGTTTTTCTTTTTGTATACGTTGACGTCATTAACGACAATAAAAGGAGTGACAGCAACTTGTGCGTGTGCGTTCTGTTTTGGGGACCCGCTAAGCCGTCTTGCAACACTGACATGAATTGTAATTTCATATAAAATTTTACAAAATGTTATTAAGCGAACCTTTGGCGAGCTTAATAACATTTTCATGAACGAGTTTAGTAAAATCTGATATGAAATGACAATTCGTGTCAGATTCTTTTTAGCATATGACCTATACTGTCAGTAAATGGCGATTGTTACAACAAACAAGCAAAACATGAATGAATGGACTGTGAGCGAATTCCTTTTTGTAATCTAACACCAAGAAAATAACTTTAAATAATAATTGAAAATAACGATTAAAGGTGTGTATCTCTCATAAATTTTCAACATCATATCTATAATGCATTTTTTATCAAAGTTAGCTGCATCAAACACATTTAATCTAGCTGTTATACACCTGACGCGGGGTGATGTAAGTCAGCCTAAACGTTATATGCAACGTGTTAAATATGAGAAATTATGTGATGGTTATAGGAAACCGGAAACAGTTGTTTGTTATATGATATAAATGAAATATGCAATAAGTATTTTTGTAAATGAATTAAAAGAATAAACGTGTATGATTCAACGCAAATTGAAGTTCGATAAATTTAGAAGCTGTAGATATCTAGTCAGTGAATAAAGGACATACTTAAATCGAAGCGAAAGAATGATCTCATTCTAGGACCTCTATCGTAGAAGAACAAAGTACAACCAAATGCGATATGGAGGTTATTATTGTTTCGGATATTATTGGGCTTATTATACAGTACATACAGTACGACTAATGAAGGGACGAGTCCAAATGCGTTTTCTTTAAACAGCACACGCCAGAGAAACATCATTCCTTCTTCATCTCTTAACTGTCAATACTTATTTAACATATTTAATTATGTTGTAGTCCTTGACAAAATGACAGATGTTTACTTGTTTTCACGCTTAAATATGAAGGATGCATTGTTTTGAAACCAATGTACAATCATGTAAAAAGATATACACCATAAAACTCCAATTTCAAAATGGAATATTGTATAATAATGTATGTAAACCAATGAAACAGATGCCTTTTCACTGCTCCCGGTTATCAACATTTGTTATCCAAGATTTTATTATTTCAGGAATAAGGTTAATATCAATCTTATAGAGATAACGCCGAATATCATATAAACAGTGAAGTATTGTTCATATTACGTTTTTAATTCAAAATGCAATTTAAAATAAAATATGCCCCCATGCCATAAAATATCAAAACAATAGTTTCTAGTGTTACAAAAGACATATATCATCATAGATATAACTTTGAAGTTAAAAATGCGCAATTCTCAACTGCTTAATCTAAGTTTATGCATTGTGTCGATATTTTAAGGCATGGGGGCATATTGTTTTAAATCGTATTTTGAAAATCTTACTTATTTTCATATTATTTTATCAATGATTAGGGTACTTGTCGTGTTCATAGCACTTGAACTAACTTAATCAATCTACTCTACCTACTAACCCTCAGATTCCTATAAAGCTTTTCGTTAAAAGTTCTTAGCCGTTTCGACGTTCTATGTAAAATGGCATTTGTTCGCCCGTTTCGAATATATATATATATATTTATATTTATATAAATATTTTCCTTACGATTGCATGAAGGTGCGAAATTAGCATCATATATCCACAAGCCATCTACTGTGCAAGAGATACTGGTGTTCGTTGAAGCCTCATATCCTTCCTTGCAATTAATGATGCATGTTGATCCATAAATGTTACTATTATTGCAGAGATATCTTCCATTTTCTGGCCACTGGAGGCTTTGACATTCGATAACTAAAATAAAGTCAATATCAATAAAATATTTTATAACATACTTTACCATAACTATACGCATACTATATTATTACCTGACACAGTATCGTGAGAAACAGTTTATCAGACGATGATTGGAGAACTACGCATAAGATAATATATCAATGTTATTCTAAACTCGACTTTGAAACATTATATTAAATGCCCTTGGAAAAGTAATCCCAAACAAATTATGGCAAAAGGGTATAATACTCTCACAAAAGAAATGCGAAGCCAATGAAATTATTAACATGCCTATAACTTGCATGCATAATTTGTGTTCCTTCGCAAGGAAAGGAACATCTTAAGTCGTTATTGCGACATAAATGATAACGTAACCATAAGTTCAGAGTTGATAGCGAAACGTTTTTTATTAGACTGACTCTAACTCTGTGAAAAGATTAGGCTTTCAAAACATGCAGAGTTGTAAAGCAGTCTTGCAAAGGAATATTCATTCATATTAAGTAAACCATCCAATCGGTTCAAATTAATTTAAGGACTTATGACTGCAACAGCAAGCTAGCCTGGGCCTATC
>CM037792.1:2203529-2247551 GCA_021229015.1 Solen grandis | reverse complement strand
ATACTGATGAACCTATACCTACCCAGAGTATCATTATTCAGTGTGTGCGCAAAGTGATTCAGACATAGAGAAGGACCCCTCTCCTAACGAAATAAACGACATTGGCTGCGAGTCTCACTGTGACTTGAAGGCATATTTATTTGAAAAGATCGCCGATATTAAATTGGGAAGAGAAGAGGACCGAGTTGCGGGGTATCTGCATATGGTATATGATTTGGAGACTGCAGTGGACGAAATAGATAAGAATCTTCAAACTATATTAGATAGAAGTGACTCCGAATAGCTACGCCAGGGCCTGGTTGTAAACGTTAGGTAATGTATATTATACTTCTATGGTTAGGGTTAGTGTTAGGGTTAGGGGTTAGGGTTAGGGGTTTAGGCATTTTGACGAGATGGGACACTGTAGATGGGATACTAGATGGGACATCGTTATCTGATTGGTTGATATAATCATGTGACATAACTGATTGGCTGATATAGTCAGGTGACAAAAGAGCTGGGTCTTCTGTTATCTGATTGGCTGATAGTCACGTGTTTTTAAATTTAGTTGCCCGCTTACTTTGTTGTGCCGTGTGCAGAGAGCGGCATTTGAATTGTGGGCACTGAAGAAGACAGTTGTGCAGAATTGTTGTTACGGATATTCCTTTTTGTTTAGTGTAATATATATGGACAATTGTAGTGGATTTGAAATAGGATTTGTGTATATATATATCGGATATTAAATAAAAATTATTTGGAGAAAAAATGGTATGTACAATTGTTATTTTTTAGTTGATAAATAAATTACAAAATGGCGGAATATATATCGTTCATTCTTGTTTTCAATATTTATAGAAAATATTATAGAAATGGTGATATTCATGATGATGATGCTGATGATAATTATGATGCTGATGATGATTGATGATTGACTAATTGAATGAATAATTTTTCAAAACGAAATCCCCGGTCATTATTGTATAAAATGAAACGGGAAAGCTTTGAATACCGCCATTTTTGTTTTGATGATGATGTTGATGCTGATGATGATTGATGATCAAATTGTTTCTCAGCTGTTGAAGATGATGATGAGGATGATGATGATGATGATAAATGATAAAAATGAAAAATTTTAGCGTTAAAAACTTTGATATATAATGCATAGTGCAATTGAATATAGCATTGCTGTGACGTCAAACATAGACTTATAGTTTAAAAATGAGGGCGAAACAAAACAAAGGAATCTATTTTTAGTATCGAAAAAAGGCGCGAAAGAGAACAAAGGAATCTATTTATAGTAACATTGCTTACGTATCCTAACCCCGAGCTAAGCTTACTTCTAACCCCTTACTCACCCTTACCCCTTCGGTGGGACCTAACCCTGATCTAACCCTGACCTAACCCTACCCTGAAACGTGTTTTTAGGACCTAACCCTGACCTAACCCTTCCTTGCAAAGGAGCTAACCCTACTGTTGAAGATTACTTCTAACCCCTTACTCACCCTAACCCCTTCGGTGGGACCTAACCCTGACCTAACCCTGACCTAACCCTACCCTGAAAAGTGTTTTTAGGACCTAACCCTGACCCAACCCTTCCTTGCAAAGGAGCTAACCCTACTTTTGAAGCTTACTTCTAACCCCTTACTCACCCTTACCCCTTCGGTGGGACCTAACCCTGACCTAACCCTGACCTAACCCTACCCTGAAAAGTGTTTTTAGGACCTAACCCTGACCTAACCCTGACCTAACCCTACCCTGAAAAGTGTTTTTAGACCTAACCCTGAGCTAACCCTGAGCAAAACCGTCTTTGCAAAGGAGCTTACATGTTGAAGCTTACTCCTAACTCCTTACTGTACATAACCCCTGGGGTTTGGGTGAGGTGGGACCAAACTCTTACCTAACCCTGACCTAACCCTACCCTGAAAAGTGTAGAAATGCATTATTACAGCTTATTTTCATGTCTTGCAGATGGCGGCTCAGTATGAAGAGGAAGAAGACGAAATTGAGGGTCTGTTTGACGTAATGGAAGAGAATGAACATTTCCAGAAAGTATATAACAAATATAATAATATTAAATCCTTCCTAAATAGAGATGAACTAATTTATGCACGAAGCGTTACTGCTGACAGAGTAGAGCAGGATGTTTTTCTGAACTATTTAAGCGATGTGGATGGATGTGTGGTGGAATTGAGATCTTTGAACGGGGTTGACATACCGGTTCGACATTTAACGGTATTGCCTAAAGGTGTTATTAGTGTAAGAGGTATATATTCGATGCTGAAGAAGCACATGAATTTATCATTGTTTTCGAGAGCTCAACTGGCCAACTTTCGAAATAGTGTGGGATTTCAGCTGTTTTACGAGCAAGGTTGGGAATGTTGGCTCGGAATTGTACCATCACAAGGAAAACGAGGTCATGAAATGGGAAATGAGACTCTGAAAAGCTTGTGTTTCGGGTATTTCCAGCAGATAAAACGAAGGTTTGAGAGAAAGTTGAATGAGTTTTGCGTCAGTGGAACGGCATCGAGAACGTTAATGAAGAATGATATAAATGACGTAGGGAAGATGTTTGTGTTGCCTGATGACCGTAAATTAATCCTAAGTGCACTTCAAAGGAGTATTGACGGATGTGAAATTGATGACAATTTTCAAGTAGTGCTGTTTTGTTTTCGTTTTGGTGAGAAAATGAGTGAAGGTGTATCTTTGGAATTGTTTAAGCGAAGTGAAATAAGCCGTTGTACAGTACATTGTGCCATTGATATATCGTCTGAAGAGATGGACTTGTCTTGGTCAAGGAATGGAATACAGTCTGTTGTAGGTGAAAGGGGTGTATTGACCACGTGTGCGTCTTTTTCCGATTGTGCGAACTACCAAAGCAATCTAGATGGAAGAGCAATAGATATTTTAAGTGATCTTCGGAAGATATGTGTTCCTTCGGATAAGCTTCTATTCATACAGTTGTATGCTGACATTGCTCATCGTAGGCCTAGAACGCGATTTCATCCAGTATCTGGCACGATTGCAGGCGGACTGGTTTTTCATAAGTTGACATCTGCAGGATTTAAGAAAGACGCTGCCAATTATATTTCAAGTATGAAGGCAAATTTTCAGTTGATGAGAAGAAGTACATGCAGACTGGAATGTGTAGTAGAACTGACAGAGGTAAAAGATATTGTGATGGCAAGTGACTGTTTAAACATAGATCAGTTAATAGAAATGTTAAAGAGAAGGCCGTTGTTGGTGCCATTTCCTGTAGGAATGATGGACTGCGTGAAGGGAGTAGGGCTGTCTTTAGTGAGCGAAATGAGTATACTTCTGAAACAATTCTCGTGCACAGGCAATGTAGGAGCAACATGGCAAGCTTTTCAGCTGGAGCTTGCAGTGGAGAAAATGTTATGGGGCCAACCGCTATGCTTTCGAAGTAAGGCTTTGTCCGTGAATTTGGGACCAGGGCAGCTTACAGTCAGTCGCAGTCGAACAGATGATTTAGGTTTTCTAGCACTTGACAGATGGACAGCTTGTATGAGCAACGAAGACAGCCTGCCACCATGTAGTATTTGGACATCATCTGAAGCAATGGTGCAAAAGATAAGAAGATCGGCTGGAATACATGACATCATGCAGAGTAGTTCTTTTGTTCTGGGAAGGAGGCTGTTGACTACTTTGATAGAGGACCTTTTCGAAATTGGAAAATTGGGTGTGTGCATCCGATTTGAAGAGTTTAAACAAGAGCTCTTTAGTGCAAAGGTAACTAAAGTGAAAGTGACTGGTGCTGTTACAGTGAATCAGCTTGCGTTTATTCTCAGTGGTAAAAGGAGATTGCCTCTTTCCATGGCTTATGGTAGTATTTATCATCTACTAGAGAAGTCAAAGGTTGACATACAACAGGTGCTAAAAGACGGCTTAGTAGAACTAGGGCTATATCATTTTCCTGCTGTGCAGACATCTGATAGTCACCGTAACTCCATTTTGAACTGGTCCTCTCAGCGTGGAGTTTGGAAAATTGTTGGAAGAGAAGAAAGCGGGTCGGGGTATCGTTCGTGTTCGGAAGTGATGTCAATGCTCGTTGTGGCTGAGCTGGAGAAACGACGTATTGTTTTCGCTAGCAAATTTCAGAAATTAGAGGATAGAAATCTGCCCTGGATAAAAGAATGTTGTAGAAAGATGTCGCGCGAGAAGTTGAGTGATGAAGCTCTGGTAAGAGAGTTAGCTTTCATTTCATGTGTTGCCCTGCTTATGAACGGCTGGTATGTTTGTTATGAGGGTATTGAGCAGTTGATGAGGGGAATGCCATTGAATCAGTATCGCCTTCAAGATCTTGAGATAATTTCCAAATTTCTATTGTCTAACATGAACAAATATAAGTTATTCAGGTTACACCATAGTATTCCTTTCAAGGTCAAGGAACGGCAAAGCAAAAGTTCATGTAAACCATGTGAAGAACGTGAAGAATGTGTTGAAATTGGGGATGTAGAGTCTGAACTATGCAGTAATCAAATCCCAGATGAGGAGGTTGTTGTAGAAAATCAGGACATTTCCTTACGAGCCCCCACATGTTTGCCAGTCAATGTGAAATGTTACTCGCGTTGGACAGCTCAAGAGTTAGAACTTGTACATGAAGTAGTATCTGAGAAAGGCAAAGATGTCCCGGTGAGTTCCTTGTATGAATGCTTTAAGCAGAAATGTATGAATAACGGCGTGTCGTTTAGAACATATAAATCTTTCCAGCATAAATTGTCAAGAGTAAAAAGATGAATTGTCCAACATTTCCTTGAAAATTTCCATCTGTAGCGAAAGATATGGAATAGTGTTAAATTTATATCTGCGGATATTATAAAGTGCTGTGCGAAATTATATAAGTGCAGAAGTGATTCTATTGGTTTTCTGTTTGAGCCTCTGAACTCATGAACACTCAGATAAAATTAGTTTGTGCGAGCCTCTGACCTCAAGGACACTCAGATAAAGTTAGTTTGTTCGAGCCTCTGACCTCAAGGACACTCAGAAAAATAGTTCTAAAGGATCGTGTGTGTTTTAATAATATATTCTAAAGCGTTTTATCACATTTCTTCACCGAAAATGACCAATTTTTACATTATCTGAAATTCCGGCTTATTTTATTTGTCTGACCGTTGGCCATTAATTGTAGCAAAGGCAATAGGCCACGCTGCAATTAATGTTCACCTCCACGGGACGCTGACCCCGTCAGACAGGTGGAGGAAAAACATTTGAAATGATTAACAATTGATTTATGTCTGGACGTAATCACTGAGAAATCACTAGTTTGAATTTATATCACAGAATCGCTTATTATATACATGCCCAGTCTTTTTTCTGTATGTTGGCTATCACAGGAATGCTTATACAATGATTGTTAATTAGAACACAAACTGAATCAAGTAGAATCAAAGTCATGAGGAAAAGATTGAAAATGATTAAATAGATTTATGTCTGAACGTAATCACTAATAAATCACTGGTTTGAATTTATATCACAGAATTGCTTATTATTTACACGCCCAGTCCTTTTTCTGTTTGATGGCTATCACAGGAATGCTTATACAATGATTGTCGATTGGAACACAAACTAAATCAAGTAGAATCAAAGTCACAGATATTTACATATATAAATCACATATAACTAAATCCGAATCAGTTCTCCCCTTCTTCCGGTTTCCCAGTGTCTTCCCCTCCCTCTGCCTGTTCACTCAAAAATTCACTATAGTTTTTCCGTTGGTTTGCCAACAATTCTGCGCGTTGTATTGTTTTTTTTTCATTTTTAAACCTGTTAAGGAGGTATTTTTCAAAGCTTTCCGTGTCACCCGGTTGGAAGTCTTCGGACCAAATTGAATGCTGCACTCCCTCCCTTATAATCTGATGCGCCAGTGCAACCGAAATGGACTCCCCCGTTGTTGTTGCCCTTTTAGTGGAGTATTTAACAAAAGCACGCTGTATGTTGTTCAACAAATCGGAAGAGGCCCTAGGGTTTGGATTAAAGAACGGTGTTATGGCATGTCTTATATCCGGCTCCAGATCCTCCAGGGTGTTAGCCAAGCTGAAATATATTTAAGTATATATTAAGTATGTTTGTTTGTTTGTTTTGTTGGGTTTAAGAGCATTTTAACAGTATTTCAGTCATATAACGGCGAGCAGTTAACGTACACTTTTTTATTAGTGCGGGTGGAGTCTATTAAGAAAGTACAATCAGTAAACAGAAAGCTGACTCGATTTGCGTACGCTCCATTGAAGATCGCCGAAACTGTTTGTGTTTTGAGTTTGAATAATTAAATTCGGACATGTTTCATCTTTGTGAGTATAAAGATTGAATAATTGAAGTCGAATAATTATAGAAATTTAACAAAAAATAATGTTAAAAACAATAAATCATTGGCGGTATAAAATGGAATTTCTAGAACAATTCCTCATTATGACTGTGTATGCCACGATTTCGAAACGAAAATGCCTAACTTTAGAAGAGCGAATGAAAGTAGTGAAGAGCTTCTGGATGCTGGGAAAAGTTCAAGAATCGTATATATCGTTGTTTTATGCCCATCTATAAATTTATTTCATTAAAAATGAACTTTACTTATGTTCTTTTTCTATTGTTTGAAAGATGAGAGGACAGGATGAGAGAAAGAAAGAAAAAAGATAATGGTGTGATCAGAGAAAATAGAGAGAGGAGAGGAAGAGGGAAGGAAAATAGACAAGAGAGAAAGAAAGAGTGGTATTAATTATAATAAAAAAAATAACTCAACAAACATACACACATACAGAAGACATCATAAATAAATAAAGACAATAACAAACATGCACACATACGTAAGTACATATAAGTACATATACATTATATAGGTGTGCCTAAAATATGGCTGAAGTCATATTTTGTCTTAAGCAGCCAACTTGTCTTAAGCAGCCAATCTAGGGTCGTCCCTTAGGTGGCTGCTTAAGACAAGTTGGACTGTATTTGTGAAATATCCGAGCTTTGTGGTTCGAACCGCGGACCTCTGTGTAATTCATCACGTTACCACTGGAAAAGTGCCTTTAATACAGTATGAAAAAGTATGGTACTCACCCAGGTGATGTAGCGGTGGAGGTCAACTTCCTCTTTCGTGCCCATTTAAGTTTTAATGGTGGACGTGGAGTGGTACTGATAGCACCTGGCATATTCTGCGTTGTGTCCAACGTACACGCTGTCAATGGCGTGAATGGAGTGATGTTCCCCATATCTGTCAGCCGTGGCTGGCCGGAAAGGTCGTCTAGGTTGACGCTGGTAATGGCCGCACTGAAGGCTTTTGTGAGCTTATCCGTCACATTACAATTACACGTGGGCGGAGAAGCGAGCTGCATTTCTAAAGTTTCAACTCTTTCCGCAAGTTCGTCGTTGCGTTGTTTAACATCCGCTAGCTCGTGTTCAAGCTGTACACGTTTGTTCTTCTCCTGTCTAAAATCCGCTCTAATAGAAAGAACAGCCTGCTCTACTATCTTTGATGTCTGATCTAACACCGCCTTAGCAAAAGTATCATCCTCTGCCAGACTCATCGTGATGTCTAAAATATACGTCTGTACACAAAGAAATCACTGAACAGACTGCGGTTCAGCATGTACTAATGTGTCGCGTGATCGCAGCAACCAAGCAGAAGTCGTGTAGCATTGTAATAAGCCATCACCCCTTCAAAAATGGGATGTGCCAAACAACCATATCGTTGAATATTTTCCGCAAAAGTGTTAAGGAGTAAGTTGACTAGCCTCTTGCAAGGAGCAACCACAAATGTTGAAGTTCTTACCCTTCACCTTCCCCGGGGACTACCGACCTAACCTACTTGACCTACCTACCTAAAAGTTTTAGGACTAACCCTGACCTAACCTACCAACGAAATACTGTTGAAGCTTACTTCTAACCCCTTACTCACCCTTACCCCCTCGGTGGGACCTAACCCCGACCTAACCCTGACCTAACCCTGACCTAACCCTACCCTGAAAAGTGTTTTTAGGACCTAACCCTGACCTAACCCTGACCTAACCCTTCCTTGCAAAGGAGCTAACCCTACTGTTGAAGCTTACTTCTAACCCCTTACTCACCCTTACCCCCTCGGTGGGACCTAACCCCGACCTAACCCTGACCTAACCCTGACCTAACCCTACCCTGAAAAGTGTTTTTAGGACCTAACCCCCAACCCTGACCAACCCTTCCTTGCAAAGGAACCCACTGTTGAAGCTTACTTCTAACCCCTTACTCACCCTTACCCCCTCGGTGGGAGGGTTAGGGTTAGGGTTAGGGTTAGGGTTAGGGTTAGGGTTAGGGTTAGGGTTAGGGTTAGGGTTAGGGTTAGGGGGGTTAGGGGGTTGGGTTAGGGTTAGGGTTAGGGTTAGGGTTAGGGTTAGGGTTAGGGTTAGGGTTAGGGGGTTAGGGTTAGGGTATAGGCATTTTGACGAGATGGGACACTGTAGATGGGACACTAGATGGGACATCGTTATCTGATTGGTTGATATAATCATGTGACATAACTGATTGGCTGATATAATCAGGTGACAAAAGAGATGGGTCTTCTGTTATCTGATTGGCTGATAGTCACGTGTTTTTAAATTTAGTTGCCCGCTTACTTTGTTGTGCCGTGTGCAGAGAGCGGCATTTGAATTGTGGGCACTGAAGAAGACAGTTGTGCAGAATTGTTGTTACGGATATTCCTTTTTGTTTAGTGTAATATATATGGACCAATGTAGTGGATTTGAAATAGGATTTGTGTATATATATATCGGATATTAAATAAATTATTTGGAGAAAAAACGGTATGTACAATTGATATTTTTTAGTTGATAAATAAATTACAAAATGGCGGAATATATATCGTTCATTCTTGTTTTCAATATTTATAGAAAATATTATAGAAATGGTGATATTCATGATGATGATGCTGATGATGCTGATGATAATTATGATGCTGATGATGATTGATGATTGACTAATTGAAGAATAATTTTTCAAAACGAAATCACCAGTAATTTTAAAAAAAGGAAATTTGAATGCCGCCATTTTTGTTTTGATGTGATGATGCTGATGATAATCAATGATCAAAGTGTTTCGCAGCTGTTGAAGATGATGATGCAGATAATGATGATTGATGATTGACTAATTGAATGAATAATTTTTCAAAACGAAATCCCCGGTCATTATTGTATAAAATGAAACGGGAAAGCTTTGAATGCCGCCATTTTTGTTTTGATGATGATGTTGATGCTGATGATGATTGATGATCAAAGTGTTTCTCAGCTGTTGAAGATGATGATGAGGATGATGATGATGATGATAAATGATAAAAGCGTTGAAAACTTTGATATATAATGCATAGTGCAATTGAATATAGCATTGCTGTGACGTCAAAAATAGACTTATAGTTTAAAAATGAGGGCGAAACGAAACAAAGGAATCTATTTTTAGTATCGAAAAAAGGCGCGAAAGAGAACAAAGGAATCTATTTATAGTAACATTGCTTACGTATCCTAACCCCGAGCTAAGCTTACTTCTAACCCCTTACTCACCCTTACCCCTTCGGTGGGACCTAACCCAGACCTATCCCTTACCTAACCCTACCCTGAAAAGTGTTTTTTGGACCTAACCCTGACCTAACCCTTCCTTGCAAAGGAGATAACCCTACTGTTGAAGCTTACTTCTAACCCCTTACTCACCCTTACCCCTTCGGTGGGACCTAACCCTGACCTAACCCTGACCTAACCCTACCCTGAAAAGTGTTTTTAGGACCTAACCCTGACCTAACCCTTCTTTGCAAAGGAGCTAACCCACAAACTGTTGAAGCTTACTTCTAACCCCTTACTCACCCTAACCCCTTCGGTGGGACCTAACCCTGACCTAACCCTACCCTGAAAAGTGTTTTTAGGACCTAACACTGACCTAACCCTGACCTAACCCTGACCCACAAACTGTTGAAGCTTACTTCTAACCCCTTTCTCACCCTAACCCCTTCGGTGAGACCTAACCCTGACCTAACCCTGACCTAACCCTACCCTGAAAAGTGTTTTTAGGACCTAACCCTAACCCTAACCCTACCATCGGAAAACGTTTTGACAGTGACCTTATCTATCTTTTATGGAATTTGATTTTTTAAACTGATCCTTTTTTTTAGGTCATGTGCACAGCGTATCACATTTGCATGGAATTGCTGTTGGACATTGTCGATGGCTCTGTGATTGAAGCCATATCGACTGAAGCAATGTTCCAGAGAGGACACATGTCACCCCCTCAAAATCGAGTTGCTGAAATAGATGAGGAGAAGGACGATATCGAAATATCCATTCGCGAGATCTTTGAACTTGATACTGATGAACCTATACCTACCCCAGAGTATCATTATTCAGTGTGTGCGCAAAGTGATTCAGACATAGAGAAGGACCCCTCTCCTAACGAAATAAACGACATTGGCTGCGAGTCTCACTGTGACTTGAAGGCATATTTATTTGAAAAGATCGCCGATATTAAATTGGGAAGAGAAGAGGACCGAGTTGCGGGGTATCTGCATATGGTATATGATTTGGAGACTGCAGTGGACGAAATAGATAAGAATCTTCAAACTATATTAGATAGAAGTGACTCCGAATAGCTACGCCAGGGCCTGGTTGTAAACGTTAGGTAATGTATATTATACTTCTATGGTTAGGGTTAGTGTTAGGGTTAGGGGTTAGGGTTAGGGGTTTAGGCATTTTGACGAGATGGGACACTGTAGATGGGATACTAGATGGGACTGTTATCTGATTGGCTGATAGTCACGTGTTTTTAAATTTAGTTGCCCGCTTACTTTGTTGTGCCGTGTGCAGAGAGCGGCATTTGAATTGTGGGCACTGAAGAAGACAGTTGTGCAGAATTGTTGTTACGGATATTCCTTTTTGTTTAGTGTAATATATATGGACAATTGTAGTGGATTTGAAATAGGATTTGTGTATATATATATCGGATATTAAATAAAAATTATTTGGAGAAAAAATGGTATGTACAATTGTTATTTTTTAGTTGATAAATAAATTACAAAATGGCGGAATATATATCGTTCATTCTTGTTTTCAATATTTATAGAAAATATTATAGAAATGGTGATATTCATGATGATGATGCTGATGATAATTATGATGCTGATGATGATTGATGATTGACTAATTGAATGAATAATTTTTCAAAACGAAATCCCCGGTCATTATTGTATAAAATGAAACGGGAAAGCTTTGAATACCGCCATCTTTGTTTTGATGATGATGTTGATGCTGATGATGATTGATGATCAAAGTGTTTCTCAGCTGTTGAAGATGATGATGAGGATGATGATGATGATGATAAATGATAAAAATGAAAAATTTTAGCGTTGAAAACTTTGATATATAATGCATAGTGCAATTGAATATAGCATTGCTGTGACGTCAAACATAGACTTATAGTTTAAAAATGAGGGCGAAACAAAACAAAGGAATCTATTTTTAGTATCGAAAAAAGGCGCGAAAGAGAACAAAGGAATCTATTTATAGTAACATTGCTTACGTATCCTAACCCCGAGCTAAGCTTACTTCTAACCCCTTACTCACCCTTACCCCTTCGGTGGGACCTAACCCTGACCTTACCCTGACCTAACCCTACCCTGAAAAGTGTTTTTAGGACCTAACCCTGACCTAACCCTTCTTTGCAAAGGAGCTAACCCTACTGTTGAAGCTTACTTCTAACCCCTTACTCACCCTAACCCCTTCGGTGGGACCTAACCCTGACCTAACCCTGCAAAACCGTCTTTGCAAAGGAGCTTACATGTTGAAGCTTACTCCTAACTCCTTACTGTACATAACCCCTGGGGTTTGGGTGAGGTGGGACCAAACTCTTACCTAACCCTGACCTAACCCTACCCTGAAAAGTGTAGAAATGCATTATTACAGCTTATTTTCATGTCTTGCAGATGGCGGCTCAGTATGAAGAGGAAGAAGACGAAATTGAGGGTCTGTTTGACGTAATGGAAGAGAATGAACATTTCCAGAAAGTATATAACAAATATAATAATATTAAATCCTTCCTAAATAGAGATGAACTAATTTATGCACGAAGCGTTACTGCTGACAGAGTAGAGCAGGATGTTTTTCTGAACTATTTAAGCGATGTGGATGGATGTGTGGTGGAATTGAGATCTTTGAACGGGGTTGACATACCGGTTCGACATTTAACGGTATTGCCTAAAGGTGTTATTAGTGTAAGAGGTATATATTCGATGCTGAAGAAGCACATGAATTTATCATTGTTTTCGAGAGCTCAACTGGCCAACTTTCGAAATAGTGTGGGATTTCAGCTGTTTTACGAGCAAGGTTGGGAATGTTGGCTCGGAATTGTACCATCACAAGGAAAACGAGGTCATGAAATGGGAAATGAGACTCTGAAAAGCTTGTGTTTCGGGTATTTCCAGCAGATAAAACGAAGGTTTGAGAGAAAGTTGAATGAGTTTTGCGTCAGTGGAACGGCATCGAGAACGTTAATGAAGAATGATATAAATGACGTAGGGAAGATGTTTGTGTTGCCTGATGACCGTAAATTAATCCTAAGTGCACTTCAAAGGAGTATTGACGGATGTGAAATTGATGACAATTTTCAAGTAGTGCTGTTTTGTTTTCGTTTTGGTGAGAAAATGAGTGAAGGTGTATCTTTGGAATTGTTTAAGCGAAGTGAAATAAGCCGTTGTACAGTACATTGTGCCATTGATATATCGTCTGAAGAGATGGACTTGTCTTGGTCAAGGAATGGAATACAGTCTGTTGTAGGTGAAAGGGGTGTATTGACCACGTGTGCGTCTTTTTCCGATTGTGCGAACTACCAAAGCAATCTAGATGGAAGAGCAATAGATATTTTAAGTGATCTTCGGAAGATATGTGTTCCTTCGGATAAGCTTCTATTCATACAGTTGTATGCTGACATTGCTCATCGTAGGCCTAGAACGCGATTTCATCCAGTATCTGGCACGATTGCAGGCGGACTGGTTTTTCATAAGTTGACATCTGCAGGATTTAAGAAAGACGCTGCCAATTATATTTCAAGTATGAAGGCAAATTTTCAGTTGATGAGAAGAAGTACATGCAGACTGGAATGTGTAGTAGAACTGACAGAGGTAAAAGATATTGTGATGGCAAGTGACTGTTTAAACATAGATCAGTTAATAGAAATGTTAAAGAGAAGGCCGTTGTTGGTGCCATTTCCTGTAGGAATGATGGACTGCGTGAAGGGAGTAGGGCTGTCTTTAGTGAGCGAAATGAGTATACTTCTGAAACAATTCTCGTGCACAGGCAATGTAGGAGCAACATGGCAAGCTTTTCAGCTGGAGCTTGCAGTGGAGAAAATGTTATGGGGCCAACCGCTATGCTTTCGAAGTAAGGCTTTGTCCGTGAATTTGGGACCAGGGCAGCTTACAGTCAGTCGCAGTCGAACAGATGATTTAGGTTTTCTAGCACTTGACAGATGGACAGCTTGTATGAGCAACGAAGACAGCCTGCCACCATGTAGTATTTGGACATCATCTGAAGCAATGGTGCAAAAGATAAGAAGATCGGCTGGAATACATGACATCATGCAGAGTAGTTCTTTTGTTCTGGGAAGGAGGCTGTTGACTACTTTGATAGAGGACCTTTTCGAAATTGGAAAATTGGGTGTGTGCATCCGATTTGAAGAGTTTAAACAAGAGCTCTTTAGTGCAAAGGTAACTAAAGTGAAAGTGACTGGTGCTGTTACAGTGAATCAGCTTGCGTTTATTCTCAGTGGTAAAAGGAGATTGCCTCTTTCCATGGCTTATGGTAGTATTTATCATCTACTAGAGAAGTCAAAGGTTGACATACAACAGGTGCTAAAAGACGGCTTAGTAGAACTAGGGCTATATCATTTTCCTGCTGTGCAGACATCTGATAGTCACCGTAACTCCATTTTGAACTGGTCCTCTCAGCGTGGAGTTTGGAAAATTGTTGGAAGAGAAGAAAGCGGGTCGGGGTATCGTTCGTGTTCGGAAGTGATGTCAATGCTCGTTGTGGCTGAGCTGGAGAAACGACGTATTGTTTTCGCTAGCAAATTTCAGAAATTAGAGGATAGAAATCTGCCCTGGATAAAAGAATGTTGTAGAAAGATGTCGCGCGAGAAGTTGAGTGATGAAGCTCTGGTAAGAGAGTTAGCTTTCATTTCATGTGTTGCCCTGCTTATGAACGGCTGGTATGTTTGTTATGAGGGTATTGAGCAGTTGATGAGGGGAATGCCATTGAATCAGTATCGCCTTCAAGATCTTGAGATAATTTCCAAATTTCTATTGTCTAACATGAACAAATATAAGTTATTCAGGTTACACCATAGTATTCCTTTCAAGGTCAAGGAACGGCAAAGCAAAAGTTCATGTAAACCATGTGAAGAACGTGAAGAATGTGTTGAAATTGGGGATGTAGAGTCTGAACTATGCAGTAATCAAATCCCAGATGAGGAGGTTGTTGTAGAAAATCAGGACATTTCCTTACGAGCCCCCACATGTTTGCCAGTCAATGTGAAATGTTACTCGCGTTGGACAGCTCAAGAGTTAGAACTTGTACATGAAGTAGTATCTGAGAAAGGCAAAGATGTCCCGGTGAGTTCCTTGTATGAATGCTTTAAGCAGAAATGTATGAATAACGGCGTGTCGTTTAGAACATATAAATCTTTCCAGCATAAATTGTCAAGAGTAAAAAGATGAATTGTCCAACATTTCCTTGAAAATTTCCATCTGTAGCGAAAGATATGGAATAGTGTTAAATTTATATCTGCGGATATTATAAAGTGCTGTGCGAAATTATATAAGTGCAGAAGTGATTCTATTGGTTTTCTGTTTGAGCCTCTGAACTCATGAACACTCAGATAAAATTAGTTTGTGCGAGCCTCTGACCTCAAGGACACTCAGATAAAGTTAGTTTGTTCGAGCCTCTGACCTCAAGGACACTCAGAAAAATAGTTCTAAAGGATCGTGTGTGTTTTAATAATATATTCTAAAGCGTTTTATCACATTTCTTCACCGAAAATGACCAATTTTTACATTATCTGAAATTCCGGCTTATTTTATTTGTCTGACCGTTGGCCATTAATTGTAGCAAAGGCAATAGGCCACGCTGCAATTAATGTTCACCTCCACGGGACGCTGACCCCGTCAGACAGGTGGAGGAAAAACATTTGAAATGATTAACAATTGATTTATGTCTGGACGTAATCACTGAGAAATCACTAGTTTGAATTTATATCACAGAATCGCTTATTATATACATGCCCAGTCTTTTTTCTGTATGTTGGCTATCACAGGAATGCTTATACAATGATTGTTAATTAGAACACAAACTGAATCAAGTAGAATCAAAGTCATGAGGAAAAGATTGAAAATGATTAAATAGATTTATGTCTGAACGTAATCACTAATAAATCACTGGTTTGAATTTATATCACAGAATTGCTTATTATTTACACGCCCAGTCCTTTTTCTGTTTGATGGCTATCACAGGAATGCTTATACAATGATTGTCGATTGGAACACAAACTAAATCAAGTAGAATCAAAGTCACAGATATTTACATATATAAATCACATATAACTAAATCCGAATCAGTTCTCCCCTTCTTCCGGTTTCCCAGTGTCTTCCCCTCCCTCTGCCTGTTCACTCAAAAATTCACTATAGTTTTTCCGTTGGTTTGCCAACAATTCTGCGCGTTGTATTGTTTTTTTTTCATTTTTAAACCTGTTAAGGAGGTATTTTTCAAAGCTTTCCGTGTCACCCGGTTGGAAGTCTTCGGACCAAATTGAATGCTGCACTCCCTCCCTTATAATCTGATGCGCCAGTGCAACCGAAATGGACTCCCCCGTTGTTGTTGCCCTTTTAGTGGAGTATTTAACAAAAGCACGCTGTATGTTGTTCAACAAATCGGAAGAGGCCCTAGGGTTTGGATTAAAGAACGGTGTTATGGCATGTCTTATATCCGGCTCCAGATCCTCCAGGGTGTTAGCCAAGCTGAAATATATTTAAGTATATATTAAGTATGTTTGTTTGTTTGTTTTGTTGGGTTTAAGAGCATTTTAACAGTATTTCAGTCATATAACGGCGAGCAGTTAACGTACACTTTTTTATTAGTGCGGGTGGAGTCTATTAAGAAAGTACAATCAGTAAACAGAAAGCTGACTCGATTTGCGTACGCTCCATTGAAGATCGCCGAAACTGTTTGTGTTTTGAGTTTGAATAATTAAATTCGGACATGTTTCATCTTTGTGAGTATAAAGATTGAATAATTGAAGTCGAATAATTATAGAAATTTAACAAAAAATAATGTTAAAAACAATAAATCATTGGCGGTATAAAATGGAATTTCTAGAACAATTCCTCATTATGACTGTGTATGCCACGATTTCGAAACGAAAATGCCTAACTTTAGAAGAGCGAATGAAAGTAGTGAAGAGCTTCTGGATGCTGGGAAAAGTTCAAGAATCGTATATATCGTTGTTTTATGCCCATCTATAAATTTATTTCATTAAAAATGAACTTTACTTATGTTCTTTTTCTATTGTTTGAAAGATGAGAGGACAGGATGAGAGAAAGAAAGAAAAAAGATAATGGTGTGATCAGAGAAAATAGAGAGAGGAGAGGAAGAGGGAAGGAAAATAGACAAGAGAGAAAGAAAGAGTGGTATTAATTATAATAAAAAAAATAACTCAACAAACATACACACATACAGAAGACATCATAAATAAATAAAGACAATAACAAACATGCACACATACGTAAGTACATATAAGTACATATACATTATATAGGTGTGCCTAAAATATGGCTGAAGTCATATTTTGTCTTAAGCAGCCAACTTGTCTTAAGCAGCCAATCTAGGGTCGTCCCTTAGGTGGCTGCTTAAGACAAGTTGGACTGTATTTGTGAAATATCCGAGCTTTGTGGTTCGAACCGCGGACCTCTGTGTAATTCATCACGTTACCACTGGAAAAGTGCCTTTAATACAGTATGAAAAAGTATGGTACTCACCCAGGTGATGTAGCGGTGGAGGTCAACTTCCTCTTTCGTGCCCATTTAAGTTTTAATGGTGGACGTGGAGTGGTACTGATAGCACCTGGCATATTCTGCGTTGTGTCCAACGTACACGCTGTCAATGGCGTGAATGGAGTGATGTTCCCCATATCTGTCAGCCGTGGCTGGCCGGAAAGGTCGTCTAGGTTGACGCTGGTAATGGCCGCACTGAAGGCTTTTGTGAGCTTATCCGTCACATTACAATTACACGTGGGCGGAGAAGCGAGCTGCATTTCTAAAGTTTCAACTCTTTCCGCAAGTTCGTCGTTGCGTTGTTTAACATCCGCTAGCTCGTGTTCAAGCTGTACACGTTTGTTCTTCTCCTGTCTAAAATCCGCTCTAATAGAAAGAACAGCCTGCTCTACTATCTTTGATGTCTGATCTAACACCGCCTTAGCAAAAGTATCATCCTCTGCCAGACTCATCGTGATGTCTAAAATATACGTCTGTACACAAAGAAATCACTGAACAGACTGCGGTTCAGCATGTACTAATGTGTCGCGTGATCGCAGCAACCAAGCAGAAGTCGTGTAGCATTGTAATAAGCCATCACCCCTTCAAAAATGGGATGTGCCAAACAACCATATCGTTGAATATTTTCCCGCCAAAAGTGTTAAGGAGGTAATGTTGACCTAGCCCTTCTTTGCAAAGGAGCCAACCCACAAACTGTTGAAGCTTACTTCTAACCCCTTACTCACCCTTACCCCCTCGGTGGGACCTAACCCCGACCTAACCCTGACCTAACCCTGACCTAACCCTACCCTGAAAAGTGTTTTTAGGACCTAACCCTGACCTAACCCTGACCTAACCCTTCCTTTCAAAGGAGCTAACCCTACTGTTGAAGCTTACTTCTAACCCCTTACTCACCCTTACCCCCTCGGTGGGACCTAACCCCGACCTAACCCTGACCTAACCCTGACCTAACCCTACCCTGAAAAGTGTTTTTAGGACCTAACCCTGACCTAACCCTGACCTAACCCTTCCTTGCAAAGGAGCTAACCCTACTGTTGAAGCTTACTTCTAACCCCTTACTCACCCTTACCCCCTCGGTGGGACCTAACCCCGACCTAACCCTGACCTAACCCTGACCTAACCCTACCCTGAAAAGTGTTTTTAGGACCTAACCCTGACCTAACCCTGACCTAACCCTTCCTTGCAAAGGAGCTAACCCTACTGTTGAAGCTTACTTCTAACCCCTTACTCACCCTTACCCCCTCGGTGGGAGGGTTAGGGTTAGGGTTAGGGTTAGGGTTAGGGTTAGGGTTAGGGTTAGGGTTAGGGTTAGGGTTAGGGTTAGGGTTAGGGTTAGGGTTAGGGTTAGGGTTAGGGTTAGGGCCAGGGGCATCTCATACAAAGGCCTCCCATACAAAGGCCTTTTTTCCCATGTAAAGGCCTTTTGGTTGACTCCCATGTGAAGGCCTTTTTTCTCATGTAAAGGCCTCGTAGTTGACTGCTATATGAAGGCCCCGACTGCTATATGAAGGCCTTTTTTTTCTCATGTGAAGGCCGCGGCCTTTACAGACCCCCGCACTGTTATATGAAGGCCTTGTTCCTGTCAAAGTAGTCAAGAACCGTAACTCTGCATGAGTAGTATTGACATGAGTTATCCCATATACCAGGGGTATAGTTCCATACAAAGGCCTTGTTTTTGATAGGGGTATGGTCCCATACAAAGGCCTCCAATTTTTCGAACTTTGAATATTTGTATTTATGTGGCATTGGGTAGACTATGTCAGGAAAGTGGTCTCATATAAAGGCCTTGTTTTTTTCGAACTTAGATTTTTTCCTTTTCTTTATATTTTCGGGGTAGTTTTGGATAGGGGTATGGTCCTATACAAAGGCTTTCAAATTTTCGAACTGATTTTTTGTGTGTTTATGTGACATGGGTAGACTATGTCAGGAAAATGGTTTCATGTAAAAGCCTTTAAAATGTCGAACTAAGATCATTTTACTGAAAGTCTGATTTTCTTGGAGATATCTTATGTGTGAATAAATCGTAACAAACTGATACTCCATACACCAAGCATTTCTATATAAAGTTTAAAACGAATATTTTATTTCAAAAATACATTTTCAAAATTTAGGATTTTGTATGAATCAACACAAAAACTATGCCAGTGAGTTAGAATGAGACCCTAAAGTGATAGTGTACTCTTAAAAGTCTTTCAACATTGAATAAAAAAAAATGTAAGGCCTTTATAGGTGAATTCTCCTGCAAAGGCCTTTGCGTTAGGCTTAACTTTTGTATTATAGGAAAATCCTCCTGCAAAGGACTTAGCGTTAGGCTTAACTATTGTATATGATATAGGGCCTTTATAGGAGAATTCTCCTGCAAAGGCCTTTGCGTTAGGCTTAACTTTTGTATTATAGGAAAATCCTCCTGCAAAGGACTTAGCGTTAGGCTTAACTATTGTATATGATATAGGGCCTTTATAGGAGAATTCTCCTGCAAAGGCCTTTGCGTTAGGCTTAACTTTTGTATTATAGGAAAATCCTCCTGCAAAGGACTTAGCGTTAGGCTTAACTATTGTATATGATATAGGGCCTTTATAGGAGAATTCTCCTGCAAAGGCCTTTGCGTTAGGCTTAACTTTTGTATTATAGGAAAATCCTCCTGCAAAGGACTTAGCGTTAGGCTTAACTATTGTATATGATATAGGGCCTTTATAGGAGAATTCTCCTGCAAAGGCCTTTGCGTTAGGCTTAACTATTGTATTATAGGAAAGTCCTCACGCAAAGGCATTTGCGTTAGGCTTGATATTTGTATTATATGAAAGTTTTACTGCAAAAGCCTTCGCGTTAGGATTAGATAAGTTTATATGTGTCTTAGACATGTTTACATATATTTATATATGTCATAGATATGTTAATATATCTTTAAATAGGTCTTAAACGTGTTTACATGCCATTATATGTGTCTAAGACATGTATTCATGTGTTTGTATGTATATTAGTGATGTTTACATGTAATGATATTTGTCATAGATATGTTACACTGGCCTATATGTGTCTCAGACATGATTACACTTGCTTAAATGTGTATTAGATTTAGAAGGCCTTTGCATAAAAGCAAAACAATTCTCTTACAAAGGCCTTTGTATGAGAAAAACAATTGTCTTACAAAGGCTTCTATGATGGCCTTTGCATGAGAAAATATGTCTGTTAAAAAGGCCTCAAGAAAGGCCTTTTTCATGAGAAAAAATATTCTCTTACAAAGATCTCCATGAAGGCCTTTGCAGGAAAAATGTCTCTTACAAAGGCTACCATGAAGGCCTTTGCATGAGAAAAAAAATATCTGTTACAAAGGCTATCATAGAAGCCTTTGTAAGACAATATTTTTTTATAAGAAAAAAAAGTCTATTACAAAGGCCTCCCTGAAGGCCTTTGCATGATAAAAGAAATTGTCTCTAATAAAAGTTATTATAGTTTAATAGTATATTATATTTATATGTGTTTCTCAGACATGTCTACATATGTTTATATGTGTCTTAGACATGTCTACAGATGTCTATATGTGTCTTAGACATGTCTGCATAAGCTTTTATGTATCATACACATGCCTACATATGTTTATATGAGTCTTAGAAACTTCTACATAGGTATGTATGTTTCTTAGACATGTCTTCTTGTGTCTATAAGTATTTTAGACATACCTAAATATGTTTATATGTGTCTTAGACCTGTCTACATAAGCTTTTTTGTATCTTAGACATGTCTACATATGTCTTTATGTGTCTTAGACATGTCTACAGATGTCAATATGTGTCTCAGACATGATAACATACGTCTATAAGTGTCTTAGACATGTCCACATATGTTTATATGTGGATTAGACATGTCTACTTATGTTTATATATGTTTAAGACATGCCTACATATGTCTGTATATGTCTTAAACATGTATTCAAATGTCTAAATGTATCTTAGCCATGTCTACTTATGTTTATATGTGTCTTAGACACGTCTACATATGTTTATATGTGTCTTAGACCTGTCTACATAAGATATTATTTATCTTAGACATGTCTACATATGTCTTTATGTGTCTTAGACATGTCTACAGATGTCAATATGATAACATACGTCTATAATTGTCTTAGACATGTCCACATATGTTTATATGTGTCTTAGACATGTCTACATATGTCTATATGTGTCTTAGACATGGAAACATATGTCTATAAGTGTCTTAGACATGTCTACATATGTTTATAGGTGTCCTAGACATGTCTACATATGTTTATATGTGTCTAAGACAAGCCTACTAATGTCTGTGTGTCTTAGACATGTCTACAGAATTCTATATGTGACTTAGACATGGTATCATATGTCTATAAGTGTCTTAGACATTTCCACATATGTTAATATGTGTCTTAGACATGTCTACATATGTCTTAATGTATCTTGGACATGTCTTTATATGTCTATAAGTGTCTTAGACATTCCTACATATGTCTATAAGTGTCTTAGACATGTCTACATATGTTTATATGTGTCCTAGACATGTCTACATATGTTTATATGTGTCTAAGACAAGCCTACATATGTCTGTTTGTCTTAGACATGTCTACATAATTCTATATGTGACTTAGACATGGTATCATATGTCTATTAGTGTCTTAGACATTTCCACATATGTTAATATGTGTCTTAGACATGTCTACATATGTCTTAATGTATCTTGGACATGTCTTTATATGTCTATAAGTGTCTTAGACATTCCTACATATGTCTATAAGTGTCTTAGACATGTCTACATAGTTTATATGTTCCTAGACATGTCTACATATGTTTATATGTGTCTAAGACAAGCCTACATATGTACTGTTTGTCTTAGACATGTCTACAAAATTCTATATGTGATTAGACATGTATCAATATGTTATTAGTGTCTTAGACATGTCCACATATGTTAATATGTGTCTTAGACTGTCTACATATGTCTTAATGTTCTTGGACATGTCTTATATGTCTATAAGTCTTAGACATGCCTACATATGTCTATATGTGTCTTAGACATGGAAACATATGTCTATAGTGTCTAGACATAGTCTACTATGTTTAATTTGTGTCCTAGACATGTCTACATATGTTTATATGTGTCTAAGACAAGCCTACATATGTCTGTGTGTCTTAGACATGTCTACAGAATTCTTATATTGACTTAGACATGTATCATATGTCTATAGTGTCTTAGACATTTCCACATATGTTAATATGTTCTTAGACATGTCTACATATGTCTTAATGTATCTTGGACATGTCTTTAAATATGTCTATAATTTGTCTTAGACATTCCACATTTGTCTATAAGTGTTTAGACATGTCTACATATGTTTATATGTTCCTAGACATGTCTCATATTTATAGTGTCTAAGACAAGCCTACATATGTTTTGTGTCTTAGAATGTCTACAGAATTCTATATGTGTACTTAGACATGGTATCATATGTCTATAGTGTCTTAGACATGTCCACATATTTAATAATGTCTTAGACATGCCTACATATGTCGATAGTGTCTTAGACATAGAACATATGTCTATAAATGTCTTAGGCATGTCTACATATGTTTATATGTGTCTTAACATGTCTACATATGTCTAAATGTATTGACATGTCTTTATATGTCTTAATGTGCATTAGACATGCTACATATGTTTATATATGTCTAAGACATGCCTACACATGTCTGTGTGTCTTAGACATGTCTACAAAATGTCTATATGTATCTTAGACATGGTAACATAGTCTATAAGTGTCTTAGACATGTCCACATATGTTTATATGTGGATTAGACATGTCTACATATGTCTTTATGTATCTTGGACATGTCTTTATATTCTATAAGTATCTTAGACATTCTACATATGTTATAGTGTCCTAGATATGTATACATATGTTTATATGTGTATAAGACATGCCTACATATGTATGTGTTTTAGACATGTCTACATATTTGTGTGTCTTAGACATGGTAATATAAGTCTATAAGTGTCTTAGACATGCCTACATATGTCTATATGTGTCTTAGACATTGAAACATATGTCTATAAGTGTCTTAGACATGTCTACATATGTCTTAATGTATCTTGGACATGTACATATGTTTATAGTGTGCTTAAGACAAGCCTACATATGTCTGTGTGTCTTAGACATGTCTACAGAATTCTATATGTGACTTAGACATGGTATCATATGTCTATAAGTGTCTTAGATATTTCCACATATGTTAATATGTGTCTTAGACATGTCTACATATGTCTTAATGTATCTTGGACATGTCTTTATATGTCTATAAGTGTCTTAGACATTCCTACATATGTCTATAAGTGTCTTAGACATGTCTACATATGTTTATATGTGTCCTAGACATGTCTACATATGTTTATATGTGTCTAAGACAAGCCTACATATGTCTGTTTGTCTTAGACATGTCTACATAATTCTATATGTGACTTAGACATGGTATCATATGTCTATTAGTGTCTTAGACATGTCCACATATGTTAATATGTGTCTTAGACATGTCTACATATGTCTTAATGTATCTTGGACATGTCTTTATATGTCTATAAGTGTCTTAGACATGCCTACATATGTCTATATGTGTCTTAGACATGGAAACATATGTCTATAGGTGTCTTAGACATGTCTACATATGTTTATATGTGTCCTAGACATGTCTACATATGTTTATATGTGTCTAAGACAAGCCTACATATGTCTGTGTGTCTTAGACATGTCTACAGAATTCTATATGTGACTTAGACATGGTATCATATGTCTATAAGTGTCTTAGACATTTCCACATATGTTAATATGTGTCTTAGACATGTCTACATATGTCTTAATGTATCTTGGACATGTCTTTATTGTCTATAAGTGTCTTAGACATTCCTACATTATGTCTATAAGTGTCTTAGACATGTCTACATATGTTTTATGTGTCCTAGACATGTCTACATATGTTATATGTGTCTAAGACAGCCTTATATGTCTGTAGTATCTTAGACATGTCTACAGAAATTCTTATATGTGTCTTAGACATGGTATCATATGTTATAAGTGTCTTAGACATGTCCACATATGTTAATAGTGTCTTAGACATGCCTACAATATGTGATATGTGTCTTAGACATAGAAACATAGTCTATAAGTGTCTTAGCATGTCTACATATGTTTATATGTGTCTTAAACATGTCTACATATGTCTAAATGTATCTTGGGACATAAACTGTTATATGTCTATAAGTGCAATTATGAATGCCTCCTACATATGTTATATATGTCTAAGACAATGCCTACACATGTCTGTGTGTCTTAGACATGTCTACAGATGTCTATATGTATTAGACATGGTAACATAGTCTATAAGTGTCTTAGACATTTTCCACATATGTTATATGTGGACTTAGACATGTCTACATATGTCTTTATGTATCTTGGACATGTCTTATATATACTTTAAGTATTCTTAAAGACATGTCTACATATGTTTATATGTGTCCTAGATATGTACTACATATGTTTATATGTGTATAAAACAAGCCTACATATGTTGTTGTGTCTTAGACATGTCTACATATTTATATTTATATGTCTTAGACATGGTAATATAAGTCTATAAGTGTCTTAGACATGCCACATATGTTATATGTGTCTTAGACATGGAAAATATGTTTATATGTGTCTATACATGTCTCACATATGTTAATAGGTGTCCTAGACATGTCTACATATGTTTATATGTGTCTAAGACAAGCCTACATATGTCTGTGTGTCTTAGACATGTCTACAGAATTCTATATGTGACTTAGACATGGTATCATATGTCTATAAGTGTCTTAGATATTTCCACATATGTTAATATGTGTCTTAGACATGTCTACATATGTCTTAATGTATCTTGGACATGTCTTTATATTCTATAAGTGTCTTAGACATTCCTACATATGTCTATAAGTGTCTTAGACATGTCTACATATGTTTATATGTGTCCTAGACATGTCTACATATGTTTATATGTGTCTAAGACAAGCTACATATGTCTGTTTGTTTAGACATTCTAATAATTCTATGTGACTTAGACATGGTATCATATGTCTATTAGTGTCTTAGACATGTCCACATATGTTAATATGTGTCTTAGACATGTCTACATATGTCTTAATGTATCTTGGACATGTCATATGTTATAGTGTCTTAGACATGCCTACATATGTCTATATGTGTCTTAGACATGGAAACATATGTCTATAGGTGTCTTAGACATGTCTACATATGTTTATATGTGTCCTAGACATGTCTACATATGTTTATATGTGTCTAAGACAAGCCTACATATGTCTGTTTGTCTTAGACATGTCTACAGAATTCTATATGTGACTTAGACATGGTATCATATGTCTATAAGTGTCTTAGACATTTCCACATATGTTAATATGTGTCTTAGACATGTCTACATATGTCTTAATGTATCTTGGACATGTCTTTATATGTCTATAAGTGTCTTAGACATTCCTACATATGTCTATAAGTGTCTTAGACATGTCTCACATATGTTTATATGTGTCCTAGACATGCCTACATATGTTTATATATGTCTAAGACATGCCTACACATGTCTTGTGTCTTAGACATGTCTACAGATGTCTATATGTGTCTTAGACATGGTAACATAGGTCTATAAGTGTCTTAGACATGTCCACATATGTTTATAGTATGTGCTTAGACATGTCTACATTTGTGTTAATGTATCTTGGACATGTTTCATATGTCTATATATAGTGTCTTTAGACATGTCTTCAGATTTCTATATGTGTCTTAGACATGGTAACATATGTCTATAAGTGTCTTAGACATGTCCACATATGTTTATATGTGTCTTAGACATGTCTACATATGTCTTAATGTATCTTGGACATGTCTTTATATGTCTATAAATGTCTTACATTGCCTACATATGTCTATATGTGTCTAAAACATGGAAACATATGTCTATAATTGTCTAAGACATGTCTGCATATGTTTATATGAGTCTTAGACATGTCTACAAATGTCTATATATGCCTAAGACATGCAAACATATGTCTATATGAGTCTCAGACATGTCTACATATGTCTATATGTGTCTTAGACATGCCTACATGTGTCTGTATGTGTCTTTCACATATCTCTATGTGTCGATTTTTTTCATAAACATTTCTGAACGTGACTGTATGTGTCTAAGACATATTTACAATTGTCTATATGTGTCTTAGAATTCTTTACACTTGTTTATATGTGTTTATATATGTCTTAGACATGTTTACATGTACTTATATGTGGTTTAGTCATGTTTATACTTCTCTATATGTGTCTTAGACATATATCCATATGTGCCCAAAACATACTGACAAAACATATAAACAAAGTGTAAATTATTGAAGGCCTTTGCATGAAAGTATGACCCTGACAAAACTACCTAGTTGGCCTTTGCACGATAGTATGACCCTGGAAAATCGACCATGTACTTCAGGCCTTTGCATGAGAGTATGACCTTGTACTGGAGGCCTTTGCATGACAGTATGACCCTGATTAAACTTTTTTTTCTGCTAGAGGCCTTTGTATTAAAGTATGACCCTGACAAATTTTGTGGCATTTCTATCCGAGAACGTTATTTCTGAGTAATATTTATAAAGCCTTTGTAGTAAAGTATGACCCTGACAATTCTACACCTTCATTGATTTCACTAAGTGTAATATACTGAAGGCCTTTGTACGATAGTTTTAGCCTGTAAAGAAAGAAAGGATTTTACAAGATAATAAAATGTCTCTTACAAAGGCCTCCACGAAGGCCTTTGCATGAGAAAATAAATATTCTCTTACAAAGGACTCCATGAAGGCCTTTGCATAAGAAATAATTGTCTCTTACAAAGGCCTCCATGAAGGCCTTTGCATAGAAAATTAAAGGCCTGGTAAGTAACCTGACAGGAAGCCTTTGCTTTGTAAGCCCTGGAAAAACCCTGTACTGCGGCCTTTGCATGAGAGTATGACCCTGTACTGGAGGCCTTTGCATGAGAGTATGACCCTTATTAAACATTTTTCTGCTAGAGGCCTTTGTATGAAAGTATGACCCTGACAAATTTTGTGGCATTTCTACCCGAGAACGTTATTTCTGAGTAATATTTATAAAGCCTTTGTAGAAAAGTATGACCCTGACAAGTCTACCCCTTCATTGATTTCACTAAGTGTAATGTACTGAAGGCCTTTGTACGATAGTGTTGCTCTATAAAGAAAGAAAGGCCTTTGCATGAGAAAAAAACATTGTCTCTTAGAAGGCCTCCATGAAGGCCTTTGCATGATAAAAACAATATTCTCTTACAAAGGCCTCTATGAAAGCCTTTGCATGAGAAAATAAATATTCTCTTAAAAAGGTTTAAAAGAATTTTCTGATACAAAAGCCTGGTAAGTCAACCCTTACTGGAAGCCATTGCATGAGTCTATGTTATTGACAGATCTACCTTGTAGGCTTTTGCACGATAGTACGACCCTGGAAAATCTAACCTGTACTGCACGCCTTTGCATGAGAGTATGACCCTGTACTCGAGGCTCTTGCATGGGAGTATGAACCTGATTAAACTACTTTCCGCTAGAGACCTTTGTATGAAAGTATGACCCTGACAAATTTTGTGGCATTTCTACCCGAGAACGTTATTTCTGAGTAATATTTATAAAGCCTTTGTAAATATATACTAAGGCTTTGTACGATAGTATGGCCCTGTAAAGTTTACCCTTACCAGAGGCCTTTGCATGAGAAAAGGAAATATTGTCTTACAAAGGCCTTTGTATGAGAGTATTACCCTGTTAAGATCGGGTAGAATTGCCAGTGATCTCTCATGCAAATGCTTTTTGCAGGAACAATGTCGGCGTTCCATTATTTGATCTATGGGAAAGGCCTTTGTATGAGGGTATTACCCTGTTAAGATCGGGAAGAATTGCCAGTGTTCTCTCATGCAAAGGCTTCGTGCAGAAAAAATGTCGGCGTTCTATTGTTTGAGATTTTTTTGTTATATTTTGTGATTCCTTTGGAATTTCTTCAATGAACCGGCCAGGCTTATAGTCCTGTATAAGTACATTATTTTTGCAAAATTTCATGCAATTTGCACTTCCGGTTCTTAAGTTAGAGGCAAATAAACATCATTTCTGCATGGTGCAGAGGCGCTGGAGACAAATTCATCCCGAATTTTGAGGCCGAAAATTTTCTTCTGTAAAAATCTCCGTTGTTCTTTTCCTGAAATTGAAGGTTTCCACTGGAGTTTCTCTCTGAAACTTGGTCAGATGGCAGCGCGTTAATATCTTATTCGTTCTGCAAAATTTCAAGAAAAACAGCTTTCTCATTCTCAAGTTACTTGCAATTTAAACAGGGTGTCCATATAAACCCCTGCAGAAAATTTTTGCTATTTTAGCTTCACAATCTAGGTGAACTTTTCCTGATAACTATCAATTACCTTTGACTATATTACAAAACTTTGCAGATTTATAGGGCATAATAAACAATCTTTCCTGTATATATCATGCAATTTTTCCGGTTCCTAAGTTACAGGCAATTACCTTGAAAAAAATAGCCCTCAGAGCCTCTGCACTTTTCAATGCAGATTTTGCTCTAACTTTTGAACAAGAAGTGCGAATTACATGAAACTTGAATATAAATTTGCTTTTATAGACTACTACAATCCTACCAATTTTCATAAACGAATTCATAGGGAATCGCTCAAAATCCGGAAAATTTCACCTATACATTTTCTTTTCGCAAGCATTCCGGAGGACCTCGTCGAACCTCATTTTGGTTGATTTACTATAGATTTTTCATTCTTTCCTGAGATTTTGCCCAGTCAAGACGTGTTTTCTGCATTCTTAATATTACTTATTACTTTAGCTGCATTGAGTTATGTCTGCATATTTCAAGTGTCGAATTGAATTAATTCACGTTAAATTATGCATATGCTCATTTTATGTTTTTTTTTTCCATTTTCATTTTTATGTATTTTTGAATACCATTTTTTTCATTCAGTGTTTTCTTTACTCTTTAATTTTTTCTGCATTGTAGATAATACTAGTTTGTACTATACTATCATGATTTTCTGCATTTTTATGCTATTACACCTCATATGCTAAATCATGAAGACAGACTTGGATCCAAGTATCAGTGCAAACTAATGGGAAATTTTACCCGACTTGGGGGTAAGACATCATATAGAGGTCGTCTTTATAAGGTGTGTCCTGAAATGACTGTCCAGTCATTACTGCAGATGTCCCTCTGCATTTAAGAAGCATCCATAACTTCACTGGTCCAAGTTCCAGAAGGAAGTCAAAAGAAGCGAAGCCAGTTCACGAATTAGACTGGGCCCTCAATGATTCCGATCATGATAGTTCAGGCCAAGAAATTGATGACGAAGACCAAATAAATGACTCAGAATCATTAGAGTCTTTGGTGGTTGAACCAGAAAAGTCTTCGACGTCTAATGATTCAAAACAGTCACATGGTAATCTAAGTCCACACACCCAATCGTGGATGAACTATCTTATTAGTTTCCGTGGGGGTTCCACGAATCCGGACCGTGCGAAAGAGTATGCCCGGTGCGTGGAACGGTATTTGATGCATACAAAATGCCGGGACAAACCCGTTGAAGCTCTCAATCCTGAGACTTTACAGGATTATATGAACGATTTGAGCAAGTCTGGGCGTGGTCCTGCCTCTTCTTCTACTCTCATTTCATATCTCACAAGATTCAGTAAATTTCTTGTTTCAACTAAAGTCATGACAAGTGAAGAAGAAGCCTCGTTTAATAACGACACGCAAGGCTTTAAGAAAACACTGAACAAGATGAAAGGGAGAAGACGTGTAGAAAAGGCTACCCAAGAAAGGGAGGCCATTATGGCTCCCGATGTTAGTCTTTTCTATGATCACCCAAGAACTAAATTTGCAATTCGATCATTAGAAGAAGGAGTCAATAACTCCAATGCAAATTTGCAAAGGTACCTCATCACGACGATGATTTTAAGAAGCGGCGCAAGAAGCGGAGTAATAAAAGCAATGACCTGCAGCGAGGTGCAGGATGCAGTTCGCATAAATGAGGAAGAGGAGGAGTGGCGAGTAATATCGGTGACAGATCACAAGACAGCTAAGCAAGGGCCGTTTCAAGTTCCATTAAAACCTCAAGAATATTCTGCTCTTCAAAATCTAGTAAAATACGTTAAGGATAAAAATCCAGATTCAAAACTCGCATTTTGTACACAGGGAACATTGCAACACCCGGAAGCAGGCAAGGCCTTAAGTGCATCTCGTATTAACAGAGAATTTAGAACCTGCTGGCAGAAGACTGGGATGGAGACCCGATTTGGCCCGAACTGTGCTACTAAAAATCGCAAGAGAATTGCAACCGGCTTTGCCGAGGAGCATCCCGAATTACGGGAAACGGTTGCCAAGCAGCTAAAACACAGCTTGCAAACAGAGAAAACCTTTTATGACGTGGGAGCAGCCCCTAGACTGGCTGTTAAAGTAACTAAGATGGCATCTAAATTAAGCAGACAGTCTCAATTAAGCAGACAGTCAACTACACCCGCTGAATCCCAAGTCAAAGCTGCCACAGCAACGGCATCTCAAACGTCAACGCCGGTCCTTGCATCTCCCCTTGCTATTTCGCCTCTCTTTGTAAAGAGAGCTACCAGTAACCAGTCAACTGACCTGTGAAACCCAACCGGCCCTATCACTGTTCTTAAAAGAACTACCACAGCCACTGCACCTGCTTCCTGTTCAGCACCGGTCATTGCGTGTCCCCTTTCTGTAAAGACAGTTGCTTGTGTAGGAAAGCCGTTAACTGTCACAGCGACCGAAGTCAGAGATTCTGCCATTGAGAGTGCCACAGCCGCTGTCATTAGCCCTGACATGACACCATATTCAAAAGTACAGGTCCCACCTACTTCCAATGTAAGGTATTGCAGCAGTGACCCTGGATTTGTCAGTATTCCTATTACACAATGCAATGGACCGCCCAGTGACCCAGGGACAAAGGTGACAAAACCAAGACTGTCGGATACAAAAGCTGCAGTCCCTTTCCCGCTGGAGCCAGATATATTTTACACAGCCCAACGAGTTGGCCTGACAGTGAAAAACTGGGTACTGAGCCAAGACCCACAGATGGGTCTTGAAGACTCACTTGCTACTGAAAATTCTGAGGAGGAAGGTACCTCAGAATTATTTACTTCTGTTTCTGTAGTGAAAAGGGCGGATGGGAAGCAATCTCGGAGGAGGACATGGTCGGAAGAGGCCAGGATCAGTTTCATCCAAGACTGGCAGGTTGAGATAGGTTTGTGTGCAGTCACTGGAAAGAAGGCTAGCATGTACGGCATTAGAAATAAGTTAGAGAGATTCCCAGAATTAAGCAATAAATGGGTGGATTTGTCTCCGATAAATATCCAAGACAAAATCACTACAGAGGCAAAAAGAAGCCGAAAGCAGTAGGATTTATCTTTCATCTTTTTTTTATTATTTTGGATCGTAATCTATGTCCTTGTATGTCCTTATATGTCTTTGTAGCAATCTTTTTTAATCATTGAGTGTAAATTTTTGTCCAATTACCACAACGATTTGTATTACTTATTCAACCAATCATTGTAATAATCAATGGCTTTGTACATTTAAATAAGGTGCTAATTCACCTTGCGATTATTATTTGATTCAGGGTCGGTAATCAACTGATCCACCCCTTACCTGTTTGCTGACCTCATCGCGGTGTAAGGGTGAACACATGGTTCTATGTATAGTTTACATGTGGCCAACGAGCAAACGAAGTTATTTGAAATGTATCTTTTATATGCGAAAATGAACCTGACAATTCTATCTTACTACAAACTTAGTGGCATTTCTACCTGAGAGCGTTATTTCTGAGTAATATTTATAAAGCCTTTGTAGAAAAGTATGACCCTGCCAATTCTACCCCTTCATTGATTTCACTAAGTGTAATATATTGAAGGCCTTTGCACGATAGTATGACCCTGGAAAATCTACCCTGTACTGCAGGCCTTTGCATGAGAGTATGACCTTGTACTGGAGGCCTTTGCATGAGAGTATGACCCTGATTAAACTACTTTCTGCTAGAGGCCTTTGTATGAAAGTATGACCCTGACAAATTTTGTGGCATTTCTACCCGAGAACTTATTTCTGAGTAATATTTATAAAGCCTTTGTAGAACAGTATGACCCTGACAATTCACCCCTTTATTGATTTCATTAGTATTTTTGTAGTACTTTGAAGATCGGGTAGAATTGCCAGTGATCTCTCATGCAAATGCTTCGTGCAAGAAAAATGTCGGCGTTCCATTATTTGATCTATGGGAAAGGCCTTTGTATGAGGGTATTACCCTGTTAAGATCGGGAAGAATTGCCAGTGTTCTCTCATGCAAAGGCTTCGTGCAGAAAAAATGTCGGCGTTCTATTGTTTGAGATTTTTTTGTTATATTTTGTGATTCCTTTGGAATTTCTTCAATGAACCGGCCAGGCTTATAGTCCTGTATAAGTACATTATTTTTGCAAAATTTCATGCAATTTGCACTTCCGGTTCTTAAGTTAGAGGCAAATAAACATCATTTCTGCATGGTGCAGAGGCGCTGGAGACAAATTCATCCCGAATTTTGAGGCCGAAAATTTTCTTCTGTAAAAATCTCCGTTGTTCTTTTCCTGAAATTGAAGGTTTCCACTGGAGTTTCTCTCTGAAACTTGGTCAGATGGCAGCGCGTTAATATCTTATTCGTTCTGCAAAATTTCAAGAAAAACAGCTTTCTCATTCTCAAGTTACTTGCAATTTAAACAGGGTGTCCATATAAACCCCTGCAGAAAATTTTTGCTATTTTAGCTTCACAATCTAGGTGAACTTTTCCTGATAACTGGGCATAATAAACGCAATCTTTCCTGTATATATCATGCAATTTGCACTTCCGGTTCCTAAGTTACAGGCAATTACCTTGAAAAAAATAGCCCTCAGAGCCTCTGCACTTTTCAATGCAGATTTTGCTCTAACTTTTGAACAAGAAGTGCGAATTACATGAAACTTGAATATAAATTTGCTTTTATAGACTACTACAATCCTACCAATTTTCATAAACGAATTCATAGGGAATCGCTCAAAATCCGGAAAATTTCACCTATACATTTTCTTTTCGCAAGCATTCCGGAGGACCTCGTCGAACCTCATTTTGGTTGATTTACTATAGATTTTTCATTCTTTCCTGAGATTTTGCCCAGTCAAGACGTGTTTTCTGCATTCTTAATATTACTTATTACTTTAGCTGCATTGATTTATGTCTGCATATTTCAAGTGTTTGAATTGAGTTGAATTGAATCACTGCATCGTTAAATTGTGCATATGTTCAGTTTTATGCTACAACTGAATACCATTTTTCAGTGTTTGGATTCATTCAATTTTTTTCTGCGATGTAAATAGTACTAGTTCGTATTACTGCATTTTGATTTTCCGATATTTCCAGTTTTATGTCATTTTTGAATACCATTTTTTTTCATTCAGTGCTTTTCTTTACTCTTTAATTTTTTCTGCATTGTAGATATTACTAGTTTGTATTACTGCTGCATTTACAAAACATTCTCTTCACTGGCCCAAGTTTGCGAAATGGACTGGGCACTCACTGATTCTGACCATGATAGTTCAGGCAAAGAAGCCTTAGACGAAGACCAAATAAATGACTCAGAATTATTAGAGTCTTTGGAGGTTGAACCAGAAAAAACTTCGTCCTCTAATGATTCTAATCAGTCACATGGTAATCTAAGTCCATTCACCGAATCGTGGATGTATTATCTTATAAGTTTCCTGGGGGATTTCACGAATCCGGACCGTGCGAAAGAATATGCATGGGCCGTGGAACGGTATTTGCTGCACACTAAATGCCAGTACAAACCCGTAGAAGCTCTCAATCCTGAGACTTTACAGGAATACATGAACATTTTGAGCATGTATGGGCGTGGTCCTGCCTCTTCTTCTACTCTCATTTCATATCTTACAAGATTCAGTAAATTTCTTGTTTCAATTAAAGTCATGACAAGTGAAGAAGAAGTCTCGTTTAATAACGTCACGCAGGGTATTAAGAAAACACTGAACAAAATGAGAGGGAAAGGACGTGTAGAAAAGGATACACAAGAAAGGAAAGGGATAACATCTAAATTAAGCAAGCAGTCAACTGCATCCGCTGATTCCCATATCAGAGCTGCCACAGCTACGGCATCTATAACTTATTCAACGCCGGTCCTTGCATCTCCTCTTGATGTTTATCCTATCTTTGTAAAGAAAGCTGCCCGTAAGCAGTCAACTGCACCCACTAAATCCAAAGTCAGAGCTACTACAGCTACGGCATCTAAAACTTCCACTACACCGGACCTTAAATCTCCTCTTGATATTTATCCTCTCTTTGTAAAGAAAACTGCCCGTAAGCAGTCAACTGCATCCGCTGAATCCAAAGTCAGAGCAGCTACAGCAACGGCATCTAACACTTATTCTACACCTGTCCTTGAATTTCCTCTTGATATTTATCCTCTCTTTGTAAAGAAAGCTGCCCGTAAGCAGTCAACTGCATCCGCTGAATCCAAAGTCAGACCTGCTACAGCAACGGCATCTAAAACTTATTCTACACCGGTCCTGGAATCTCCTCTTGATATTTCTCCTCTCTTTGTTAAGAAAGCTGCCCGTAAGCAGTCAACTGCATCCGCTGTATCCCAAGTCAGAGCTGCCACAGCAACGGTATCTCAAACTTCAACGCCGGTCCTTGCATCTCCCCTTGCTATTCATCCTCTCTTTGTAAAAAGAGCTACCCGTAAGCAATCAACTGCACCTGCTGAAACCAAAGCCAGAGGCCCTATCACTGTTCTTAAAACAACTACTACAGCAACTGCACCTGCTACCTGTTCAGCACCGGTCATTGCATGTCCCCTTTCTGTAAAGACAGTTGCTTATGTAGGAAAGCCGTTAACTGTCACAGCGACCGAAGTCAGATATTCTGCCATTGAGAGTGCCACAGCCGCTGTCATTAGCCCTGACATGACACCATGTTCAAAAGTGCAGGTTCCATCTACTTTCAATGTAAGGTATTGCAGCAGTGACCCTGGATTTGTCAGTATTCCTATTACACAATGCAATGGACCGCACAGTGACCCAGGGACAAAGGTGACAAAACCAAGACTGTCGAATACAAAAGCTGCAGTCCCTTTCCCGCTGGAGCCAGATATATTTTACACAGCCCAACGAGTTGGCCTGACAGTGAAAAACTGGGTACTGAGCCAAGACCCACAGATGGGTCTTGAAGACTCACTTGCTACTGAAAATTCTGAGGAGGAAGGTACCTCAGAATTATTTACTTCTGTTTCTGTAGTGAAAAGGGCGGATGGGAAGCAATCTCGGAGGACGACATGGTCGGAAGAGGCCAGGATCAGTTTCATCCAAGACTGGCAGGTTGAGATAGATTTGTGTGCAGTCACTGGAAAGAAGGCCAGTATGTACGGCATTAGAAATAAGTTAGAGAGGTTCCCAGAATTTAGAAATAAATGGGCGGATTTGTCTTCGATAAATATCCAAGACAAAATCACTACAGAGGCAAAAAGAAGCCGAAAGCAGTAGGATTTATCTTTCACCTTTTTTTTATTATTTTGGATCGTAATCTATGTCCTTGTATGTCCTTATATGTCCTTGTAGCAATCATTTTTAATAAAATTTTTTTTCTTTATTTTTTTTTTCTTTTTTTTACTATTTAAACAATCCGTGTAAAAATCAATTCTTACTCATATAGTATAATTTTTGTCTAATTCTTGTAGTGATTATTTTTATTGTACAACCAATCATTGTACCAATCATTTATTAATCATTGCCAATTAAAATCAATGGCTTTGTACATTTAAAAAGGTGCTAATTCACCTTGCGATTATTTTTTTCAGGGTCGGTAATCAACTGATCCACCCCTTACATGTTTGCTGACCTCATCGCGGTGTAAGGGTGAACACATGGTTCTATGTATAGTTTACATGTGGCCAACGAGCAAAAAAAGTTATTTGAAATGTATCTTTTATATGCGAATATGAGACTGACAATTCTATCTTACTACAAACTTAGTGGCATTTCTACCTGAGAGCGTTATTTCTGAGTAATATTTATAAAGCCTTTGTAGAAAAGTATGACCCTGCCAATTCTACCCCTTCATTGATTTCACTAAGTGTAATATATTGAAGGCCTTTGCACGATAGTATGACCCTGGAAAATCTACCCTGTACTGCAGGCCTTTGCATGAGAGAATGACCCTGTACTGGAGGCCTTTACATGAGAGAATGACCCAGATTAAACTTTTTTCTGCTAGAGGCCTTTGTATGGAAGTATGACCCTGACAAATTTTGTGGCATTTCTACCCGAGAACGTTATTTCTGAGTAATATTTATAAAGCCTTTGTAGAAAAGTATGACCCTGACAAGTCTACCCTTTCATTGATTTCACTAAGTGTAATATACTGAAGGCCTTTGTACGATAGTGTTGCCCTGTAAAGAAAGAAAGGCCTTTGCATGAGAAAAAAAATTGTCTCTTAGAAAGGCCTCCATGAAGGCCTTTGCATGAGAAAAAAAATTGTCTCCTACAAAAGCCTCCATAAAGGCCTTTGCATGAGAAGAATATATTCTGTTACAAAGGCCCCCAAGAAGGCCTTTGCATTAGAAAAAATTGTCTCTTACAAAGGCCTGGTAAGTAAACCATTACTGGAAGCCTTTGCATGAGACTATGTTACTGACAAATCTACCTTGTAGGCCTTTGCACGATAGTATGACCCTGGAAAATCTACCCTGTACTGCAGGCCTTTGCATGAGAGTATGACCCTGTACTGGAGGCCTTTGCATGAGAGTATGACCCTGATTAAACTTTTTTCTGCTAAAGGCCTTTGTATGAAAGTATGACCCTGACAAATTTTGTAGCATTTCTACCCGAGAACGTTATTTCTGAGTAATATTTATAAAGCCTTTGTAGAAAAGTATGACCCTGACAATTCTAACACTAAACCCTAACCCTACGGCCTTTGCATGAGAAAAAAAAAGTCTCTTACAAAGGCCTCCATGAAGGCCTTTGCATGAGAAAAAATATTAAACGTCCCTATATTTGTCTTAGACATGTTTGTATGTGTTTATATGTGTCTTAGATATATTTACACTTCACTATATGTCCTTTTTTACAAATTTACATGTGTTTATATGTCTTAGACATGTTTACATGTACTTATATGTATTTTAGTCATGTTTACACTTCTCTATATGTGTCTTAGACATCTTTGAATGGGTTTAAATGTGTTTTAGATATATTTACACTTGACTATATGTGTGTAAGACTTCTTTACACTTGTCTATATGTGCTTTAGACAAGTTTACATGTGTTTATTTATGTCTTAAAAATGATAACTTCCTTTATTTTATTTGTTTTAGACATGTTTTCACCTCTCTATATTTGTTTTAGAGATGGTTAACTGTATTTATACGTGTCTTAGACATATTTCCACTTGACTATATGTGTGTTAGGCTTCTTTACACTTGTATATGTGCTTTAGACAAGTTTTCATGTGTTTATGTATTTATAAGACATGTTCACGTGTACTTATATGGGTTTTAGACATGTTTACACTTCCCTATATGTGTCTTAGACATGTTTAACTATGTTTATATGTGTCTTAGACATATTTACATTTGATTATATGTGTCTAAGACTTCATAAACGAATGTCTATATGTGCGTTAGACAAGTTCATATGTGTTTATATATGTCTTAGACATGTTTACATGTACTTATACTTGTTTGCTACATCTTTACACTTCTCTATATGTGTCTAAGATATCTTTGAATGTTGTTATATGTGTCTTAGGCATATTTACACTTGACTATATGTGTCTTAGACTTCTTTACATATGTCTATATGTACTTTAGACAAGTTAACATGTGTTTATATATATCTTAGACATGTTTAAAAGTACGTATATGGGTTTTTAACATGTTTACACTTCCCTATATGAGTAATAGATATGTATAACTATGTTTATATATGTCTTTGACATATTTACATTTATCTATATGTGCTTTAGACATGTTTACATGCACTTATTTGTGTTTTAGACATGTTTACACTTCTCTATGTGTGTCTTAGACATCTTTGAATGTTGTTATATGTGTCTTAGGCATATTTACACTTGACTATATGTGTCTTAGAATTCTTTACACTTGTCTATATGTGCTTTAGACAAGTTTGCATGTGTTTATATATGTCTTAGACATGTTTACATGTACTTATATGTGGTTTAGACATGTTTATACTTCTCTATATGTGTCTTAGACATATATTCATATGTCTACATATATCCCTATGTGCCCAAAACATACTGACAAAACATATAAACAAAGTGTAAATTATTGAAGGCCTTTGCATGAAAGTATGACCCTGACAAATCTACCATGTAGGCCTTTGCACGATAGTATGACCCTGGAAAATCTACCATGTACTTCAGGCCTTTGCATGAGAGTATGACCCTGTACTTGAGGCCTTTGCATGACAATATGACCCTGATTAAACTTTTTTCTGCTACAGGCCTTTGTATGAAAGTATGACCCTGACAAATTTTGTGGCATTTCTACCCGAGAACGTTATTTCTGAGTAATATTTATAAAGCCTTTGTAGAAAAGTATGACCCTGACAAATCTACCCTTTCATTGATTTCACTAAGTGTAATATACTGAAGGCCTTTGTACGATAGTGTTGCCCTGTAAAGAAAGAAAGGCCTTTGCATGAGAAAAAAAATTGTCTCTTAGAAAGGCCTCCATGAAGGCCTTTGCATGATAAAAAAAATACTCTCTTACAAAGGCCTCCATGAAGTCCTCTGCATGAGAAAATAAATATTCTCTTACAAAGGCCTCCATGAAGGCCTTTGCATAAGAAAAAAAGTGTCTCTTACAAAGGCCTCCATGAAGGCCTTTGCATGAGAAAAAAAATCAATCTCCTACAAAGGCCTCCATGAAGGCCTTTGCATGAGAAGAAAATATTCTCTTACAAAGGCCTCCATGAAGGCCTTTGCATGAGAAATAAATTGTCTCTTACAAAGGCCTGGTAAGTAAACCATTACTGGAAGCCTTTGCATGAGACTATGTTACTGACAAATCTACCTTGTAGGCCTTTGCACGATAGTATGACCCTGGAAAATCTACCCTGTACTGCAGGCCTTTGCATGAGAGTATGACCCTGTACTGGAGGCCTTTGCATGAGAGTATGACCCTGATTAAACTTTTTTCTGCTAGAGGCCTTTGTATGAAAGTATGATCCTGACAACTTTTGTGGCATTTCTACCCGAGAACGTTATTTCTGAGTAATATTTATAAAGCCTTTGTAGAAAAGTATGACCCTGACAATTCTAACACTAAACCCTAACCCTACGGCCTTTGCATGAGAAAAAAAATGTCTCTTACAAAGGCCTCCATGAAGGCCTTTGCATGAGAAAAAAATATTAAACGTCCCTATATTTGTCTTAGACATGTTTGTATGTGTTTATATGTGTCTTAGATATATTTACACTTCACTATATGTCCTTTTGACAAATTTACATGTGTTTATATATGTCTTAGACATGTTTACATGTACTTATATGTATTTTAGACATGTTTACTCTGCTCTATATGTGTCGTAGACATGTTTGTATGTGTTAAAATGTGTCTTAGATATATTTACACTTCACTATATGTGCTTTTGACAAGTTTACATGTGTTTATATGTGTCTTAGACATATTTACACTTATATATGTGTGCTTTTGAAAAGTTTACATGTGTTTCTATATGTCTTAGAAATGTTTACATGTAATTATATTATTTTAGTCATGTTTACACTTCTCTATATGTGTCTTAGACATCTTTGAATGGGTTTAAATGTGTCTTAGACATATTTACACTTGACTATATGTGTGTAAGACTTCTTTACACTTGTCTATATGTGCTTTAGACAAGTTTACATGTGTTTATTTTATGTCTTAAAAATGATAACTTCCTTTATTTTATTTGTTTTAGACATGTTTTCACCTCTCTATATTTGTTTTAGAGATGGTTAACTGTATTTATACGTGTCTTAGACATATTTCCACTTGACTATATGTGTGTTAGGCTTCTTTACACTTGTATATGTGCTTTAGACAAGTTTTCATGTGTTTATGTATTATTAGACATGTTCACATGTACTTATATGGGTTTTAGACATGTTTACACTTCCCTATATGTGTCTTAGACATGTTTTACTATGTTTATATGTGTCTTAGACATATTTACATTTGATTATATGTGTCTTAGACTTCATAAACGAATGTCTATATTTGCGTTACACAAGTTCATATGTGTTTATATATGTCTTAGACATGTTTACATGTACTTACATTTGTTTGTACATCTTTACACTTCTCTATATGTGTCTAAGATATCTTTGAATGTTGTTATATGTGTCTTAGGCATATTTACACTTGACTATATGTGTCTTAGACTTCTTTACATATGTCTATATTTACTTTAGACAAGTTAACATGTGTTTCTATATATCTTAGACATGTTTAAAAGTACGTATATGGGTTTTAGACATGTTTACACTTCCCTATATGAGTAATAGATATGTATAACTATGTTTATATGTGTCTTTGACATATTTACATTTATCTATATGTGCTTTAGACATGTTTACATGCACTTATTTGTGTTTTAGACATGTTTACACTTCTCTATATGTGTCTTAGACATCTTTGAATGTTGTTATATGTGTCTTAGGCATATTTACACTTGACTATATGTGTCTTAGAATTCTTTACACTTGTCTATATGTGCTTTAGACAAGTTTACATGTGTTTATATATGTCTTAGACATGTTTACATGTACTTATATGTGGTTTAGACATGTTTATACTTCTCTATATGTGTCTTAGACATATATTCATATGTCTACATATATCCCTATGTGCCCAAAACATACTGACAAAACATATAAACAAAGTGTAAATTATTGAAGGCCTTTGCATGAAAGTATGACCCTGACAAATCTGCCATGTAGGCCTTTGCACGATAGTATGACCCTGGAAAATCTACCATGTACTTCAGGCCTTTGCATGAGAGTATGACCCTGTACTTGAGGCCTTTGCATGACAATATGACCCTGATTAAACTTTTTTCTGCTACAGGCCTTTGTATGAAAGTATGACCCTGACAAATTTTGTGGCATTTCTACCCGAGAACGTTATTTCTGAGTAATATTTATAAAGCCTTTGTAGAAAAGTATGACCCTGACAAATCTAAGCCTTTGTAGAAAAGTATGACCACAAATCTACCTTTCATTGATTTCACTAAGTGTAATATACTGAAGGCCTTTGTACGATAGTGTTGCCTGTAAAGAAAGAAGGCTTTGCATGAGAAAAAAAATTGTCTCTTAGAAAGGCCTCCATGAAGGCCTTTGCATGATAAAAAAAATACTCTCTTACAAAGGCCTCCATGAAGTCCTCTGCATGAGAAAAAAATATTCTCTTACAAAGGCCTCCATGAAGGCCTTTGCATAAGAAAAAAAGTGTCTCTTACAAAGGCCTCCATGAAGGCCTTTGCATGAGAAAAAAAATCAATCTCCTACAAAGGCCTCCATGAAGGCCTTTGCATGAGAAGAAAATATTCTCTTACAAAGGCCTCCATGAAGGCCTTTGCATGAGAAATAAATTGTCTCTTACAAAGGCCTGGTAAGTAAACCATTACTGGAAGCCTTTGCATGAACTATGTTACTGACAAATCTACCTTGTAGGCCTTTGCACGATAGTATGACCCTGGAAAATCTACCCTGTACTGCAGGCCTTTGCATGAGAGTATGACCCTGTACTGGAGGCCTTTATGAGAGTATGACCCTTTGACAATGCTAGAGGCCTTTGTATGAAAGTATGATCCTGACAACTTTTGTGGCATTTCTACCCGAGAACGTTATTTCTGAGTAATATTTATAAAGCCTTTGTAGAAAAGTATGACCCTGACAATTCTAACACTAAACCCTAACCCTACGGCCTTTGCATGAGAAAAAAATGTCTCTTACAAAGGCCTCCATGAAGGCCTTTGCATGAGAAAAAAATATTAAACGTCCCTATATTTGTCTTAGACATGTTTGTATGTGTTTATATGTGTCTTAGATATATTTACACTTCACTATATGTCCTTTTGACAAATTTACATGTGTTTATATATGTCTTAGACATGTTTACATGACTTATATGTATTTTAGACATGTTTACTCTGCTCTATATGTGTCGTAGACATGTTTGTATTGTTAAATGTGTCTTAGATATATTTACATCATAATGTGCTTTGAAAGTTAATTGTTTTATATGTTAGACATGTTTACATGACTTAATTATTTTAGAATGTACTTTGCTTATATGTCGTAGACATGTTTGTATGTGTTAAAATGTGTCTTAGAATATTTACCTTCACTATGTCTTTTGACAAGTTTACTGTGTTTATAGTGTCTTGACATATTACCTTATATATTGTGCTTGAAAAGTTACATGTTCTCTATATGTCTTAGAAATGTTTACATGTAATTATATTATTTTAGTCATGTTTACACTTCTCTATATGTGTCTAGACATCTTTGAATGGGTTTAAATGTGTCTTAGACATATTTACACTTGACTATATGTGTGTAAGACTTCTTTACACTTGTCTATATGTGCTTTAGACAAGTTAACATGTGTTTATTTATGTCTTAAAAATGATAACTTCCTTTATTTTATTTGTTTTAGACATGTTTTCACCTCTCTATATTTGTTTTAGAGATGGTTAACTGTATTTATACGTGTCTTAGACATATTTCCACTTGACTATATGTGTGTTAGGCTTCTTTACACTTGTATATGTGCTTTAGACAAGTTTTCATGTGTTTATGTATTTATTAGACATGTTCACATGTACTTATATGGCTTTTAGACATGTTTACACTTCCCTATATGTGTCTTAGACATTTTTAACTATTTTTATATGCTTCTTAGACATATTTACATTTGATTATATGTGTCTTAGACTTTATAAACGAATGTCTATATGTGCGTTAGACAAGTTAATATGTGTTTATATATGTTTTAGACATGTTTACATGTATTTATATTTGTTTGCTACATCTTTACACTTCTCTATATGTGTCTAAGATATCTTTGAATGTTGTTATATGTGTCTTAGGCATATTTACACTTGACTATATGTGTCTTAGACTTCTTTACATATGTCTATATTTACTTTAGACAATTTTACGTGTGTTTATATATATCTCAGACATGTTTAAATGTTCTTATATGGATTTTAGACATTTTTACACTTCCCTATATGAGTAATAGATATGTATAACTATGTTTATATGTGTCTTCGACATATTTACATTTATCTATATGTGCTTTAGACATGTTTATATGCACTTATTTGTGTTTTAGACATGTTTACACTTCTCTATGTGTGTCTTAGACATCTTTGAATGGGTTTATATGTGTCTAAGACATATTTACCCTTGACTATATGTGTCTTAGAATTCTTTACACTTGTCTATATGTGCTTTAGACATCTTAACATGTGTTTATATATGTCTTAGACATGTTTACATGTACTTATATGTGGTTTAGACATGATTATACTTCTCTATATGTGTCTTAGACATATATTCATATGTCTACATATATCCATATGTGCCCAAAACATACTGACAAAACATATAAACAAAGTGTAAATTATTGAAGGCCTTCGCATGAAAGTAAGACCCTGACAAATCTACCTTGCTGGTCTTTGCACGATAGTATGACCCTCGTAATTCTACGCTGTTCTCGAGGCCTTTGTATGAGACTATTACCCTGACAAATTCTGTGACATTTCTACC
>CM037792.1:2158556-2203429 GCA_021229015.1 Solen grandis | reverse complement strand
AGCGTATCAAGTGATGACTTAAATTCTCTCTTAATAATACTGCATCACACTGCTATATTTGGAGATGGTGCTATACATTGTTACGTCAGCCTGTTTTTATTCACACACTTGAATGTACTTTTCAAATGGGGATACATGTACAACACAAACTTTGTGCGTATTTATGGTGCGTCGGCTCATTTCTTTTTCAGATTTCAATCGACAAGCATGGAAATTTAATATGAGTGATGACTATTGAAGCCAAATATTAATTGGCTAATCAGCTTTAAGACATTAGTAAACAACAATTGGTTGATGTTAAGGGAATCTGTAAGAAAAAACGCTGTCATTGAAATATATCAAGGCTAGGCATACCATAAATTTTAATCCTTGTATTTACCAGACATAAAAATTGGTACTGGTATAGCTCACTTGCTTGGCTCTCAGCATATAAGGGTAGTGCCAGGACTGGTTGACCCGGTGTCAGGATAATGTGACTGGGTGAGGTATCGTGCCCCATGTCTACGGCATGATACTGCAGTGTGGCAGCACTATATCTGTCTCAAGTAGACAAAGTCTCCAAATGACTGAAATACTGTAACAAACCCGGCCCGGCCCAGAATCGAACCCGGTCCACCAGTGTGATAACCCAATGCTCTAACCAATGAGCCAAAGAGTCGACTCCCTGACGCAGTTGTCAGAGATTGAACTTATACCTGTGACGACGCATAGTCACAATACTGTCAGTGGGATATTAAACCCAATAAACAAACAATCCTTGTATCTTGATATTTATTTTAGCATCTTATTGACTTCCCTTAGGTATCCATTAGGATTGAGCTGACAGCATTGCCTATTTACAAAACTGTTGAACCTTTATGACATTTATATCTTATGTGATCATCATTATTTAATATGAATGAAAAAAATACAATGGAACTAAAGATGCGATGGAACAAAGTAATTGCCTGGTTTGGATATACTTCGATCCATTGCGAATGAACTGTATGTGATTACCATGCATCCTGATGACAGAACGAATACCTTAAATGACACAACTGCAGCTGCATTGAACGTGTTAAGTTATATCAGTGTATCGACACAAGTAACTCTATAGGTTTATACAAAAATTGTGTGGATGTGATAACAATATCTAGGTAGTTTCATATTGGTTTGAAGATGGTCACCATACTCATTTTAGAGATTTATCTTATGGTAAAACATCACTGTTTGCAAAAATTTGCTGAAAAAGTCAAAGTATTAACAGAAAAATATGAGTAGCCTTCTAAATTCTTTAATAACATATCAAAATAATATTTCCAGAATATTATCACATTTTGTAAGTTAAGTGTTTTTAAAGTGACAGGTGAAAAAACTGTCAAATATGCATGGAAAACAGAAAACAAGTAAAAATCGCCAGTGTTAGGACCAAAATGTTAACAAAAATTACACAAAACGTAAAAAAAAAACCAAAAAAAAAAATGTACATCTATACTTTACCATGTTTGTTTTTCATCTAAATCTGCTTTCATATTGAATTTTTTGCCAAATTTGCATATAAACACTGTGATGTTTTAGAACCTCAACATTTGTTCATGATACTTTTGATCATATTTTAATACATGAATCTTAAAATTTGGGTTTCCATTATCATTCTGCTAAAATTATAAGAATTAAACAAAAAATTGAATAAATAAAAATTAAAAAAACAAAACAAAAAAAGCTTGGTTCTTAGTGAAGCGTAAAATGCTACTGAAAAAAATGTAACAAACAAATTGTAAAATTTATGTCAGAACTAAATCACTGGAAAAAGCTGATGGGGGAAAGAAAAATCTTTAAATTGACATATAATACATATTCCATACATTATATGACAATCCATTTATCATCATTGTCTTATTGTCTTGTTCCAATCAAATATTCTTTTTCCAAGATTAACACTGGATGAATGAAATATCATAATCTTTATTTGGCATTAAATGAAAGATTTGATCAACAAAAGTGTGTATAACAATTGAATGTTGTATGAAAGATCAAATATATAAGTGCTACAAGTATCAGTTTAATTTGTATTATAAATGACTATCAATCATTTGGGCCACCTGGTCCAGTATTTAGGTAAAGATCCAGGGGTTTACAACACTAAATGTACGTTCGAAAGAAAAGGAAATACTATGACCGGATATAAAATTAAGATAACAGAAAATTTATTCTTTTCAAGTTTTCAATTTAAGTTTGTGTATATTTTTTTATTTCTTTTTGATAATGTGCTGTAAAATGTCTACAAAAGTGATTTTTTAAAAGCAGAAACGTTAGGACAGCAGTACACACAAGACATATGAAAAGTAATACTTAGCTGTCTTTAGTGTTAACCTGCTGAAACATTCTTAACAGCTTTCAAAGTGTTGAAAGTCTTAAGAAAAGGTTTTGATTTCAACATAGTATATATATATAAGGATTAGTCATGAGATCAGGACCGTTTGCCATTGAGTTCTGAAATGAATGACAGTGGTGAAAGGGAAAAATATGTACCAAAAAAAGTCAGTAATACAATAAATTTGACATACATGATTCATTTTCAATAACTACAACAAAACTTGATCAGTCTGTAAAATCTGTCAAACTACCATATTGCATTACCTACTATCAATTATAAATGACACTTCAGAATTCCTTGTAACTGGTCAGGTAGAAGTTGGATAGTTGTATGAGCTGTGTGTGCTATATCAACATTAGTATCAAGATGGGGTATGAGGTTTGCTGAAAATCAAAATTATCTGAGAAGTTACCATTTACCTTATATCCCATGTTAATGAAGTTAAGTTTATGTTAACTGGAGGTTGAGATTGGACAAACAAATCAGATGCTGGTAACAAGGTTGACAAAGTGATATCCAAATGTATCTGTCATGCTATGCATGGACCAAAGTACTTAGGTCTTACAGATACATTGTGTGGTGTGTGTTTAACAATTTAGGTTATTACTGAATTAACTAATATCTTTATAGATAAAAATAGATAAGCATTCAAGCAATCAATACATAAATATATATATTCAAATTGAAAGGAAGCAAATAGAATAAACTAATGCACAATAATGGCTATATAAATGCATATAACAAGAAGTATTTCAAAAATACTAAATACATCTATCCCAACTTCCCAAGATTACTATCTTTACACATAGCCCCCAAAAAATCATAAAATACCTTTTTTGTTGCATTGTGTTAAAGTAAAAATAACCAATAACCTTTCTGATTACTTTCCTTTTTTTTTTATTTATGTATGATATTTTATTTTTATTTTTCATTACTTCTTCTGATAAAGAAATCATATTACGATAAAAACAAAACAAAAAAAAAACTGATAATCAAAACAAAAAAAAAAACAAAAAAAAAATTGGACTGAGCTGGACTTAAACACAGGACCCCATCACGAGGCGTTTAAAAAGATGCGACCAGATTTACTGATAAACTTATATGCAAATGATGTGATTTATAGATAAATAACTGTAACAACATCAATACAACACAGTTCAGTATTTCACATTTAACAACTTGAACTTACTGTATTACTGGTAACTAAATCAAAACCAGACATTCATCTTACAGTTACATACCAATAAGGTAAACCTTACATATTACTTATCCTACACATCATATAAAAAAAAATCATGTACTATCAATAGTTAACTAGACATAAACATAATGTCCAGTGTCCAGACCAACAAGTTTGGCATTAAGTAGTTCACAAACTATATCACTAAAATAGAAACATCTTTTTAATAATTTGTTATAAAACATTACCAATCACATGCAAAACTATTTACAACAAATGAGAAGCAGAAATTTAATACCTTCAAGGAATTTCATAAAAACTTATCACTCACAGGATATTGTCTCCATCACGACTTTTAACAGTAATACATATATACAAGGCTAATTATTAGTGAATTATTGAGACATGGTTGAATTTTCAAAAAAATAATTAACAAGAAGAGTTAACTTTCAATAAACATTAATCTCGGACAGATGCAAATGGAATAAAGAGAATGAAATACAGACATTACAACTATACGTAATATTTATACACTGTTAGGTTGGGTTAACCGGAGCATGTCGTTATACATGGAAAATACAGAAGTAACTGTGGTGCATATGATTTACAATAATGTAGAAATAGCAGAAATATGTGAATTGAACTGTTGCCATGGTTACATGCAATGTTGACATCACCCAGGTAAAGTTTGAAATTATTCACTAAATAGAAACACAAACTATATTTAAAAATCATTCACTAAATAGATACAAAAAATATATTTAAAAATCATTCACTAAATAGATACACAAACTATATTTGAAAATCACTCACTAAATAGATACACAAACTATATTTAAAAATCACTCACTAAATAGATTCACAAACTATAAAGGGAATTATGTTGCAGACTATTTTGCTACAAGCAGGTGGGAAAAATTATATCTCACAAGACCAAAGGTCGAGGTACATGTCAGTTTTTCCTACACTACAAGTAGCAAAATACAAATCCATGAAAGCTGCTGCAACATAATTTTCCTTTTATTATATACCAATAAATTTTCAAGACAAAAATAGTCAGCCGCCCTGAAAAAGAACAGTTACTAGGCCAATCCAGACATAATGATAAAAGTTAGTAACTGTGATATAAGACATTCTCTGGGCAAAGTTTTGAAGACAACATCAAGAGGGCACACAGAATGAAAGGCACATTCCACAGCTGCACGTCTCCATGGTGACCGGCTGACCCATCGATGATGCAAAATTCCATTGCAGACACATCCTTCTACAGACACCGAATCCCTATGTCTACCGTGAATAATCCACATCCAACCAGACACCTGTCCTCTCACCTGTCCCGAGCAGTGTTGTTTGTGTCATTCAGGTGTGATTTTACATCAAGTTTGAGGTTAAAGACAGCTCTGTTGAACTACATGCCTGAAAATAAATGTGACTTTATTTACAACATATTTAGCTGTTTCTTCACTTCCCACTCTCTTGAACAGAGAACATAATGTTTTAAAGTGATAATTTGTGCAAGAACGACAGTGCAGAAAATCTTTTTTTTATCACAAGTTGCCTTGTCCTCAAAAGACTCTCTTTATAATATTTTCAAAAGGTTTTTAATTCAGTGTGACAATACCAGTTTCTATCATTTGGGAAAACATTTTAAGTGATATGCTTTTCATTACAACAAACAAATGCTCATAAACTCTGAAGGGTTTCCTGAACATTTAGGAATCCTGTAGTTCTGACAAAAGTACAATTAGAGCCTAAATATCCAATTTACATGTGCTATATCCTATTGAAGTTGATGAAGAAAAAAATACTTAAAGGCATCTCGAAAGGAATGTGGTATCCCACTGAGCCAGGCCCCCACCTGCTGTGACCTGACCTGCTAATTGCTGGTCATCACTGCAGGGAGTCTTTAGCCAATATAGTACTAATCTGTCACAGTAAAACCTTTGATGGGTTAATGCAAAACTAAATTACCTGCTAGTATGGAAGTGAGACAGTAGGCTAGTTTTACACAAAGCCATAAACATTTTAATGAATGTTAGTGATAATGTGGGTTGTTTACTGTATGATCCCTTACATATTCTTTATTGCATTAATTACTAGGTGTCAATTTTGTAACTGCATGATTATGTATTTATTTCATAGTTAAATATTTGATTTTGTAAATACATGAAAGAGTTACATGGGACATAAATGGAAGTGACCACCTCATGTTAATCCTGTACTCTAAGAAATGTAACGAAACGTTACTAACATTGTAAAACGTGCTTATTTTATAATTGAATTGAAATTAATGAAAAGTTTATAGAAAATCATGAGTGTTGTTTTTCTTCTTCATTTATATTATTATGACATAATAAACAAAAATCAAGTATTTAAAACAGTGTTGATTTTCTGGCATAAACATGAGTTGAGGGAAGAATTGAGAGAATGAAAGTATTTAGTAATACATAATTTATTTCCAAATTATTTTAAAAAAAAATAAAAAAGAACTGATAGAATAATTTCTGGTATTTAGGATTGCGTAATTGGTATATTCACAACTATTTCCTCTGTGAATGACTATGTTCAACCCCCAAATATAGCATACATACACTTGGATCTTGAACAATACCTGTGTGACAGACACATCGTGACAGACTGTGGCAGCCTGGCTTATCAGAAAACAGATGCCCACACATGCTGGGTGGGTGAATAAATTGGGGGGGGGGGGGGGGGGGTCACTTATATAAGGGTTTTGAGATGCCTTTAAGCATCTCCGAATCCTGGCAAAATATGCTGCTTGTGACACTTAAACATTACATACCATGTTGCATGGCCACACTGCCATTTTCTACCTTACTTTCAATTTTTATTTGTTTATCTAAAAAATAAAACATAATAGCTGTAATGATCTGAAAACAAAGCCTGTGGAGGAAAAGGTAAATTTCCACACTCTGAAGGGGTCACTACTAAGGATCACCTAAAGGAATCCTATCGGGAAAACAATCATTCTGGGTGGTCACAAGATAAGTCATGCCACCATTACTGTGCAGATATTTGATAAACTGAGTGTCTGCCATTACTGTGTGGCTATCTGGATAACTGTATGGTTTTGCATCAATTATTGCATGGGCAGGAAAACTCCTCCCCCTATAATGTGTGTTTCCTCAAATTTAAACATGGGGGGGGGGTTTCTACAGAAAACTACCCAAGCCATGTTAAAAGACCCGATATAGCATGGAGGCAGAACTGTCCAATCAGTGGGATGATAAGGAAACATACCACTTTGTAAGGTTTACTGAGCCTTGTCCTTATGGTTACTGAATATGAAAGCCCCAGCAAAGCAGATAAAATAAGTTATATCTTTATGCAAAAATGTTCCATTTTATTGCGTTACCTCAGGTAAGATTTCTTTTTTCCCTCAGGAAACTTGTAGGAATTATGATGTGGATATACCTGAAAAACTTCATCTGTGTGTTGTTTTCTTATGTGATTTATTGAACATTGCCTTAGATTGATCACCGGCTGTAAAAAAATGTTTTTGGTGTAAAAAGCTTATCTTATTTGTTACTTTGACTGACTTTGTAAATAAATATTAATACCTTAATTTTGTTCCAAAAATGGAAGATTGAGAAATAAATTTGCAGCTATGATACACTGCTCTGAATTCCATTTTGTACTCCTCTCATCAAGAACCAGTTCCTGTGTTCAAGTTATGAGACTGTCAAACATTAAAGTGGGTTCCATTCCCAGCCATGAAATACAAGTCTTGAAAATGTTAGTGGTATTGTACCCTTGGTTGGGATTCAACACAAAGAAAATTAACTATGCAAGTCACATTTTCTAGACACTGAGTCAAACAGTCTAGAAAATGTGACTTGCATAGCATCATGCATCTATAATCGGATATTACAGAGATTCAACATGGTCTCACTGCAGACAAAGTCAACATGTTTCTCACTAGTAATGTGATTGCTTGGCATGAGATGCCCAAAACTTGCACCCTTTTCACAATGTAAGTGGCCATAGATCAACTATCAGTATATCGAAATTAATTCTTAAACAAAACCACAGCTGCACATTTATCCATGCCAGGCAACATCCCTCTAAACATTCATGACACTATACTTTGTGACGGACAATGGTACTGTAAATCTACATGCACAAGTTGAGGGATTTAAAAGCTGTGTACTTAGTCCTGTCCACATGTATCTTGTATACCTGCTGATAACTCACCTGAACGTAACATCAGGAATGACCTACAGACACCACACCTCCCCACCTTCATGTCACACCCAGGAGGGCGTGCCAGTCCATAGTCGGTCATGTCCCTTCAGCCAGTCCATGTAGCTAACAGCCACCTACTCCAATAGAAATATACATTTAAGATTGTACTAAGTTTTTACCAGCAAATGCTGTGTGTGTGAAATACAATTATATAAATTTATTTTTGTATATCAAATGACAGTTATCTACAGGAAATATTTTCAATCATTAAAAAGTCATTATTTTCTTGACTGTTTACAAACCATATCAGAATCAATCAAATATCAGTCCAGATCCTATTATAAGCAGAGATGATAGACAACAGATATAAAGCAACCCCCATCTACCCCTTAACCAACCCTCCACACCTTTATTTCATTTTAAAATCCTTCAATTCATGAGAAAGTTATTGGCTTTAGAGCTACAGATCTGGGTCATGTACCTGCACCTCATCATGTTGAACACCCAATTTATCTTAACCCTTTCCCTCATAGAGGACACCATGAAAAGACCTATGCGAACAGCATAAAACCAGTAACTCGCAGGCTGATCAGGTTTTATGCTGTTTGCTGCTCCTCAGTGGTCTGGAAATGAGGATTTTGTTATTAAATTTGGTAAGGTTTAACTGTGGTTTTCTGCAGATCAGGCTTTATGTGGTACCTACTGAGTGCGTCAAAATGAGTCTATATGAGGGAAAGGGTTAAAATATCACAATATTTGACAAAGTTATGGCCAGGACAAAGAAAGTTGACACCCTCCTACTAACCATCTCTGCCAAACAAACAACTAGATATTTCCTGTGGAAAACCAGGTTAACAAAGTGTTGTTCTGAGATTACCACTGTGGTGACTGTATTTCCATCATACAGCTAACTACAATAAATACTTTCATACATAGATCATTATCAGCACAGTTAATGAATGAGAGATTCACTGGTGCTAGGTGAGTTCAGTTGTTCTAGAAACTCTGAAACTCATGTATAAACGTGCCTGTACACATACCTGCCTAGAATACTTGGTCAGCCTGACCTGTGGTGCCCTGGCCTGCTGGGACACATGACCTGATATCAACCTTGACCTTCGCATCAGTAGCTTTGCAGTCATGGTAACTCAACTGCTTCATCTCCACCTGCTGAAACACAAAACAATAGAGCCTGTATTAGTGGTCACCTGTAGTAAGCAGTCAACCTGTCCATAGCAGCCAACTCCATTTAGCAGCAATTAGCCTTGACTGGCCCTTTAAGACAGGTTTGACTGAATGCTATATTGTTTGTATGCATTATAAATGAAAGTAACCAAACTTGTAGATTTGATATCCATTGTGCATAAGAACACTGTATAGAGACAGAGGGAATCGGGTAACAAAAAGGTTACTGATTATTCACTGATTGTCAAACGTGTTTTTACAAATGGATATTCTTACAAAGTTTGGTAATGATCATACAATAATGATGTGTTTGTGTGCATTTTTGTAACTGAAAGGGTCATAACTGGGGTACTATCTGGGTCATTTGGCTCATTTCTTACTATACAATATACACTCTGACCAAGTTTGCTGATGATAGGTCTACATCATTGTCCAATATCCCCGGCTGACTCATTCCCTTTCACTACATGCCATCATGCCGTGGGGAAATAGGCAAGCAAACAGTCGTAATACAGGTTAATTTATTGACCAATAAAAATGTGACATTCAAGTGCAACATTCTTCGGCATGGAGGCTTGAAAGTCATGTAAACAATACAAAAAATGACTGCGGCCGGCAGCTGTATAAAAAATTATGATTGGTTTTAAAAACGTGAGGCGACCAATGAAATAACATAATTTGACACACCTAAAACAACCAAATTCAACCGTAATATTCCGACCATGGCCTATAGATGATCTATCGATCGGCCGTGGGTATTCAACGATGGGTCTACATATGCCAAGTTATATAGGGGACATTTTCAATTCTGTACTTTTGGTCAATTAAAGGGCAAGAACTCTGAAGTGAGTGAGACTTGCATGACATTTATCAGACCTGCCATTAAACATTGTGACTAAGTCTGACAGTGGATGATTAAGCTACGTTTGTCAGAGAAATCTATAATGGACACTGCCCCACACAAGCCCTCTACAGATGTTCCCACAATGCTCCATCATACAAGGGGCATATAAATGAAACTGTAAATTAATAAAGGCAGCAAAAATGTAATAAGTTCTGTGTGATATTGGCTACCTAATGATCAAAATCCATCAGCAAAATATTTCAGCATAATTAACAATTAGTTTCAAACTTTGAATATTCAATAATTCCTACAAATTGTCTCATCTACAACAAATGGCAGGTCCTTGTTGTTGTTTACCATTACTACACTGACATTCCTTCATGGTGGTCCTGTGACAGTAGACAATGATTCAGATACATGAAGGTTGTATTGGTTTGAACCCCAGCTGCGCCAAGATTTTCTCACAACCTCCCTAGCAGTGGTACTGGTCCAACTGTGGAACCGTAGAGTGTGTCTTGGTACTACCAATATGTTACATTTCTATATAAATATAAAAATATGAGACAGTATTTCATTAATTTTAAAACAAATTTGAAACAATACAATGAAATAATGATTTACAAGTGAACTTACAATTTATTGGGAATATGGCACCACTGTTCACTCCTCCAAGGCCTGTCTGGAACTGGACTTACAATGTATAACTTTGTCCCTACTTTCATATTTCTAACTTTACATAGATATATTAAAATGTCAATTTGAAATATGAGCTGGCTTACAACGAAAATGCTTGCCTGAGGCAACACATGATATAACATATGAAGCTATGTCCACTTCAGTCCTTATTAATCAATATAACTATGTTCACTAACATGTTATTCAAACATCCGACAATACACTAAATACAAAGGTCTATCAAACCTGCCTCTCACTAATGATCACACAGAGTTTGTTATCTCCTCTGACACTTCACATAAAAGCAATTATAAGTAAGACATAACCTGAGTTATCACTTAAGGTGATAAATTCCCACACACAACGTTACGAAGTATTAGACATAGATTGTCCATATTTGATCATTAAACTGACAATATGTACAACAAGGCTTAGTAACAGTCACTTTTGTGCCATTTCCTCCAATTCAAGCAGGTGGATTTGGAGATAATCATAATGTTTGTTATGCCAGAACGCTCGGCAAAATCAAATAAACAATCAATCATGTTAGGTTTGGTCCACTTCTGGTTAGTGGTTTTTGAGAAAAAGCACAGACAAAATTGTTTTTTCAGCCCAACAGTGGATAGACATTGATTCCAGTATTACTCTTAAACTGATTACATGAGGGTAGAAATATTATGGATGAATACAATATTAACAATACAATACCTTCAACAATACAATACAATAATACAAAATCTAACAATACAATCATTTAACAATCATTAAAAACAAACAATATTTACAATACATACAAAATAAATTTATCAATATCTAACAATACAATATTAAACAATACAATATCTAACAATACAATATCTAACATATCTTTCAGAATATGTGGAGATATTTAAAGTACAAATGTATTTATATACCAAACCTCACAATCTATGTTTTAGCTATCCAGGACCTATACTTGATACCCTCACCACCACCTGGAGGTGACCAGTGTCCACCTGTGTTAATCTGACCACAGGAACTAATGTCCTGGGGACTGTTGTCTGGTTACTTATAATGACTTATGGTTATGACATTCTAGGACCCTTGATGCCATGTTGTGGTCAAGGTAAAAATCACAATCAGCTGTAGATTAAAGAAATATCAGGTGAGTTTTACATACTCCTAACAGCAATTCCATCATTAAATGCAAATAAAAAACAATGTCTAAAAATAAATATAAAGATTAAAGTTTGAAAAAAATTTACAGATAAAACAACAAATTCCAAAAATCAATCATAAATTAATAAACATAAATAAAAAAAATATACACTTAATTTCATGAATATGAAATAAGTCTGCCCATGTAAACTTACACAAGTGCAGTTTTCAACTTTTCAACTGCATCTTTCAGTATGGCCGAGTTACACCCTGTCAGATTGTTGTCATGGAAATATTTATCATAAGAAAACAATATAAATCCTAATAACTAGAATGTAAGACACTCATTTATTCTCATCCAGTTTCGCTTCATTCTACTTTATAGATATATTTATACAACTATACACACACTATCCTCATGTTTAGATTAATATCATTGCATTAATTTACTATCTAAACAAATTATATATCATCCAATAAATAAATTAAAAACAAACAGTGATTATCAGATAATTATTTCTAACAATTATAATATCTAATAATAAATAAAAACAACATGATTACAGATTAATTTACTTTCTTAATCAAATATTATCATCCATAAATAAATTAAAAACAAACAGAGATTTCAATTAATTACTTTTAACAAATCTATTTCATCAAAATAAATTAAAAACAAACAGTGATTATCAGGATTAATTTACTTTCTTAACAAATTATATATCATCCAATAAATCAAAACAAACAGTGATTATCAGGATTAATTTACTTTCTGAACAAATTATATATCATCCAATAAATTAAAACAACAGTGATTATCAGGATTAATTTACTTTCTGAACAAATTATATATCTTCCAATAAATCAAAACAAACAGTGATTATCAGGATTAATTTACTTTCTGAACAAATTATATATCATCCAATAAATCAAAACAAACAGTGATTATCAGGGACATCAGATTTTTGAGATGCAGGAATGTCTTCCAATGAAATAAAGACATACAAATATACCAGCCTGATGGCATGATTACAACATTGAACATTTCCACATTCCTCAAATATATTCCCATTTTTCAGGGAAAATAATGTCACAGTTAGTCTAAAAAGATGTTTATATTTCAAATCAGACAGCTGTTCTGAAAATACGAATAAATGTAACTTTAAGAAATTAAATTTTCCTAAATTCCATCTTGTTTGAAATACTTGTAAACTTTAGAATATTAGAATCATGCATGAAAGAGTAAAAGGTGACTTATGAGGGAATGTTTTAAAAAAGAAGACTATTATATTTAAATCACAACTCCACTGTCACACATCAGAGAGATATACAAGTGATTGTGGCACTGTGTTGATGTCTGTGCTTGACAAGATGTCTCTAAGATACAATGTCTCCTCTGTGAGGACTTCCTGTCTGGTGATACTCAGGAAGCTGTTGGCCGGCTGTAGAAGTGTATCCTCTCTAAATCTTTCACTGTCACCTCACACCTGGAGGTGACATGTGTCTCAACAGCTTCATTAAGTCTACCTTCAATATCACAAGGCACCTTATGGTTAATGTTGAGAACAGAGTCAAGAAACTGGATCATTGCCCTATCTGTCATAACAACCCCATTTAAATTCACATATTTCAGATTGGTTGATTCCGGAGACAGACAAGCACATCTATAACCAAAGTCTACACAATGCAGAACCAGCAATGATAATTGAGTCAGGTGAGGCAGGATTGTGACTATCTCATCAAGAGAATGTGGATCTTTGATATTCTTCAACGTTAGTTTCTGTATACTGGCATGGACATGTGGGTGTGAACAAAGTATACAGGTGTACCATACACCCTACAATTGTGAGTGATGTTGTGTTGATTGTAACCTAGAAATATCACAGTCTTAGTACTAGTTCTGTAGCTGTGAACATTGAGACAGGTCCAGATGAGGGGAACACTCTTTCTCTCCACCAGAAATGGTCTCCAGATCCAGGTCTGATAATTGAGTCAGGTGAGGCAGGATTGTGACTATCTCATCAAGAGAATGTGGATCTTTGATATTCTTCAACTGTAGTTTCTGTATACTGGCATGGACATGTGGGTGTGGAACAAAGTATACAGGTGTACCATACACAAGACAATCTATGAGTGATGTTGTGTTGATTGTAACCTAGAAATATCACAGTTCTTTAGTACTAGTTTCTGTAGCTGTGAACATTGAGACAGGTCCAGATGACGGGAATACTCCTCCTCTCCACCAGTAATGGTATTTAGAATCAGCTCTGATAAGTGAGTCAGGTGAGACAGGATTGTGACTATCTCATCAAGAGAATGTGGATCTTTGATATTCTTCAACTATACTGGCATGGACATGTGGGTGTGAAACAAAGTATACAGGTGTACCATACACCCTACAATCTGTGAGTGATGTTATGTTGATTGTAACTCTAGAAATATCACAGTCCATTAGTACTAGTTTCTGTAGCTGTGAACATTGAGACAGGTCCAGATGACGGGAATACTCCTCCTCTCCACCAGTAATGGTATTTAGAATCAGGTCTGATAAGTGAGTCAGGTGAGACAGGATTGTGACTATCTCATCAAGAGAATGTGGATCTTTGATATTCTTCAACTGTAGTTTCTGTATACTGGCATGGACATGTGGGTGTCGAACAAAGTATACAGGTGTACCAAACACAAGATACTCTTTGAGTGATGTTGTGTTGATTGTAACTCTAGAAATATCACAGTCCATTAGTACTAGTTTCTGCAGCTGTGAACATTGAGACAGGTCCAGATGATGGGAACACTCCTCCTCTGCACCAGTAATGGTCTTCAGAACCAGCGATGATAAGTGAGTCAAGTGAGGCAGGATTGTGACTATCTCATTAAGAGAATGTGGATCACTGATATTCTTCAACGTTAGTTTCTGTATACTGGCATGGACATGTGGGTGTGGAACAAAGTATACAGGTGTACCATACACCCTACAATCTGTGAGTGATGTTGTGTTGATTATAATCCTAGAAATATCACAGTCCATTAGTACTAGTTTCTGTAGCTGTGAACATTGAGACAGGTCCAGATGACGGGTATACTCCACCTCTCCACCAGTAATGGTATTTAGAATCAGCTCTGATAAGTGAGTCAGGTGAGACAGGATTGTGACTATCTCATCAAGAGAATGTGGATCTTTGATATTCTTCAACCATAGTGTCTGTATACTGGCATGGACATGTGGGTGTGAAACAAAGTATACAGGTGTACCATACACCCTACAATCTGTGAGTGATGTTATGTTGATTGTAACCCTAGAAATATCACAGTCCTTTAGAAGTATTACCTGTAGTTGTGAACATTGAGACAGGTCCAGATGACGGGAATACTCCTCCTCTCCACCAGTAATGGTCTCCAGAGCCAGGCCTGATAATTGAGTCAGGTGAGGCAGGATTGTGACTATCTCATCAAGAGAAGGTGGATCTTTGATATTCTTCAACTGTAGTTTCTGTATACTGGCATGGACATGTGGGTGTGGAACAAAGTATACAGGTGTACCATACACCCTACAATCTGTGAGTGATGTTGTGTTGATTATAATCCTAGAAATATCACAGTCCATTAGTACTAGTTTCTGTAGCTGTGAACATTGAGACAGGTCCAGATGACGGGTATACTCCACCTCTCCACCAGTAATGGTATTTAGAATCAGGTCTGATAAGTGAGTCAGGTGAGACAGGATTGTGACTATCTCATCAAGAGAATGTGGATCTTTGATATTCTTCAACTGTAGTTTCTGTATACTGGCATGGACATGTGGGTGTGGAACAAAGTATACAGGTGTACCATACACCCTACAATCTGTGAGTGATGTTATGTTGATTGTAACCCTAGAAATATCACAGTCCTTTAGTACTAGTTTCTGTAGCTGTGAACATTGAAACAGGTCCAGATGACGGGAACACTCCCCCTCTCCACCAGTAATGGTATTTAGAATCAGCTCTGATAATTGAGTCAGGTGAGGCAGGATTGTGACTATCTCATCAAGAGAATGTGGATCTTTGATATTTTTCAACATTAGTTTCTGTATACTGGCATGGACATGTGGGTATGGAACAAAGTATACAGGTGTACCAAACACAAGACACTCTGTGAGTGAAGTTGTGTTGATTGTCACCCTAGAAATATCACAGTCCATTAGTACTAGTTTCTGTAGCTGTGAACATTGAGATAGGTCCAGATGACGGGAACACTCCTCCTCTCCACCAGTAATTTTATTTAGAAACAGCTCTGATAAGTGATTCAAGTGAGGCAGGATTGTGACTATCTCATCAAGAGAATGTGGATCTTTGATATTCTTCAACCATAGTGTCTGTATACTGGCATGGACATGTGGGTGTGAAACAAAGTATACAGGTGTACCATACACCCTACAATCTGTGAGTGATGTTATGTTGATTGTAACTCTAGAAATATCACAGTCCATTAGTACTAGTTTCTGTAGCTGTGAACATTGAGACAGGTCCAGATGACGGGTATACTCCACCTCTCCATCAGTAATGGTCTCCAGAGCCAGGCCTGATAATTGAGTCAGGTGAGGCAGGATTGTGACTATCTCATCAAGAGAATGTGGATCTTTGATATTCTTCAACTGTAGTTTCTGTATACTGGCATGGACATGTGGGTGTCGAACAAAGTATACAGGTGTACCATACACCCTACAATCTGTGAGTGATGTTATGTTGATTGTAACCCTAGAAATATCACAGTCCTTTAGAAGTATTACCTGTAGTTGTGAACATTGAGACAGGTCCAGATGACGGGAATACTCCTCCTCTCCACCAGTAATGGTCTCAAGATCCAGGTCTGATAATTGAGTCAGGTGAGGCAGGATTGTGACTATCTCATCAAGAGAATGTGGATCTTTGATATTCTTCAACCATAGTGTCTGTATACTGGCATGGACATGTGGGTGTGGAACAAAGTATACAGGTGTACCATACACAAGACAATATGTGAGTGATGTTATGTTGATTGTAACCCTAGAAATATCACAGTCCTTTAGAAGTATTACCTGTAGTTGTGAACATTGAGACAGGTCCAGATGACGGGAATACTCCTCCTCTCCACCAGTAATGGTCTCCAGATCCAGGTCTGATAATTGAGTCAGGTGAGGCAGGATTGTGACTATCTCATCAAGAGAATGTGGATCTTTGATATTCTTCAACTGTAGTTTCTGTATACTGGCATGGACATGTGGGTGTGGAACAAAGTATACAGGTGTACCATACACAAGACAAGCTATGAGTGATGTTGTGTTGATTGTAACCCTAGAAATATCACAGTTCTTTAGTATTAGTTCCTGTAGCTGTGAACATTGAGACAGGTCCAGATGACGGGAATACTCCACCTCTCTACCAGTAATTGACTGCAGGTCAAAGTTCGATACTTGATTTAGGTGAAGCAGGATGATGACTTTTACATTTTTATGTACATACGTTATACTGGATATATTGGTACTGATTTGAAGTTTGAAATTCATTGAGTCAGTTATGTCATCAGAATCAACATTAACAACAACAGTCCCCAGATGACAGTATGTTGTTGGTTGTCCATTGGCCTTACCCTCCATCACACACTCACACAGCAGGTCTTGTATTGGTTTCAAGTCATACCAATTTACATCTCTGATTGCACGCTTCACATCCTTATCATTCTCCATGATGTTATGTATTTGATGTGATAATGATGCCATGACTTTGGAGTCCATACCACTCACAAAAATAAACAGAGAACGCATGTCCAGAATTTTCTTCATGGTGTTGCAAATTCTGGAGAGTTTTGTTGACTCAGGATTCATGACCAGGTAAACAGCTGCCAGGAAGTCCTGAAAAGTCTTGTGGAGAAATGAAAGTTTTTTCTTCTCATCATCCTGAGGACTTGTATAAATTTCCTGGCACAACAAACCTGCTGTCAAGCACGATTTTACATCATTTTCGGACAAGTTTTGAAATTCTGCCTCCACATGGTCAATAACAAGTCCTCCTTTAGATGCTGATGTAAAGGCAAGGTGTGCTATGGAGAAGAGTAGACACTTATGGATTTTGCAGTACTGTTTTTCATTTAGACAAAAAGGGAGTTGTAACTCTTGTGTATTTCCTACTGATAAGGACTTCATTTTATTTTTTTTCCCATGCATCCTTCAAAAGGTGGTTTATCATAGCACTGTATAGATGAACTTGTGAGTTTCCAATTATTTCTTTCACGTCATGATGCCACAGCGTTACTAACTGTTTCAGTAGAATGGGAATGTTCTGTATGTGTGTCAGTTGTTTTTTATTCAGATGTTGTTTGAAGTCTTCACTCTTCTTTCTGACATGTTTCTTCTTATTCAGCAGATCAACCATGCTCTCTATATATCTATTTGATGCCTTCCTATCAATGCCTTTAAGCTGGACTTGCCTATCCATCTCCTGCGGTCCCAGCCTCAGCACCTCCAGTTTCCATGGCCGGGTGGTGGTGAGGATGGTACACCTGTCAAAATGGCGTAGGTCTGGCAGACCAGGAGTTGTGAGCATGGGGGTCTCATAGGCATCAGGGAGAGTCCACTCATCTAAACCGTCCAATATCACAAGACATGAGCTTTTATCACACTCATTTTTCATAAACATGTTTAGAAAATCTAAATCATTAAAATAATGCTTTTTGATAATGTCACTAATAATCCAATCCTTCTCGATATTTCTTAAAGCAATGTAAAACAGAAAGTCAAACTTCCTCATGACTGTCAAAAAATCAGTAGGGATATATTGATTGATCTTATTACGAGAATGTCCCTGACACCAGGCCAAAACCAGCATTTTACAGAGTGCAGTCTTCCCATGTCCAGCATCTCCAGAGATGTAGATCCGAGTAAACTGTGTCTCATTTTGGAAAAAAATATTGTTTATGTTTGTAACTCTGTCTTTTTCAAATTGTGTCTCATCTTGAAAGAAAACATTGTTCATGCTTGTACCTCTTTCTTGTTCCTGTATTTTTCTAGACATGTTTTTGTATATATCAGTGAGGCTCCCTGTGTCATCTGTCACCAGTTTCATACTGGGCTGTACATACAATCTGTCAACCCTGGTAGTGTGGCTGGTTGTAACTGAGCTATGTAGGTCTCTATCAGACGGTGCTTTAACTCTGAAAATAGATATGAAATGTTCAAATGAAGCAATTAAGAATAAACAATACTATTTTGAAATATCATACAAAATCTATTACAGACCTTTTATGTATCCCGCAGGTCCGGATCCAGAATTTTTCAACTGGGGGGTGGGGGGGGGGGACTAAAGAGGTGATCATGATGTCAGTGCTAGGGGGATTTCGGGGGCATGCTCCCCCAGAAAAACTGATTCTAGGATGACGAAGATGCATTCGGAGGGGTATCTAGGGTAAATATGATAGCTTTTTTATAGTTAAGATAAATGATTTATATATTGAAACCTAAGCCTTGGGCTGGGGGGATTTTTGGCTATATTAAATCTCATTAAAAATAAAAAATAAATTGAAAAAAAGTTAAAATATGACAATAGCACCGCATGCGGGTGCCAACGCTCGTTTGTTTTTGTCAACGTTACACATTTTTGTTAAACACTTAAAAAAGTTGACCTTGAAAATCACAACTAAGACTGTTAGCCTTTAAAAGCAAAGTTGAAGTACCATACCCTTTAAATTTGATCTTTGACCTTGAAGGATGACCTTGACCTATGCATGGAATAGAATGTATACAACACAAAGATGTGAAAAATGTAAACAAAAAATCACAATTGCTAATCCATTGAGTTTTTGATAATCAACACAAAACTGTAAAATTTGAAGACATTTAAAAAAAATGTTCTTTTTTATCTGACTAAAGATCATGACCAAAATCACACCTGCACAGGTTCATATGATGACATACCAGTATACAAAGTTTTTTAAAAATAAAGAATATTGAAAAATGACAAAGAAATATAAAACTTGTCCAAAGTTATGGCAAAATAAGGTCAAAGGTCAAAGTCGATAGATAAAATATTGAGGTATATCTGAAAAACCATTGTCATGATAAATATGCACCAAAAAAAAATAATAAAAAGTTATGGCCATTTTAAATTTTAAAAAGGAAATTGGAAAAATCCAAAAGTGTAACATTGATGGAAAGGTCTTGCCACAAGGAATTCACATGTGAAACATCAGTGTCCTGTTGGTAATGGTTCTGAAATAACAGGCATTTCAAAGTTTTCCGAAGTTACAGCAAAAATAGGTCAAAGGTCAAGGTTAAGGTCAGTAGATGAAATGTTGAGGTATATCTGAATAGCCCTTGCAAAGATGAATATGCATACCAAAAATAAACATTGTTTGTCAAATAGTAATGAAATTACGGCCAACGATAAAGTTTTTTGTTAAACATAAAAATAATATGTCAAAGATCAAAGGTCAAGGTCAAAAATCCAAAAATGTAACATTGCTGGAAAGATCTTGCCTCAAGGAATTCACATGTGAAATATCAGTTCCCTGTTTGTAACAGTTCTGAAATGACAGGCATTTTAAAGTTTTTAAAAGTTACAGCAAAAATAGGTCAAAAGGTCAAGGCATATATGAAATGTTGAGGTATATCTGAATAGCCCTTGCAAAGATAAATATGCATAATAAAAATAAAAGTTGTATGTCAAATAGTAAAGAAATTGTGGCCAATGTTAAAGTTTTTTGTTAAATATTTCAAAAATAGGAAAAAGATCAAAGGTCAAGGTCAAAATTCAAAAAGTTTAACATTGATGGAAAGGTCTTGCAACAAGGAATTTAAATTTTTAATTTTAAAAAAATAAACAAAAATAGGTAAAAGGTCAAGGTCAAGGTTAATATGTAAAAAATATTGCATATGTCTGGATAGGCCTTGTCCAGATGAATATGCAGACCAAAAATGAAAGCTGTATATGGAATAGTAGAGAAATTATGACCAACGTTAAGATTCCGGACGACGCCTGAGGACGCCAGAGTTACGACAATAGCTCGTTTTTTTTTTCTTAGAAAAATAGATTAGCTAAAAATGAAAGTGATTGAGAAGGTTATTGTTTTCTTTGCACAATACATTATTTCATTATATTTTTGGGCTCTACAAAAAAAAAAGCATAAATTGGTTTCATTCTCTTATATTTAGTAACACTGACATGTCTATTATTGTCCATTTGTTGTTTTAAATATGATTCCTTTCTATTTAAATACATATATTTATGTCCACCTTATAATCTGTAAGAGAGAGAGAAAGAGAGAGTTCAAAAGTGTATATAACATTGAGTTTGATTTGGTCCTGGTTTATTAATTTCACTATAATATGCACAATAAATACGACTAAAATTTATACTAATTGCTATCAGTGCATAAATTGATGTCTGTGCCATGCATACAAGCAATTGACTTATTCAGATTAGAGCAGACACAATGATGTTGCCAAGGTGACAGCTGAGATAAGTATGACAGCAGATACTCTCACAGCAGGGGTCGGCCTGGGTGACTGGTCATTAATCTAACTTTTATTTTAGTAAGGGGCTCACAATGGGGATTTCCACTACTTACCACAAGCTTTTACCCAATTTCAGTCACCTAGAAAATTGTATGATCAAGCCAGCTTAGGGGGCATGAGCCCCTAGGCTCACCCCCACCCAGTGAATCTGGGCCTGTCACATGTGACAAGCTTCACATTTAAAGACTGTGATTTCAGTATCAAATTTTCTAATAAAACAGAAATAAACAAAACAGAAATTTATAATAGGAAATGTATAAACAATTACATTACCAAAAACAGAAAAACATTTAAGATTGTTCTTTCAGATTAAAAGGATCAAGTTTTTATGGTAATTATAGTATATTACACAACTGGAAATGGACCCATGACATTTAAAACAAGTAACTGGTGTTGTATGCAACACATAAAGTCCCCTACCGGCTCCACCTTGACTCAATATGGTAATCAATCCCATTTTTTGCCATATTTTCACTATTTCCGTTACCATAGCAACCACAATTTTAGTGAAGAACAAAAATAAAATGACGTGCATAATCTACACATTGCCATCTAGTCATATACCAAGTTTCATCAAGTTAGCTTGCTTAGTTATCGCGGGATCCCATTTTTTGCCATATTTTCACTATTTCCGTTACCATAGCAACCACAATTTTAGTGAAGAACAAAAATAAAATGACGTGCATAATCTACACATTGCCATCTAATCATATACCAAGTTTCATCAAGTTAGCTTGCTTAGTTATCGCGGGATCCCATTTTTTGCCATATTTTCACTATTTCCGTTACCATAGCAACCACATTTTTAGTGAAGAACAAAAATTAAATGACATGCATAATCTACACATTGCCATCTAGTCATATACCAAGTTTCATCAAGTTAGCTTGCTTAGTTATCGCGGGATCCCATTTTTTGCCATATTTTCACTATTTCCGTTACCATAGCAACCACATTTTAGTGAAGAACAAAAATAAATGATGCATAATCTACACATTGGCATCTAGTCAAACACCAAGTTTCATCAAGTTAGCTTGCTTAGTTATTAAGTTATCGCGGGATCCAGATTTGAGCGGACAGACAGACGGACGGACAGACGGACGGACGGACAGACGGAGGGCAAACCTATAGTCCCCTCCGGTGTGAACACCGGTAGGGGACTAACAATTTTGCAAATGCATTGAACAAGAAAAAATTGCAATAATCCATTTTCATTATCTATTCATATCATGATGAATATGCCTGTGAAGTTTTGTTGATCTATATTAAATACCTTTTAAGTCATGCATGCCACAAAATTTCATTCTATGCAAGATCGAAAGTCCACTCCAGTATCGATAAAAATCTCTTGAAACTGTATCCAAAATATGACAAGAAACATTTTTCCACTTTTGTGACTGAGGATGAAATATGGGTCCATTTTTTAAAAATAACGCGAAAGTTAGCAATACACCTAGTCCTATGAGACCTTTTTTTATTTCTAAGATAAACAAAGAGGGCCTAGAGTGCTCATCAGAGTCATACAGCCTAAATAAAACAATGTAGGTCACTTGATTTTACCTGGATACCTTCAGCAGCATATAGTATAAATATAAGGCAACTATGGGGCATTATTTTTAAAGAGATCAACTTCCTTTTAGCAATTATGGTAGATAGCAATAAAGTGACCATTTGAAATTAAGTTCTGACTGATAGTTTCAAAGACGAAGACTTTGAAATTTTCTAAATTAGGAGCATACAAAGTTATATATATGAAAACTAGCCAATTCTCTGGGGACCTCATTTTTCAATACAGAAAATTCTAACTCAAACAAGAGGTAAAACTGTGCCAATAAAAGTTTTAGGGTTATCTGCCCTTTTGAAATGTGTTCCTCTTCTCAAAGTGGTGAGAAATTAACCTTAACAACAAACTAAATTAAGAAAATTTTAAGTTGAAAACTGTGCCAAATGAATTTTAGGGTTACCTGCTATTTTGGAATGGGTTTCCTTACAGATAGTAAACAAGTATTCCAAATTTGAAGCAAATTTGTTTGTTTTAGGGAAAAAGCTTGACTATTACAGAAAATTGTAAGTAAAACAAGAGGGCCATGATGGCCCTGGACCGCTCACCTGAGTATAGGGTTACCCAAGGAACATCAGTCTGTATTTAAACATTTTGAAATCTGGCCAGCAATTTTGAAGGAGGTGATCCCTGCAAAGTTTTATCAAATTCTGTCCAACAGTTTCAGAGGAGACGTCGTTTCACTATATACATATAAGGCAAATTAGCCCCTCCCTGGCGGCCATGTTTTTTTATGAATCAGAATAATTTTTGCAACTTTTGTGAAGCTTCACCCAAGGATCATCCCTGCCAAATTTAATCAAATTCTGTCTAGTGATATCAGAGGAGCTTTAAATATTTCACTATATACAAATTAGGCAAATTAGCCCTGCCCCTGGCAGCAATATTTTTTTTATGGATCGGAATAATTTTAGCAGCTTTTGTGAAGATTCACCCAAGGATCATCCCTGTCACCTTAAATCATATTCTGTCTAGCGGATTCAGAGGAGATGTCATTTAGAGGTTTCACTATATACATAAAAGGGGCAAATTAGCCCCGCCCCTGGCCGCCATTTTTTTACAAATCGGAATTATTTAAGCAATCTTGGTAGAAAATTACCAAAGGAACATGTGTTGCAAAATATTTTGAAATATGGCCAATACTTTTGAAGGAGATGATTTTTGAAGTTTTAATATTTTTTTTCTTTCCGTTGCCATGGTAACCAGAGTTCCACATGGATCAAGTTTATTTTAGCAATTTCTATGAAGGTTCACCAAAGGATCATCCCTGCTAAATTTAATCAAATTCTGCCCAGCGGTTTCAAAGGAGCTGTCGTTTAAAGATTTCACTATATACATATAAGGCAAATTAGCCCTGCCCCTGGAGGCCATGTTTTTTTTTCCAGATCGGAATAATTTTAGCAATACTGGTAGAGACTTACCAAAGAGAAACTTATGTACCAAAATATTTTAAAATCTGGCCAATAGTTTTGAAGGAAATGATTTTCAAAGTTTTCTTCTTTTTTTTGTCTTTCTGTTGCCATGGTAACCAGAGTTCCACATGGATCAAGTTTATTTAAGCAACTTTTGTGAAGGTTCACCCATGGAACATCCCTGCCAAGTTTAATCAAATTCTGCCCAGCAGTTTCAGAGGAGATGTCGTTTAAGGTAAATTGTTAACGATGGACGCAGGCAAAGAATTGTGCCAAAATGATTTTTTAAAGTTACCTGCTCTTTTGAAATGGGTTCTTATTTGTTTCTGAACAAGTTATCAAAGTTTGATGCTGATAGTTTTTGAAAAACTCAACCTAAAACGCCCATTGTATTTCAAAATAATACAATTTACGTGAAAAAGATAAAATAACATTGACATATTGCAGATTAATGCAAATGCTACACACTGTGCAAATATCTGATGTAAAGTAATAGATGCATTGAAAACAATGACCAAATAATGCCATTTTGATTTATTGTCTTGTATGGATGTCAAAATACCCTCATTGTTCACATTTTGCGTAGGCGAGCATTCCCAAAGACAGTCTGTATTCAGAAATAATTTGAATTTGAAAAAACATTTCTGAATCACAGTTTGTTTATCTGTTACCTTATCAATTTATGTACTCATGATTCGTTAATGGAGACATGAGGATTGTCAATGGGAAACGTCTGAAAATTTATGAAGATATGCGGAATATGCAAATCCAGTATTTTTGTAAACAATTGAATGATCTCTAGTCAAAGATTCTTTAGTATTTATGCATTGTAGTAATGTGGTCATCAACAAATATATATGTACAGAATGTATATCTGAACAAATATGTAAAAAAGGGCAATAACTATGCCAAAATGATTTTCAGAGTTACCTGCCCTTCCTCTCTTGATAGTAAACAAGTATACCAAGTGAATATGTTTGATGGTTATGGAGACATGTACCTGAACAAAACCTTAACCAATACTTATGCCGATGAGAGGGTCATAACAAAATCGTGTGGAGTTATGTTTCTTGGACAAGGCACCTCAAATACTTGCTATATATCCATATTTAAATTTTCAAGTAAACCCCTTTGATAGTTTTCAAGCTATACTCCTGATAAAAATTAATGTAATAAAACATCCAATTCCATTGAAACATGCTAATAATATGCACAAATAAACTTGATACTGATTAATCCTGTGAAGTTTCATCCAATTCAAGCCAGGGGTTTTGGAGATAAAGTGCATCAAAAATACAAAGGACCATAACTCTGTGATAATTCATCTGACCACTATGTGCCTATGATATGCACAAATAAACTTGATACTGATTAATCCTGTGAAGACTTTATCAAATTCAAGCCATGGATTTTGGGGAGGAAAAGCAGACAAGATTGTGTCTACAGACAGAAAGCCAGACAGATTGACAAGATGTAGGGTCATAACTCATAATTCAGCTGACTCAAATGTGCTGAGGATATGCACAGCTAGATTTGATAATGATTGAAGTTTCACCAAAAACAAGCTTGGGGTTTTGAAGTTGTGCTAGCCAATTGACTGCTAGACAAAGCAAGTGTAGTTTAGGGTCATATTTTGGATATTTTTGTAAGTAAGTCACAAATGCTGTTACCAGTAAGTGAGAAGATTGAGACAATCCAGAAGGTAGAAAGACCTGTGACCAAGAAGCAGGTAAGATCTTTCTTAGGTAAAGTAGGATTTTACAGAACGTTCATTCCTAATTTCTCTGTGATTGCTGTTCCTTTGATAGATATTACAAAGAAAGGGCAGACAAACACATATTTATGGGGAGAGAGTCAGGAGAGTGCATTTCAGACATTAAAGAAGTGTTTGGTAGGTTCCCCTATATTGAAATTGCCACAGTTTGATAAACAGTTTATTCTCAGAACTGACCCTTCAGACGTAGGACTAGGGGCGGTTTTCTACAGGAAACTGAAGGTGAGAAGTTGCCAGTGGTTTATGTGAGCACGAAAGTTTTAGACAGGGAGAGAAATCATTCAATAATTGAGAAAGAATGTCTTGCAGAAGGGGGAGAATATATATACAGTGCTCCAGATAGGCCGCGTATCCACGTAAAATACGCGGCAAAAATATGCAGTACGCTAGAATTTTCAAAATCCATCGTACCAAATACGTGGGAAAAATCCGTGTACGCAACAAATTTCAGTTCTGTCAGTACCGATTTCTGTAACTGTTACGTCTAGAGTGCATAAAAAACGAAATTTATCGGCTTTTATTAATGGACACCATAGGTATGTACCGATATAGCGCGGACAATGCCGAGTACCGTAGTTAGGATTGAATGTATCATTCAAGGGAAGTCACTCTCAAATGAGCAAATATGGCGAAGCAATCAGAAATTACTAATTATTTTCACTATTCAAAATCGCAGTCACCGCCTGATGTGCTGCACAAACAGGCAAATGAATTCGTTGCAGCGTTACTGGAAGATATCATCAAATCAGTTGTAGCACCAAAAACACACAACCACACAAATAAGTTGGCATAATACGCGTCCGAAAATGTGATAAACTAAAATCGCTGACATCGAGGTGATTGATAACCACGTGCAGGTAGAAATGTTGTACATGTGTACTTATACTTAAATGTTTTCAGTGTCAACAAATTGTAATTTAACTTGTTACTTGCTTGTTTTTTAAGAAAGAAGTATGATTTAAAACTATAATTTAGAAATCGAGATCGATTATTGTATCATAGTTTGACGAGATATTATTTTGAAGATCTCCTTGTAAAAACAGAACAAAAGGGACAGAACATAAGTGCTAAAATGAATTTATTCACTTTTTAGTTTATTCGTAGTAAATCATTTGCTTGCACTTTTTTTTATCAAACTAAAGCTTACTCTCTGAGGACAAATTTAACAAGAAATGTATATAAGTCTGCTCTTTCAGAATACATTGAATTATTTTCAACACTTGATTACATAGAACACATATGACAGTCATGTGACCTCTTCATGCAGATGAAGGATTGTCCATAAACTTTTGCAAAATATATTTAAAAAGATACAGATTTTTATAAAATGAACAAGGGTCAGGACTGCCACAAAATACGCCCATCATAGTATGGGGACTCTCAGAAATAGCTCAGAGAAACAAGCTACTGTCCATAAATAAGCAAAATAATTCCAAAATCCCATTAGTTAATGAATGTTAATCATAAAAAAAAAACTGTTGATACATTTCCATTAATTTACTGCAAGATCTGACAACACCTCATAGGGTCTAAGGACTAGGGACAAGCAAATTTTCAAGTATGTTGTGTACATCAAGGGCCATAACTTCAAAGTCATTCACGCGATAATGCTGGATATCAAACTCATCCGAGATATTATGGCCATGCACATGTGTGGAAAGTTTGAAAAGGATTGGGCAAACGGTATTGAAGTTAGAGCCCGGACAATCACAATTTCAAGTATTTTGTGTACGTCAAGGGCCATAACTTCTAAGTCATTCACGCGATAATGCTGGATATCGAACTCATCCGAGATATTATGGCCATGCACATGTGTGGAAAGTTTGAAAAGGATTGGGCAAACGGTATTGAAGTTAGAGCCCGGACAATCACAATTTCAAGTATTTTGTGTACTTCAAGGGCCATAACTTCTAAGTCATTCACGCGATAATGCTGGATATCGAACTCATCCGAGATATTATGGCCATGCACATGTGTGGAAAGTTTGAAAAGGATTGGGCATACGGTATTGAAGTTAGAGCCCGGACAATCACAATTTCAAGTATTTTGTGTACGTCAAGGGCCATAACTTCTAAGTCATTCACGCGATAATGCTGGATATCGAACTCATCCGAGATATTATGGCCATCACATGTGTGGAAAGTTTGAAAAGGATTGGGCAAACGGTATTGAAGTTAGAGACCGGACAATCACAATTTCAAGTATTTTGTGTATGTCAAGGGCCATAACTTCTAAGTCATTCACGCGATAATGCTGGATATCGAACTCATCCGAGATATTATGGCCATGCACATGTGTGGAAAGTTTGAAAAGGATTGGGCAAACGGTATTGAAGTTAGAGACCGGACAATCACAATTTCAAGTATTTTGTGTATGTCAAGGGCCATAACTTCTAAGTCATTCACGCGATAATGCTGGATATCGAACTCATCCGAGATATTATGGCCATGCACATGTGTGGAAAGTTTGAAAAGGATTGGGCAAACGGTATTGAAGTTAGAGCCCGGACAACAAATGTTCCACGCCCACCCGCCCACCGTGAGTGTTCACATAATACGCCCCATCTTAAGATGGGCGTATAAAAAAAAAATATACTACATATATTTTCATTATAAAAAAAATGTTTGTCTTTAGAATATGAAATTAAAAGTGTTTGTGATTAACAATTGTGTTGTGTTCTCTCTATTGTACAAGTGGTACTGATGGAAGTTGGTCGGTACTGATATGTTTTGATTTTAATCAGTACCGTACTGATTGGATAAAAAATTATCTGGAGCACTGTATATATATTAGATAGTTGGTTAAAAGTCAACTTGTTATATGAATTTTATTTCATGATTCAAATTTTATTTGAATTAAAAGTTTTCGTACAAAAGTGTTTTGCTCACAATTTCACGCATAAACTTCAACGAGTTGACTCACTTGCGTTACAGTCATATCATATTTGTTATAAACACAGTTCTAATTCTACAGATATTTTCGAAAGGGGCTGCTCAATCTGATTTATTTTTTTACTTGACTCTTGTGTTTTGAAAAAAAAATCTTTACAACTTAAGTTTTAAAGTCAAAATATGATAATTATTATGCATTTCGTTTCTGAAGAGTTTGGCGAGCATAAAATTTACTTACATAAGCATAGTTGAAAATTCATTACCATATTAACAAAGTAATAGGTGCACCTTTTATATGCATAATTCAATCCATATTAAATCCTCTATGATATTATCATCTATTGAGTTAACACTTTAACCTGAGCTGTAATAGTGTTTATGATGACTAGTTTCATTAATAAATGTTGTGTCTGTGACTGCAGAAGAAAAAAAGAGAATAGATATAAATGATAGGTTTCAACTTGCATTGAATTCATGAAAAAACGTGGGGGAAGGTTTTTTTTTTTTTTTTTTTTTTTAATGCTATAACCATGGGTTACGTTTATGTCTCTGTAATTAGACCAAAGTACATGCGTTCCTCCTTTACTCAGATTTTCATGATTCATCACGTTTTTATGCACGATTGCCAAACATTCATTTCAAATAATATTTCTAACAGTTGGAAATATGTTTGATGTAATATGACTTGCATATTTCATCGTTAAATGCAAAACCGATATCTGGACTGTACTCCGCATACTAAACCCGACTTGACTTCGACATATGGCGCGTAAACATCGAGGGTTAAGAGCAAAACAATGCTAAGTGCTGGTATGTTCTTATGTACCTAGCATAGTTTCACTTTCAACCCTCAACTTGTTTCCTTAGGCCACTGTCTTCACACTTTGGAGGGTACTGATAAGCATCATATACACGACACTGACTGACAGCATCGTGTAGGTGTGTGTACTGGTGTCATGCTGGGAAGTTGCGAGACAAGACGCCAAAGCGTGGTTCTCTGTTACCAAGGCAAGGTATGATTTGGTAAGCAGACAAATTCAGACGCCGGTGATTCTGATTGAGATTTTAGGTGCCCCGGTGACTCTGATTTCAAAATTCAGGCGCCCCGGCCCCAGGGCGCTTGTTGCGTCTGTGGAAAGGCCTGATCAGTAAACGAGTTGTACACAGTAACATGTTCTGGTATAGAAGTTACGTACCATGTGTAGTTTATTTTGTGTTGTTGCAAAAAAGTGTTAACATTTTTTTCCCAGGGGGGAATGTGTGTCACAAAATAACATAGGCTTGGCCTTATTTACAGGGGTCAGTTTAGTGTACTACTATACACAGTTAACCTACGAGAGTCATGTCACGTAGACCATGTTAGAGTTGTTTATAGTTATTTGTATGCGGATAATGATAGGTTCTCTTATTATTGTTATCAATTTTGTATGTATAATCAACCGTTCCTTTATTATTTTTCACAGATGGTAAAGTTTTAAGGATTTTAGAAAGGCTGCTTAGGCTTTAAAAGTATAAACCAAAAGTTTCTTTGAGTACGGCCTTTATATCAGATCATCTCTGAATACTTAGTACTTCACGTTAGGCAGGGAAATTCTTTGTTTACTGTTTCTCGAGATGCACAAGTTTTAATTGAGAAACATGGTTAACGGGCTCAAATGAGTGTATTTAAATTGGAATTTTCAAGAGAAAGGGTGTCAGTTATAGAGATACATCATGAGAGAACGTTGAATGCTGAACCATACATTATGGAGTATGTGTAAGTACAGTTTATATTTTTGTATAACGTTTTATTATGATTTGGGTAAGTTAAATTTGTTTTAAATACCCAGTTTAAAGTTGGATAAATTGTTTTTCATCAAACAATAAGTCTACAATTGTAACAGCATATTTGTTGTTTTGTCATTAGTTTTACTAGAATGAAGGCTGAGGAATCTAAGAGCGTAGTTTGACCGGTGTAATGTATTTAGTTTGAAGAATTGGAAACTAGACTTTGATTTGTTAATTATATAAATATGTAATCAAAGTATGTTCAGTTATTTAAATATACACTGAGAGAGTACACAGAAGCTTTTGTTCAGCAATACTTGGTTTATGGCTGGAAATATTTTGAATTGAAGAGTGTTTTGTAAAGGTTAGAATATTTGAAGATTCATATTATGGAATGCTGTACTGATGTAACTAAATGTACCCTAGAATTTTTATATAGCCAGCACAACTATTTGTAACTAGAACTATCACTGAAGGTGATTCATACCCCCACCCCCATCTTTGACACAGGATGTATTCACATGACACATAAAACGAATGTTCACACATAGGATTTGGGCTTATAAGCATACCAAAAAAAAATATTATCACTAAAGGTGATCAATACCCACACCGGAGGTCTGTCATGTGTAGGAATACAGTTTCAAAAGTTTGTGTGAGTGAAAGACTACATGTATGTAAGGTTTAAAGTTAGTGTGAGCAATGGTTCAAAAGTTTTGGACAATGCTAAAAAGTTTTGACAGACAGACAGATAGACAGAGAGACACACATACAGACACACAGAAGAAAACAATTTGCCCACCAGAACTGTAGCTGAGGAGAATAAAAATGCAGTCTAATTATGGTTCACATCCATATTTATTGTTTGCAAAAACCTGTCTTTAAGAATTTACATTGTGGTTTTCTTATGCACTGCACTTCCTCTCATCAAGATCAATCTACATATGAAGTTTCATCAACCTAGCTACTTTAGTATTGGAGTTATGCCCGGCAAAATCAAAAGATTAAAATTGACAAAGGGCAATAACTCCTTTCAAAATACATGTAGAGTTATGGTTCTTATGCACTGTACTTCCTCTCATCAAGATCAATCTACATATGAAGTTTCATCAACCTAGCTACTTTAGTATTGGAGTTATGCTCCGGACAAAATCAAAAGATTAAAAATGACAAAGGGCAATAACTCCTTTCAAAATACATGCAGAGTTATGGTTCTTGTGCACTGCACTTCCTCTCATCAAGATCAATCTACATATGAAGTTTCATCAACCTAGCTACTTTAGTATTGGAGTTATGCTCCGGACAAAATCAAAAGATTAAAAATGACAAAGGGCAATAACTCCTTTCAAAATACATGCAGAGTTATGGTTCTTGTGCACTGCACTTCCTCTCATCAAGATCAATCTACATATGAAGTTTCATCAACCTAGCTACTTTAGTATTGGAGTTATGCTCCGGACAAAATCAAAAGATTAAAAATGACAAAGGGCAATAACTCCTTTCAAAATACATGCAGAGTTATGGTTCTTGTGCACTGCACTTCCTCTCATCAAGATCAATCTACATATGAAGTTTCATCAACCTAGCTACTTTAGTATTGGAGTTATGCTCCGGACAAAATCAAAAGATTAAAAATGACAAAGGGCAATAACTCCTTTCAAAATACATGCAGAGTTATGGTTCTTGTGCACTGCACTTCCTCTCATCAAGATCAATCTACATATGAAGTTTCATCAACCTAGCTACTTTAGTATTGGAGTTATGCTCCGGACAAAATCAAAAGATTAAAAATGACAAAGGGCAATAACTCCTTTCAAAATACATGCAGAGTTATGGTTCTTATGCACTGCACTTCCTCTCATCAAGGTCTATCTACCTATGAACTTTCATCAACATAGGTACAGTAGTTTTGGAGAAATGCTCCGGACAAATATTTGTAGACCAACCGCCGGACCGACAGACCGACCGACCGACCGACCGACCAACCGACAGGGTGACTCCTATATACCCCCCCAAATTTCATTTGTGGGGGTATAATCACGTGCTGTGTAATTCATTATGTTATTAGTAAATCTGAGTTATTTATATATTTGTTGCCGTATTTAGATGGGACGAATGTAGGGGGTGGTCCAATATTTAGACAACAGGAACCCCACAGGTGGTCACCGCTATATGAGCGTGTTCACCACATATTCGTTGTATGAACAACAGGGCAGTTCCATGCGTATGGTTGACGATCCAGACATTGGGATGAGTAACGTAATCGTTATATGAATGACGGGGTTACACTGCGGTCAACGATACTTAGGACGACACAGAACTCTAGAGAGTTCACCTAGGCATAAATGTATACAGCCACAACCAGTAGGGACAATGTTACTTGTATTCCTGATGTGAATGCAGTTTAGAGGTTTTTGTGATGTGCGCACAAAGAGTAAATTTTGACTGAACATTTCAAGAAGCTTAAGATAACTGTGAAAAGCCGGTGTATTGTTAATTGTGTATTGATAGAAGTAATATTTTCTTTTTGTGAATGCTGTTTTTCATTTAATTTTGTTTCATTAAAATCTTGTAAAGAAAAGTGCCTTAGTAATTTATTCTACCTTGGTGAGTTGTCAACACTTGGTCATTTTGTCACAATGGGTTTTGAAGCCCAGACATGATTTCATCTAAAATACAAAAGGGGCATAACTCTGTGGTAATATATTGCCCCCCCCCCTTAAAAATCAGATTTATAAGACCAAATAAATGCACTCGTAATATTACATTATTGTACAAATGTTCACAAATTTATGAACAAAACTCGAGATGAACAGCAACACATTAAAGTGATTATCTGTAAAGTTTCATGTGAAGTTGTGTGTGATGAAAGAAACTCATTATTTTGCAAAGTTAGGGACCATAACTCTGCTTTAACTTGATGGATTTTGAAACAAAACCTAAGGTGCACAACTTCTTATGCTTGTGAACATAACCATAAAGTTTTTCTGGCTAATTTAGTGTTAAAATCAACTAAGGGAGATAATTAAAAAAATAAGATGAGCTTGAATTACTGTTCTTGAGCACTGCACATCTAAACCTCATTAGCTATCCATGTTCCAAGATTTGCATGAATGTAAGCTCCAGACAATACTTCTTTAACAAAATCAACTAAGGGGAATAATTCAAGAAATAAATTAGCTAGAGTTACGGGCCTTGTGTACTTCTATACCTTATAAGGGTATCCATGTTCCAAGTTTGGACTGAATCCATGTCATAGTTTTGAAGTTAAGCCCCGGACAAGAGAGTGTGACGACGCAGCCAACAAAGTGATCCCTGTGTGTCTCCCATGCATACACAGGCGACACAAAAGCTGTATCCAAGTAGGATAAGAGCCCCAGATTAAGACAGCAGAAAAACTTAAGCAGATGACAGACAGCATCTTTAAATTCTCAGACTTGTTCTGTGCATCATATATAGTAAGAGTCTTTGTATCCCCTGTCTACATTCTTCCTACCCTCTGTACAGTGTTGGACTACTTAACCTGATAGGGGATAGAGATGGGATCTAGAGGGTAATAAATGGCTCTTACTGTTTTTCTCCTCCTGGTATCTGGCATCTGCCTGGGTTGTGGCAGCTTGCTGTATATTCTTTATCTGGTTTTCTCCAGCGACATTCACGGCCTCAACCTGCTGGTTGCCCTCAGTTTTAATCTTTTTCTTTTGTCTATCAATCTCCAAATCAATATCTTCAAGACTTCTCTTCTTTGCCTGGATAACACTGGATACTACAGATTCTTTCTGTTTCTCACCCTCTTCTTTTATTGCCTCAATCTGCTGGTTGCCCTCAGTTTTAATCATTTTCCTTTGTCTATCAGTCTCAAAAGCAACTTCATCAAGAGCTCTCTTCTCTGCCTGGATAACACTGGATACTACAGATTCTTTCTGTTTCTCACCCTCTTCTTTTATTGCCTCTACTTGCTTGCTACCTTCATTCTGTATGGCCAATAATGCCATCCGCCTGACCTCTGTGATATCCTCATCAGTAATCTCAAATGATAAGTTTTCCAGCTGAGAAAAAAACATTCACTGAAATATTAATATGCTGCAAAAAATTCCATGCAATAACATTCACAAACTAGAACTCTCACTAAAGGTGATTAATAACTCCACTTCCAACCTTGTCATGTTTTGCTTCTTACAGATATCAGTTTGTATGTCAGCTTACCAAGGGATTGTGTCAAGTAAATTGCTTGTAAGACAGAAACCATTTTAGAAGTTAATAGCTGATTCAGGACTGAATAAACCTAAACCTAAACGAAGACTAGTACCAGAGGTTTTATTGTATATCTAAAATATACCATAAGACAGCGTGCTAGACCATTTTAGTACCTGTCAAACAAGAGGGCCATGATGGCCCTGAATCGATCACCTGAAAAATATTGCCTTCATTGCTTTTTATAAAACAGTCATAGTGAAAACAAAACCCATGCACTGAGAGGTACAGAAAATATTCCACACAAAAACTGTACCTGTGGTCCAAATTCTGACGGTCATAGCTATAAAATCAAGTGATCCCTAGGTTGGGACCAATTTATACCAAAGAGCCATGAAAACTTGAAAACATGGTTGAAGTCCATAAGGCCATGTTACATACTAAATATCTAAACCCAGAATCTTGTGTTTTCTGACAAGATCTTTTAAAGACTTTCTTATTGAAATCTATGTAAAATCAAGTGACCCCTGGGGCGGGGCCAATTTTGACCCCAGGCTCACGATTTAAACAAAATTGGTAGAGGTCCACTAGACAATGCTACACACCAAATATCTAAGCTCTAGGCCTTGCAGCTTCAGAGAAGATTTTTAAAGATTTCACTTTAAAAATCTTTTTTAGCTCCTGTGACCCAGATATGCTACAGACTGAAACCATTTGAACAACTTTGGTAGAGCTTCATGAAAGGAACATCTCAGGCAATTTTCATCAAATCTGGCCCAATGGTTTAGGAGGAGATGTCGTTTAAAGAAAATTGCTGACGCACAGACGCAGGACACTGAACAAAAGGCGATCCCAACGGCTCACTATGAGTATGTTGTGCTCAGGTGAGCTAAAAAAAAACAAGGGGGGCATGATGGCCCTATATCCCTCACCTGAGAACCACTGTTAGCAGAGGGTTACCCAAGGAACATCTGTGCCAAAACATTTTGAAATCTAGTAAGTAGTTTTCTTTCCATTGCCATGACAACCATAGTTCTACATGAATCAAGTTTATTTTAGCACTTTTTGTGAAGGTTCACCCAAGGGTCATCCCTACCAAGTTATACCAAATTCTGTCCAACAGTTTCAGAGGAGCTGTTGTTTACAGTTTTCACTATGTATATTTAAGGCAAATTAGCCCCTTCCCTGGCATCCATGTTTTTTTATGGATCAGAATAATTTTAGTTTTCTTGGTAGAGGGTTACCCAAGGAACTCTGTACTAAAACATTTTGAAATCTGGCCAGTAGTTTAAAAGGAGGTGATTTTTAAAGTTTTCAATAATTATTTTTCTTTCAGTTGCCATGGCAACCAGTTTTCATCATGAATCAAGTTTATTTTAGCAACTTTTGTGAAGGTTCACCCAAGGATCATCCCTGCCAAGCTTTATTAAATTCTGTCTAGTGTTTTCAGGGGTGATGTTGTTTGAAGCAAACTGTTCATGACGGACAACACAAGATGCACGACAGATGCAAGGTGATCACAAAAGCTCACCTTAAGCATGTTGTGCTCAGGTGAGCTTATTATTGCAGAAATGGCAAAATAAGAATATTTGTATATTAAAAGGTAAACAAGTGTAATGAACATGTATTCCAAGTTTAAAAGCAATATCTCAGAGGGTTCAAAGTGAGTAGCACAAAAAAATAACAGATTCAGTAAATGAGCATAATTGACAGTTTTCCTCCCCTATGATATTTTGACAGTTTCTTTTCATACCTAGTTCAAGTGCTTATAACAGTATCACAAACAAAAAGCACATGTTCTTTTGAAACAAGAGGGCCAAGATGGCCCTAAATTGCTCACCTTAAAAATTTTGCTTTCATCGCCTTTTACAAATAGTCATACTGAATAAAAAATCCATACAGAAGAACAGCAATATAATTTAATTCCACACAAAATGTTTACATATGGTCCAAAAACCAAGTTAACCCAAGCGTTGAACCAATTTTGACCCCAGGTCCATGATTTGAAAACTTGGTTCAGGTCCACAAGGCCAGGTTACATACCAAATATCTAAACCCATAATCTTGTGGTTTCTGAAAAGGATATCTTAAAAATCTTCCATAATATATGTAAGTATGTTATATCAAGTGACCCCTGGGGTTGGTACCAATTTTGACCCCAGTGCCATGATTTGAACATACTTGGAAGATGTCCATAAGGCAATGCTACACACAAATATCTTAACTCAAGGCCTTGTGGTTTCTGAGATGGTTTTTCTATTTTTTCCTATATAAGCCTATGTAAAATCAAGTGACCCTGGGGCGGGGCAAATTTTGACCCCAGGGCCATGATTTGAACATACTTGGTAGAGTTCCACTAGACAATGCTACACACCAAATATTTAAACTCCAGGCCTTGTGGTTTCTGAGAAGAAGATTTTCTATTTTTTTCCTATATAAGCCTATGTAAAATCAAGTGACCCCTGGGGCGGGGCCAATTTTGACCCCAGGGTCATGATTTGAACAAACTTGGTACAGGTCCACTAGACAATGCTACACACCAAATATCTAAGCTCTAGGCCTTGCAGTTTTGCAGATGAAGATTTTCAAAGTTTGCATTTTTAGTATCTATATTTAGCTCCTGTGACCTACTTTTTCAACCAATCAAAATATTTTGAACAATCTTGATAGAGGACTTCATAAGGATGATTCCTGTGAAATTTGGTCAAAATCCATTCAGCGGTTTAGGAGGAGATGTTGTTTAAAGGAAATTGTTGACACCAGACAAAAGGCGATCACAAAAGCTCACCATGAGCACGATGTGCTCAGGTGGGCTAAAAAGTAGGTCCACCATTCACCACATGCTTCACACTTAGGCATAATTCTAAATGCATAACCCATGCATAAGTACAGCAAGATAATCTAAATTCCAAACAAAACTGTATGTGTGGTCCAAATTTTGAAGGTCATATCCCTATTTAAGTCTATATAATCAAGTATCCCCTGGGGCGGGACCAACTTTGACCCAAGGGTCATGATTTGAACAAACTTGGTAGAGGTCCACTAGACAATGCTACACAACAAGTATCTAAGGTCTAGGCCCTGCAGTTTTGCAGAAGAAGATTTTCAAAATTTGCATTTTTAAAATCTATTTTATCTCCTTTTATCTCTTTTTCAACCAATAAAAACAATTTGAACAATTTTGAAGGAGAAACTCATAAGGATCAATCCTGTGAAGTGGTTAGTGACTAGATACAACACTGCTGGGACAGTATCAATCTCCGAGCAGTTATCTCCCCTTCATTCTTCGGCATAGATCTCTGCCACCACGAGTGGCATTTATCAGGATTTCTGATATATATATATATATATTTTTAATTGTTAAAAAAACACTTCTTCTATGTATCAGCTTAGTTTTCTCTCATTCATATATGATGAAATGGATAAACAAGAGGGCCAAGATGGCCCTTAATCACTCACTTCAAACAAATTGAAATCTGGCTTTTTTTATAGTGAAAGGAAAATAACTCCTAACTTAAAATTAGACAAAGTGAAATCTTGCATTTTTTATGTTAAAAGGGGCATAACTCCTGATCTAATTTGCCCATCTCAGCCACAATTGAACTCAATTAAAACATTATGTTCATAAACATTGTCAAAAAGTTTGAAGATGATTGCTCAAAAAATTAAAATGCTAGAGTGTAAACAAAGTGAAAACTGGCATATTTTGATATTAAAAGGGGCATTACTCCTGACCTAATCAACCAATCTCAGCTTAAATCGAACTCAGTTGAGACATTATGGTCATAAACATTGTCATAAAGTTTGAAGAATGTTGCTTGAAGTATGAAGATGCTAGAGTGTAAACAAAGTGAAATCTGGCATTTTCTTTATATTAAAAGGGGCATAACTCCTGACCTAATTAACTGATCTCAGCCATATTTTAACTCAATCAAGACATGGTCATAAACATTGCCATAAAGTTTGAAGATGATTGCTCAAAAGATGAAGATGCTAGAGTGTAAACAAAGTGAAATCTGGCATCTTTTTTATATTAAAAGGGGCTTAAGTCCTGACCTAATTGACTGATCTCAGCCATATTCGAACTCAGTCGAGACATTATGGTCATTAACATTGTCTCAAAGTTTGAATATGGTTGCTTAAGAAATGAAGGTGATAGAGTGTAAACACTAAAAATTGTTGACGCCGCATGATGCACGACGGACACTCATGGGATCACAATAGCTCACCCTGAGCTTTGCTCAGGTGAGCTAAAAAGGATAACAAATAAAAATATTTAAAAAAAAATTGAAAATAATCGTTACATTATTCTTTATTTTTTTAAAGTGATATTTTCCTTTCTTTATTTTTTTAAAGTGATATTTTCCTAAGTATATTTTCTTAAATAAACATCAATTTACCTTGTGGTAAAAAATAATCTGTTTAGAAATTAACTTTTTCTGTGCATGAAGATCTATAAATCATAAATCTTCGCCATTTTGTAAGCCTACCATCATCACGTGACATTTGTGACAGCGGTGATTCTTTTTGCTAAGTGAGCGTGCAAGGGAGATCACTTTGTGGGGTTTGGGACAGTATGTGAGGAAGCTTACCTGAGTTAGTTTTATCACAGCCTGCTGTGCTGAAACATCATTCAGCAGGGCAGCTGTACACTGCAGTGTTGCCCTCATGTCATTCAGATAGTGTGTTAGGTCATCATCAGACAGGGACTGCCTGGGATTGTGTAGTATCTCATTCCTTGCTGTTCTACACTGTAACCAGACAGTTAAAGACTAACAATGACTAATTGTTTAAGCTCATTTCATAAATAATAGGGAAAAGGTTACTGCAAATATTTCTTTCACAACTGTATTGACATAATGTTTCTCCTTAGATGGGTAGTTTCAAATCCACAACTATCACCTGCAGATCAGAAAATGCTATTCCAGTGGACTATGGCAAATGCCAAATTTCTGCTTGCTGTCAAGAATAATTCAACTAAAGAGTTTTGAGAGGACTTGCAGTGCACAAATAAAAATAATACAAGAACTACCATGGTTGAGTCAATGTTTGATGATAATTCTATGAGGTTGAATAACTCTAATACTGACCATGTACAAATCGATGATGTCGGTGTTTTTCGTTTTCCTTTCTCTTTTTCGATCTATGTTTTTTTTCCACAAACAAAATTGATTCCTTTAATGACAGTTAATTAATCAGGAGGACCTGTCACAGTTTGTTACATGATCAGGTGATCATGGGGCCTGGTTGCAAAGGACATACAGGTAGATTTAAAAACAACTGCACAGAATTGCACAGAAATTATGTAGGATATACTATCTAGGGTCCAGGCATGTAACTCAAGGAAACCAGTATCGCACGTAGGAAGAAACACCCTAATATTTTTATAGTGTAAAAAGGGCTAAATCAAGGGACCGAGCTTGCAGATTGAGTCATCACAGGTATTCAATGAATCACCACATTGAGGAATTGTAAGACCACTGTAGTTTAATTATTGAATAGAATTATCTAACCATGATCTCAGTTTCAAGAACACATGAATAAACACTTTAATCCGTCAGTTTATATCTTGGATGGATTTGCAGAGCATTTAATTCAAGTGTTCATTTAACTCAAATAGTTGTATGCATCCTAGTAAATTACATGCAAAACTTTAAAACCAAATTTACTTGCACACAAAAACTTTACCAAAATTTCTATGATAAAAAGGAGCCATAATTTACAATGATTTCCAGTCAAGAGTTATTTAACTTGATGGTCTGATGCCCCTGAATACCTGTGTAAAGTAAATCCCATATCTTGATTGCTGAAATATCAGCACAATAGTATGTTGTGTACATATTTTATCATGTATAAGTCCAAAAAGAACCATAATTTACATTAAATTTTGTAAAAAGTTATCTTACTTGTTTAATTGATGCCCCTGGAGACCTTAGTGAAGTATTAAATGAATAAGTGTAACTGGTTATTAAGATTTTAAATTGAATGCAAAACCTTGATCAAAGTGTGATGTCGACACCAGTTTGATGAATGTGGGCCCATGCGTTTACCAGTTATTGATCGAAAAGATTTTCACAGTCAAGGTCACGGTGACCTTGACCTTCCAAGTGGTCTCAAAATCAATAGGGGTCATCTAATAGTCATGACCTAATCACCTTAGGAAGTTTGAGGAATGTGGCCCATGCATTTTCCAGTTATAGATCAGAAACAAAGTGATCTACCAATGGACAGACCGACAGACATTTGCAAAATATGAAAACAATATGCGCCCTCTTCTTTGAAGGGGGGCATTTCAAAAGCACCACATGGGGGTGCCAACGCTCATCTGTTTTTGCCAACGTTACATATTTTTGTTAAATATTTAAAAAAGTTGACCTTGAAAATCACAACTAAAACTGTAAGCCTTTAAATGCAAAGTTGAAGTGTCAAACCTTTTAAATTTGACCTTTGACCTTGAAGGATGACCTTGACCTATGCATGGGATAGAATGTATACAACACAAAGATGGAAAATATGTAAATAAAAAATCACAATTGCTTATCCATTGAGTTCTTGATAATCAACACAAAACTGTAAAATTTTAAGACATTTAAAAAAAATGGTTTTTATCTGCCTAAAGATCATGACCAAAATCACACCTGCACAGGTTCATATGATGACAAACCAGTATACAAAGTTTTTTGTTTTTCTCTTTTTTTAAATATTGAAAAATGACAAAGAAATGTCTGTTAAAAAACTTGTCTAAAGTTATGGCAAAATAAGGTCAAAGGTCAAGGTCGATAGATAAAATATTGAGGTATATCTGAAAAACCATTGTCAAGATGAATAATCATACCAAATATTAAAGATGTATGTCAAAAAGTATAAAAAGTTATGTCAAAAAAGTTATGGCCAATGTAAAAACTTTTTGTTAATCATTTCAAAAATAGGTCAGAGTTCAAAGGTCAAGGTCAAAGTCCAAAAATGTAACATTGCTGGAAGGTCTTGCCACAAGAAATTCACATGTGAAATATCAGTGCCCTGTTGGTAACAGTTCTGAAATGACAGACATTTTAAACTTTACAGAAGTTACAGCAAAAATAGGTCAAAGGTCAAGGTTGATAGATGAAATGTTGAGGTTTATCTGTATAGCCCTTGCAAAGATGAATATGCAAAACAAAAATATATGTTGTATGTCAAATAGTAAAGAAGTTATGGCCAATGTTACAGTTTTTTTGTTAAACATATATTTATGAGTAACAAAGACACAGTGAGGAAAATATTTTGACATCAGTTAAAGCAGCTTGTTCACAAATGATTGGTAGAAACAAGGCTTTGTCACTATTGCAAGCAATACAGGAGTCCCAAACTGGTGAAAACCCCCCAAGATAGAAACAATTAAACCAATGGAAATTGGTTATGATACCCGAAACATGCTTTCTCACAGGGTAAGTGCAAACTCAAAATTAATGAATTGTTTTATACTGAGTATATAACAGTTAAGTGCCTGAATACACCCTTGTGTTATGAAGTTTTACTGGAATCCAGCCATGATCCCAAGTTTCGGAGCGGACATGAGTGCGGGAACTTGAAGCGGTCCACTGGGTCATGTTACAAATCAAATATCTTACCTTCAGGCCTTGTGGTTTCTGATGAGAAAATTATTTAAGTACATGTATTTTCCTGGGTAAGTCTATACATGGACCATAATTCCTGACTGAATCGGCCAATATAAGCCATAATTGAACTTAGCCAAGATATTATGGCTATAAATATTTTCAAGTTTGAAAAAGATCGCTTAAGAAATGAAGATGCTAGAATGTACACAAAGTGTAATCTGGCATTTTTACATTGTCATACAGTTTGAAGAAGGTTGACTGAGAAGTGTTCACAAAATGAAATCTGGCATTTTTTTATCGTTCAAGGGCCATACCTCAAGACCTAATGAGCAGCTATCAGCCATAATCAAACATAACCAAGAGAATATGGCTATAAACATTGCCCTAAAGTTTGAAGAAGATCGATTAAGAAATGAAGATGTTAGAGTGTACACAAAGTGTAATCTGGCATTTTTTTTATCATTCAAGGACCATACCTCAAGACCTATTTAGCAGATATCAACCAGAGATTATGGCTATAAACATTGTTCTAATATAATGATAATTGCTTAAGAAATGAAGTTGCTAGAGTGTACACAAGAACATACTGACTGAAGTCCTGACGATGGACAGTGACTGACCACAACAGCTCACCTTCGGAACTTCATGCTGAGGTGAGCTAAAAATAATTTAGTACTCTCACTCACTCGTTAAATTTGTTGAAGTCTTTGTTTCCTGACAAATAAACTCTGCAAGTGTAGGTCACATTACACGGGAAAACGCTATTTTCATAAACGCAACTTCAGCAAAATCGATTCAATATAGAATACGGTATCCCCGAAGCAGGTGCTTGAGGTACCATGTGACACGTTCCACACCATGGCATCTTCACCAGTTCATGATAGCGATTTCGAAAGTTCAAGCACATGCACGAAGACTGAATGTGATCAGCCTGGTGACAGCAAATGAAAATAGAAAATCTAAAAAATACAGTTTTTATAATTCTAAATTTAGTTTCAGTACCATCTGTGACAGTATTGCCTATGATGGGGAAACCACCATTTTTTCACAATCACAGATGGTTGCATTGGGTGACTATACGTCAGTAGATGGCTATTGATAAACTTAATACACATATAGTTCAAAATCAAATTCTTGTTCAATAACCATCTTTGAATGAGCTGCTTTGAAACCTTAACTGAATCTTGGATTAGACTTTTAAGCAGTCACTACAGTGACAATAATGACTAAACCCCAAAAACATTTCATTTTAAATACACTTCTTGATTAATTACCTTTATGAAATCATCTGGACCATCAACACTGCTGACTGTTAAGCTGTGTCGGCGTGTAATGTTCTCCATATTAATCCCAATGTTAACAAGTCCACTTAAGTCTGTGCCTGTGGCAGATTTAACATTTTTGTACCCTCCTGTGTTGGGCAAAAAGTTTTTTGCAACCTGCCAGTGGTCTGTTACCCACTGGGAGATGTCTGAATTTTTCCACGAGGGTCCCTTAAACCTGTGTTCTGACACAATAGTGTCAAATAAAGTCCCACATACACTGATGGGACAGAATCTTCGCATGTTCCTGGGACCTCTGGAACAGATGCAGGTTGTCCATCTTGAACATGCTGAATGATGATGAGGCAGCAAGTTGTCTACTGTACAGTGGCCACAGTTCCGTGGTGGATGGCCAAGTTTTTTTAACAGTGAGGAGTGAAACTCTCTAGCTTCAGTGTCAATGAATGATTCAATCCCATCCTTAGTATACTTGAGGCCCAGACCCGCCCGAACCCAGTTAAGGTAGGTCTTGTCCCTTATCTCGGCCCGATGAGGTACAGCCATCATTATTTGGTGTCTTAATCCTCTGACGTCACCTAGAAGGAAACGTCAGAACTCATGTTTTAGTTATTCTAATAGTAAGGCTAGACTTTATCAGTATCCTTTTCAGTACTCTATAGTACATTTGAGTGATGGTATGTCCTCACTCATGATACTTAAAAATAAATGGTACTGTATATTTAACCAAGAAAAGTTCTCTAAAGACGTATACAGAACATGTAATTTACATTTTACTACATTAAATGACAACAGAAAACAACTATTTATGAAGTTGAAATTCTTTTTCATAACCTCATCAAAATCATTGGTAATAAAAATACAGTTTGCATTCATGAGCTACTCAAATACTAACATTACGGAACATTTTTTGTTGTGTCCGTTACCATGACAATTCTTGAAGAAAAGCTAATGCATTTAAGAATTAACTTTGTCTAACAATGTTATATGTCTTTTAATGTCAACATCAAGCGCTTTATTTTTTTAGTTTTATTTTCATGACAATCGAGATAAACAAGAATTTTGCATCAGTATAGGTTACAGACACTACACTAGGCTCTAGAGATCCATTTCAGTGCCGCTACTGGGCACCATTCCCCCAGCAAAAAAAGTATCTTTTTCAACCATTTTCAGCCCCATCCCCCATACACACATGCAAATGTAACAGCTCACATAAATAACAAGAATGGTCAAGCGATAAGATTGTTGCACGGTATATCATTCAACTTCCATTTCAGTTTTACCCAATA
>CM037792.1:2124472-2158456 GCA_021229015.1 Solen grandis | reverse complement strand
TAGGTTAAAGTACACGCACCCTAATAGCCGTGTATATTATAGCCACTTTATCGTAGGAACTTTCTTAGTTTTCAATGGAAAACTAATGAAAACAAAATTATTAAGGAGAGGTAATAAAAGAACTTCTGCAAGTCATTAAATGTCAGTTTGCCCCTAAGATTTCCATTGTTTGACATGTTAAAAGCTTATATTGGAAAGTTGTATACATGGCATTGATGGAATTGGTGGCTTTTAGGGTAGGTACCGTACGAGCTGTAGTCCGTGAATTTTCTGTATTTTTTTTTTCTTGCGATTACAGGAAAAAGGAATGAAGATAAAAAGGCGTTTCCCTTTACCATTCAAATGAGTAAAAGTATTAATTTCAATGAAAAGTGTCGGTACCCTATTGTATCTCTAGGTGAACCACTCAGAAAACAGGAAAATCATCTTAGCTCCGTTTATTGCAGTTGTCATACATGTAAAATGAAAAATAGATCGCAAACATCTTTGATCTGATATATATATATATACATTTGTATCGACGACGACGATAATGATGATGATATTGATGATGATGATGATGATGATGATGATATTGATGATGATGAAGATGAAGATGATGATATTGATGATGATGATGATGATGATGATGATGCATCCAGAAATCTTGGTCTGTACGATCGTGATAAAATCCGCCTTAATGTATTTTTATCTCCGAATTATGCGAATTATGAGACTGCTAAATTTTATGAGTTGTCTAATTCCGTTTGAAATTCGCGGCGCCCGGAGATAAACTCCGGATTAAACGTATGTTCTAGGGCGAAATGGAGGCGGATTAGGCGTGTTAGGTGTTGGACAAAGATGCAAGCCAGACTTTGACAGTCACCGCATCTGAGTTGCTAGTCAGGTAGCGGCTCTAGAATTTAATATACTTTTATTTTGTTTTATTTTTTGGCTGCGGGTTTGGGAGAAAGGTGGAAGCATATTTTACGGACCGGGATTCAATCGTAATTTTGAGAAGAAAAATATGCTGATTTAACTGAATATTTTTATCACAAATTCAAAAAACATATGTATATCAGTGTGTTTACGAGGTTCCATTTTAATAATTAAATTTGTATATTAAATTGCCATTTAACAAAATCTAAAAGTCGATATTTTCGCAAGATGTTAGCTGCGACCGAGAGTAGGCGCTGGTCCTAGAGTTTGTATGCAGTACAAGATTACTGTTACAATTTTTTTTGAATAAGACCACTGTAAGTCAACTGTTATGCAAAAGTTAACCGTTGCTGCGACAGTATTTCAGTCATATTACAGGTCAGCTTGATTACTTCCTTATATAAAATCCAAATGACCTTGCCGGTATTTTAAACCCACAGCGGTTAGGGTTTGTGTAATGGTAAGTCATCGATTATAGTGACTTAACCCTTTCCCTCATAGAGGAAACCATGAAAAGACCTATGCGAACAACATAAAACCAGATCAGCCTGCGAGTAACTCGCAGGCTGATCAGGTTTTATGCTGTTCGCTGCTCCTCAGTGGTCTGGAAATGAGGACTTTATAATTAAATTTGGTAAGGTTTTACTGTGTTTTTTTGCAGATCAGGCTTTATGTGGTACCTATTGAGTGCGTCAAAATGAGTCTATATGAGGGAAAGGGTTGACCCGCTTAACCACGGATGCACCGTCGTTGCATAAAGCTTAGCGCCAAGTAGGCCATTAGCATTAAGCAGTTGCATCACAAGTTCAAGTAGCGCTAATGTTTAGAGCGTTGTGCCCGCAAAATGAACCGCCACGCTATCATTGTGCCTGCAAAATAAAACGCTTCTCTATTTTTGTGCCCGAAATATAAACCGATACGCTATAACGTCACCTCTATGATTTTAAACTATTTATACACTGATAAATATAATAATAATATTTGAACTAATTTACTGTAAGATTTTCTACTTCACTTTGGTTTTTGTATCTATGCAATAAAGAAAAAAATATCTTAATGTCAGAGGTAGCTGGTCATGTCAGAGTCGTATCTGCGATATTGTGTCGCGAAAGTTGTCATGTTTATAAGAGATGCTTTTATTGTTCGTGAAATTACCCTTAAAGAAGCACGTTCACAGATGGTCATTGACTAAGAATTTAATTTTTAATTATGAAAACCTATTTTTAGATTTTCTGTTTTCATTTGCCGTCACTTGGCTGATCACATTCACTCTTCGCGCATGCGCTAACTTCACAGGCTAAACTTAAGAAATCGCCACCCTGACCTGTTGAAGAAGCCATGTTGCGGAACGCGCTTTGTGGTACCGCAAGCACCTGCTTCGGGGATATACCGTATTCTATATTTAACCGATTTCGAGAGAGGAGAGAGAATGCATTTATGTTGACCTTGATTTACATAAAATACTTAATCAGCCAAGAAAATCCTAAGTCGGAAAAGGGCCAAAACTGTGCAAAGATGGTTTAGAGTTAACTGCCTTTTTGAAATGTGTTACTTTTTGATAGTGAACAAGTATACCAAGTTTGAAGTGAATATGTCTGATGGTCAAACGAATATGGTCCTGAGCGAAAATCTTGACCAACGCCACCGCCGATACCGACGATAGGGTCATGACAATAACATTTTTCTTCGAAAATCGGAGCAAAATCCTACGGAGCACTAGCTATTGGACAAACAATGCTACCGTGGCCGCCGGGAAAATTATGTAAATTTAGCAGTAGCTGATGAATTAGCTGACCCTCACCAGAGAGAGAGAGAGAGAGAGAGAGAGAGAGAGAGAGAAAGAGAGAGCCATATGCTTCATTATGATATTAGGTCCATTTAATTTTATCGATAATCCGATGACCGGTATATCGAAGTCTATCTAGATTATGTATCGCTTCGGTCCCGGTACATTTGAAATATTGTTTGATTTTCAGATATCTCCCTTATATTTGTATTCTAGTTATTCGGTCTTTTATTCGTGACGTCATGCTGCTCGTCGTAGCGACATCTGGCGAGCACAATGATCGTCCTGATGACTTCAAGCTACATTCGATTACCTCTAGAATGTGCGCAAAAGTTGTGTCCTACGAACCCACATTAAATCTGTGTCACTATACAATTTACTCAATCATTTTTTTTTCTTGTTCGGCTATTTCACTGTCCTTGCATTTTAGAGTTCAACGGTAATGTATTCAAACAATCAGCATAGATAAGGTCGCCGAATGTTTTTGATCATGGTTTTCAAATCGTTACCTTTACCCCTCGGGATCATTCAATTAATTTACCTGTGTCAGCGTCAATTTGTACCATCATTAATAGGTTGAAAGCATTACCTTGGGGACGACTTTCATAATGATGCAAACATATAAGTGACTACAACATTGCTTTTAGGGCACGTAAGACCCCTGGAGCCATTGCAGGGTTGATGCTTTGCGGAAACTTGCAGTATTAGTTGTGATTTTACAGCTTAGTTTAACCGCAATGAACTCCTGCTTTACTTTGCCATAATTCGCACCGGCTTATAAATCTGTTTGATGAAATCAATGTACCTTAACATGGATATGTACTCTTTCTTACATTCTGTTAAGCTCTGGTATGCTATTGGCAATATTGTTGCTGCTGCATATATTGTGTGTTTTGAGACCAAGAGTAATTAACAGAAGGGTGGGGAGGAGGCTTGTTTAATGACATCGTCGGATACACCCCACCCCTTTTACTCGTCAGAAATTCCTGAATCCACCACCACACTAACCTGGACGCAGAGACCAATTTTGAAATCACCTATTTTGTATCATGGATACCTGAAACATTTTAAACGATAGTCACTTTTTGGATACAATGTAATTTCATAGAAAAAGAATAGTGACAGCAGTTGTTATTTATGTGGTCAAGAAGCAAAAGTGTTGTTTTTTTCTCCACCGAAAAAAAAATTGCACAGTCGTTTTAGACTTAAATGTAAAACTTAAATAATTAAAAATATGGGTCCATTTCTCCGTTTACGAGAAAAAAACGGCTTGTTTGTTTATTGGTTTAACGTCCCGCCGGCCTTATTTCAGTCTTTTGGAGACTATGTCTACTTGAGACAGATATAGTGCTGCCACACTACAATATCACACCGTAGACAGATAGCATGGTATCACGCTCAGGTCACATTATCCTGACACCGGGCCAACCAGTTCTAGAACTACATTTATAGCAAGGGAGATACACCAGAACTATTTTTACGACTTTGGTATATCGGGGTCGGGGATCGAACCCACGACTTCCAGTTTCCGGGATGGACGCTCTAACCACTCGGTCACCAGGACTGGTACATTACTGTTTTCTAGTACTTTCTTATACCATAACACAAATTGATAGAAAACTTACAGAACGTACTATCATAATTTATAAATCCACTGTGATTATCAATAACAGCGGCAGAAATGTTAGCAGCAAAATGGCCCACTTCTTTTCAGAATCTCTAAAGAACATGGTCACTTGGAACATATACGTCTTTTTGCTAATATCCACTTGACCCACAAATAGAGTAAGATAATTACACCCAGCCAGGATGGCACACTAGTTTCTGACTTCTCAGCGTGAATCCTTACCCTCTTATCTTCCCTGGAAATGTGCCTTGAATAAATGGGTCTGATTTATAACAATCGGAACACCTCGGCCATTATCTACGAATAAAACATGTTCCGCCATATTGACAGACTAATTTCAATATGGAGGAAAATATTGGAAGTAATGATGCAGGAAATAAATAAATCGGCTGCATCATTTGGTATTTATAAACAAATCAACTCATTCAAACGTAAAAAATAACTAAAACATGAGACAAAAATATAGGTTTAGGGAACTATATATTTTAATTGCGTTGTTAGTCAATCAACTCACAGATGTATTCATATACTTGTGTACGGTTTATCACGGATTTTCCTATGATTTTTTCACAGTAGGATGTACAAGGTAACATCAGTAAGTAGGCTAATTGTCATCGGGGCATGATACAGCTTAAGTCAGGCCACTTATTTACAATCTACGTTACAGTGAACATTCTTGTGGATGCGTCACTTGCGTAACTCCGGGCCAATCTATTACACTCATATATTTTGTTCTTATCTACATCATCAAAGTATATTGAGACAACTCATCTCAAGCATATCAGCTAGAGAAAAAACTACATGTAATTGGAATTGTAATGTAATGCGCAGATGCTTTGCTGCTGAGTTGTCGTTCTTCTACTCCTTTTTTTGTATCTGAGTGTTTTTAGACTGTCGGCGAAAGTCGTAGTTATATATGAAGCCGCAATCCATGTGTAGGAATGGAAAGATACACATCTGATTCAACTGTTTCACTCCGCTTTCGGTAGGTTATCCATCCAATGCAAATGTTGCATAGACGATTAAACATATCGATTAACTTTTTTTTTCGGCGTAAGCTGTTTAAAATTGATTTTGACCTAATTTCTTAACCAATAAAATATTGGTTAACGTCTGTTAAAAATCGAAGGCAGTAGAAAAACACCCTTTTCATTGGTCGGCATATCTTATTTAAGGATATTCCATTAAAATGGGAGTTTCGGGGTTCATATCTTTCTATATGATTATCAACTGGCAGATAACAATTTATTATTCCTATTTAAATGTGAACACACCCCAGTTGAAAAAAAATGTGAGCTGATCAAACCTTAGGAATATGATATTTCGCTAAGAAGCGGTGTATGTTATATTCTAGAAAACTTAAATGGTCCTTAGTCGCAATGTATTACTATGTTACATAATAACCACATACTAGAGGCCCTAGGTTCGAATCCTATATCATGAAGTTTTTATTTATATGTATTTTATTTATTTATTAATTTATTTATTTATTGCTCCAGTTACATGTTTGTCCTTTTTTTCACTGCCTAGTATATTTACCTCTCCTAGATTTATCGAGAAAATACGAATTCTAGTTTTTTTTTTTTAACTACGCCGAATATATTTTTAAAAATATTTCTCTTCTATTTTGTCAACGCATCTTTCTTTTATAGTTATTTTGCCCTTGAAAAAATGTAGTGTTTCTCATTAGACACCTCAATGCATCAGGTTCACTAGTGCCGAAGTAAGGTCAAGGCCTCCTTACGTATACAAGTTATGAATGGAACATCTCTCCGACCATCTATCCTTCAAGGCGCTATGAGACTGCCGACGGGGTAATAATGAATAGCAGTACGCGAGACTGACACTGTATTGAGGTGAATCTATAGGGTTCACTCATGTGAATCAAGCTGGTTTTCGCTCTCATTCCTGTAAATATATCGAAGACATCCCAGCAAATTCGTCCAAGGAATACAAAACGCACACCAGCTTGATTCATTGGAGTGAATCCAATAGATCTACTTCAATACAGAGTGTAAGACTTGCTTACCACTATTTAATGATAACCCCGCTGGCAGTCTCACAGTTCATTGGACGCTTTGATTTCCTCTTCCTTTGTTGACGCTAGATTTTTCCCCTGACGCTAGACATCTAGACTTCATAAAGGCCTTAGAAAGACCTACAATAGAGAAAACTTGCAGTTGTGTAATTTACGTGTAACAAATCGGTAATTGGACGGTTCGGGCACCTTGATGAATTGTGAGATAACCATAGTGACAGATAGTTTAATAAAAAGAAGTTGGTCTAATCACAGGGTATACGTTATACTGCGGGACCATGCTTGCAACACGGCTGCCGATCTCCGTAAAAATTAACTGCAATTACTTGAGCTTCCTAGACAATAAATGCAGTTATAACCTCAAGCCGCTGGAAAAAGAAAGCAAATGCATTGTGTTTGTGTTCGTCCGAAAAAATGTAAACGAAATAATGAGAGAAATATATAATAAAGGTATTTGTTTCCACTGAGCCGACCAACTCTATATTTTTTATTTACCGATCTTAAACTAGTTTCTTTGCAATCGGGCTATTACGGTTGAAAAAATACTGTTTTTCGTCACTTCTTGTAAAAAGAAATGACTAAAGGTAAAAAGCAAAAAAATAAATAAAATAGAAACAAAAGTTTAGTAGAACTACCCACCAAATTTTTTTTTCGGAGATGTTGGTGGAAATAAACAGTTTATATTTTTCTTCGCCTAATTAAAATATGGAATGGTTGTGGTTTTGGGCGAACGGAAGGATTTTTTTCTGGCGAATTATATAAAAATGTGTGTTAGGAAAACGTTTAGTTAGCAAAATTCTGTAGATGTGATACTGTGGTCTGTCTCCGACTTAAATTCCAGGAAAGCATCAAATAAATGAAAACATTTGCGGTTTGGAAATTGGACTTTAGTTGTGATACCGGAAGATTTAAACACCCGAGTAATCATCAAGTGGCAGCGGATAATAAACTCGGCACGCTGTTCCTGATTACAACGGAATACCACAGAAGATCTCCTCGCGCAGACACGGGATTTACTTTAATTAAACCCCCACGTGCTGTCGTTCGGATGTAGACTTACTCGGCACTCGACATCAGCTCGTGCTGGAAGCAAACACTAAAGCGGGGATAATTGTTATGGAATTTATAAGAGCTACAGTTGGACCACGATTAATTGCGCCGCTAAGTCCAGATCGACTTTCTAGACATGTAGCGGCACAGCGGGTATTGGGCAGGCACTAGCGTTGCCCCCTGTGGAGGGCGTTCCTAATGGTTTTCAATTAAGCAAAGTAGAATGACACTGCAATCACTACCGAGATCTTGTAATTGTTCGTAGACGTTTAATCTTAGGTTATTGTTCTGTCCATGGAAAAGTGGTTAAATTAAGAGAGATTTGGTTGCAAAATGGAGTTCGGGAAACTTGTTCAGAACGCGTGGGTTGTGCTGGAGCTGATGGTGATATTTTCCGGAGGTTCCATCGCGAACAGGGAAGAAAATAATGGCCACAAGGCCAAGCACCACGAGCTGGACAAATTTATTAAGCACACTCTAAAATGTCGTGACCTGCCAGCTTTGGCCATTTCACTTGTGAAAGACGATAAAGTGTTATTTTCTCGGGGTTACGGACATGCCAATATAGAACAACAGGTGAAGGCAAGGGAGCACACCAAGTTCTGCATCGGATCTTTAACAAAAGCCTTCACAACTGCTCTGATTGCAGATATATTGTCGAAAAGTACCAAGTAAGGGTGTTTTAATTTTCGTCAATATTGCTCTTCTCAAAATTAAATTTCATCACAAATTGTTTGCTTTCTTATGAGTATTGTTTTCTTTTGTAGATCACATGACTAACTCTTTTTAAATCAGTTTAGCTTTATTTGCGTTGTCATGACAACTTAGCAATTTCAAATGACTCTTTATAAAATTGACATTGTCATGAAAATTGCAATCGATCTTTACTGCAGGTTGTAATGATTTTTTTTATTTCTGTATTTGATTTACATAAATTTATTGTTAAATGCATTGTGTATATTTTCAAAAAAAGAGATTGATTAAAGAACTATGATAATGTATTTTCACAAATTGCTGTGAACACGTCTACAGTTGCAGTGCTTGATGAAAAATTGCACGATCTTTAATTGTGCTATCATATTTAGTGGTCACCGTGCTCGAGATATCGCGATACAACTCTAGTTTCCTCCGTTGATATTCTACATCCTTTGCATAATATGAAACTTACAATATTATTGTTATTTACAATTATTCTACTCAATATAAGCATATTTCTTTTCAATGACAAATATTTGACTCGAAGTCCAGGGTCCTCATTCATCAGCATGATATATTTCAGACAAAGTCACGAGAAGCGCAAATTTGAAGTGATCTTTACAACTTCTGCAAATAGTTTAGTGTTTCTAATAATATGTATTGACATCTTAAGAGACTCCTTATCAGATAGTACTGGGGCTCCGTAAATTCATGAAGTACATAAGAGGAAATTAATTACTTTAACGTTATCTTGATTAATAAGCGCCCCAGTTGGCCCATTTGCCGGCTGACAATTCCTATTATCTATTTCATGTAATGCCCTGTCTCAATCTCCAACGCAGATCTCTGACACAGTGAGTTGAAAAATAGCTGAGATTCAACTTAATCACAGGTAACAAACAGCGTGACCTTTGGTACACACAATGATTACGTGGTAACTCTGTCATGATTGAGCCAATACACTGCGCCGGAGTTTGGTCCTGCCTCCGTGTTTTTTTTTGTTGTTGTTGTTTGTTTGTTTGTTTTTTGTGGGGAGGGGATCATATTATAATTACTTGCACCTCCTTTTGCAGTATTTTTTTTATATAATATATATGTTGGATTTCTCTCAGGACTTTTACTGTTTTTTGAAGCTTAAGTCTGATTCTAAAATACGGGCTCTGACATTGATGAATTAGAACCAAGTGCATCACAAAACATCTGATTTATTTTAAGTTTTTGGAACCCTATTTGGAACCCTAATAGCCATCAATTCCATCAAAGCCATGCATATAAGTGTACAATATAAGCTTTTAAAATGTCAAACAATGGAAATTTTAGGGGCAAATTGACGCCTAATGACATGTTACAGAACTTCTTTTATTACCTCCCCTCGATAATTTTGCTGTCATACATTATCTCCCCTGAAAACTAAAAAAGTGACTTTCTCCATTTTTCTACAGTAAAGTTTAGATTTTATTTCATGAAATTTGAAACAGAATCATATAATGCATCGTTCTACTGTGAGTTTTTCTCATAAATCAAATTCAATTTTTAATATTCACAGAAAATGTACTTTTTCCATAGGCTTCAATATTTACTTAAAATACAGATTATCTCCCCCAAATTAGATGAAAGTTGATTTTTTATCATTTTGTAATATCTTCATAGTGTCAAAGTTTCATAGGAATATTACCATCCAGTAGCAATATATGCAATAAGGCTATTATGGTGCTAATACCTTAAATTCTATATCGATGACCATTTTCAGTACACCTAATGAAAAAAGATCCATCTATGTCAATAAATAAGCAATTTTTACTTTTTCAAAGTTCTGACTTGAGCTGAGAAATTTTAGAAATACGGACATTATCGAGCTCTTGCGGATTTTTTCCTTACCCTTAATCTAGTGAAAACTGAGCTAAATTAACAAAGTTAGCATTATTTTGTTTAATAAATGGTATATTGTTATCTTGACATCAGTATATCTGCCATAAATAAGCTTCAGATTGCTAAAATTTAGTATTTTGTTCACATAAATTGTCATATATATAATTAAATTAAAATGTTTGTGTATTAAATATTCAAATTTTAGAAAAGACTTACTTAACGTTTATAAGTACATGTATATTCATTTACTAAATAAGTAGGTCACACTAATGTGTGCGTACCATTTACGCCTTCGAGGACTGAAAATTAAGTTTTTACCTAACTTCTTTTTTCAATTTAATATATAACCAAAATTCATTAAGAACGACCTACTGTGTTTCAAATAAATATACCGTTCTCACCCGTGAATAAAAAATCATAGACAAGGTAAAAAACATCAACAATAAGAAAAGGGAAGGCAGCTGAAGTATCGTTTACGTTACGATTTGAATATTCTTTAATACCGACATGGAATATATTCGATTCGACTAAGAAACAGAAACCGGAAACATCTTATTCATTGATAACAAAAGCTACATCTTGAGATTCCGGACAAGCTCATTCACAATTTCACACCATACGCTCCAAAACTGATGACAAATGAAAGCTGGTTTCTTTGGAAGGAAGGAGACAATTATTACAACACCCATGTCTGTGGAGTTCGCAGCCATATTCATTGAAGAACTGATTAGTTAATTGTATCGTCTGGTCGACTGTAAAAGGCCTCTAGCCCGGTTAATTAATTCTGAAGATTTCCTCTCGTTTCGCGGTCCCCTGGGGGTTAGACAAGGACGAGCCTTGTTGTCATGGAGAGCGTAAATAAAAAGAAAGTCGTTAACTGTTAACTGTCTTTCCACAAAGAAGAGCGAAACTGTCTCGAAATTTGAAATTTTATCTCCCAATCTAAACACTCATTAGTAATTGTTATTTCAAACTAAACCGAATAAATATATAAAAACTTGAAGTAAATAATGTATATTTTCTTTGGTTCATTTTCTAATTTTAAACGAAAACAAAACATTTTAGACATAATGTTTTATATGATGGTCTAACAAGTTTTCGGGGTACTAACGAGATCGATCCATATTTGCATATGAAATATCATTAAAATTTTCATTTAATTAGAATAAAGGGGTGCACCAATAAATTTTGCCACTTCCTGTACACATTTGCGATCTTAAATTCATCTCGATCAAAACAGAGCAGCGTTCATTCCAATGTAGGTCAACGTTGATGACATAAAAATTTACTAACAAGTTTTCGGGGGTATTTTCAAATTAAGCTCAACATACTCTGTTAGTTAAATATGCATCAAAATTCCATTTCAGGGAATTAATGCTGTTATTATTTGATATTTATAGAGCCTTTATTTCGTCTGAGCTGCTGATTTGGGTTTTTTTCTGATTAGCATCCACGGTCGGAAAAATTTGCAACTTTATCCGGGAAAACTGCTGACCTTACACCCACCCCCTTCGACGATCTTTTTTTTTTCATTTTAAACTTAATGACAGTTACCATTGATGACACATATGGATAATTAAAACATTTTTACACATATTCATCACAAAACATATACTTTACACACCTTAAAAAGCTTCTCGCACAAGCTATTTTCCAACCCCTTAAAATTCATAACAAATATCCGCCATTTTTTTTAATTCAAATTAAGCCATCATGTGACTTATTATCCGGGTAATTGATAACATTTAGTTTGCTGACTGCGCAAAATACTAAACTTATAAGTTGTATTAACTTAAATAAAAAATATAAATGGATTTTTGTTTGAAAATATGTCAATTTAATTAATTCAGATGAGTTTGATCTACAAAATAGCTAATCAAATACGAGTTCAAGATTTTAATGAAGTGGACGTGCATCTTAAACATTGTCCAGAATTTACACAAGAAGTCACATGATGTCTTAATTTGAATATTAGAGCATGGTTGACATTTGTTTTGATCATATGGGACAGCGAAAACAACTCGTCATATCACGTTCTCACGCGCAAACGGTGTAAAAGTAAAATACCCCGAAAACTTGTTATACCCCGAAAACTGGTTAGTCAACCATAATATATATTTAAGGTGACAGAAAGGAACATTGAAGTTTCTTCTCTATCGTGTGTCCACGTGATAACTACTGCGCGTGAACGCGATAACCACCGCGTTCGCACGAGGTAGCTATCGCGTGCCGATGCAATAGTAGAATGGACGCAGTAGCTATCGCGTGCGCACGTGATTAAAAAAATATTCTATGTCCCCATTATGCCATTGTTTATGTTTATGGAATTTATTCAATCTATTTGATATACAAAGCATTTACTACCACACAAACTAAGTTATTTTTATGGAACAGAATTCGGGCAAAAAATACATTTTGCCTTTTGACATGTTTATTGCTTCATTTGTCTAAGTAACTTGCATCATTTTGACTTGTACAATACGGTGTAATCGTCGTCTGCGTTATTTGTTTTTTACATTAAACATTCATTATTCATTCACATCTTAATAAACAACTGAAAGTACGTCTACTTTTATTTCCATTTCATCACCGTATAGCACTGTCTATAGCTGGACAGTCCAGTTTGCGCATTCGTATTAAAATTTATTTCGTCGGTTTAACGAATTGATGAATGACACATGTAGCTAAGCAAAATAACACATGTACGCAAGCAGAATGACAAATGTCAAAATGTGCACCTAGCATTATGACGTTGGAGGGCGCTATGCCGGTTTGACCTGGAGCGAGTTCAGTTTACCTGCTAGAGCTAACTAGAGTTACCAGAGTTGCAATAAAACGTGCGGGGTTTTTACCCTACGAACTATGTAGGGTTACGCGAGTTCAACCTAGTGAGGTAGGTGGGTAGACTAGAAAGCAATATGGCGGACGGAAAGCATCTAGGCGAATGTATAGAAAATTATAAATATCTATGATATCCTGTCTTTAAAAAAGCCTGTAAACTGGCAGCTACTTTATTCAAGCCCAAGCTTGAAAAAAGTCATAAAAAGATCTATTGTTTTAATCATATGTCTATTTACTAATATCGTCACAAGGGGCAAACCTCATGCGTTCAGTTGATTGCTAACTAGAGTACATTTTATTACGTCATCAATATGAGTTTACTCGAGTGTTGTTTATTGGGTTTAACGTCCCACGGACAGTATTTCAGTCATTTGGAGACGATGTCTACTTGAGAAAGATATAGTGCTGCCACTTTGCAGTATCACGCCGTGGACATGTGGCATGATACCACACCCAGTCACATTATCCTGACACTGGGCCAGCCAGTCCTGCAACTACCCTTATATGGTGAGCGCCAAGCAAAGGAGCTTTAACAGTACTTGTGTTTATTTTGCGACTTTGGTTTGTTGCGACCAGGGATCGAACCCACGACCCCCGCACCCGAGGCACTCTATAACTCGAGTAGAACTGTAGTTGGTCACCTGAACTCGCTGTCGCTAGTTCGGAGTTCGAGCAGTTTATACAGAAATTTCGTTTTCCACAGAAAAGGTGGCGTACCTATAATAAGTCACTTTATACTACTGTTCGGGAAGAATCCGCAAAATGAAGTACGAAACTGTGGCTGTTTTCCAAATTCGAAAAAAATATTTCTTTTAAACAAATTGTTTGAAATTGATAGTAGATCCACTGCTTAAAGACATAATTGCGTTGTACATAATACTTTCCATTGCTTTTGTAAGTGCAGGCCAAACATTTCAGATATTAAAATGAGCTCAGGCTTACAAAGATGAATATTTAAAAATAATGAACAACACGAAAAATGTTATATACGAGCACATCTCTTCGATTTACATACTGTTCGTACTTTTCGTAATTAATTCCCAGAGTCACCGGGCGGCTTAGAGGGCTCAAGTAACACCCCCCACCCCCAACCCCGCCTGATAATACAATTTTCTGATGACTGAAATTGTCTTGATTGGGTAAATGGAAATCCCTTACTGAAATAAAGTTAGCCAATTACAAGTCACCCAAACCGACCCTTGCTGAGAGAGCATCCACTGTCACTTATCTACGCTGTCATAATGGCAACGGAATTGTGTCTGCTTTAATCTGAATCAGGCAAACGTCTTTAGTATTGCTGAACATACATTTTACTTTCATTTTTTGACATTATTAACAAGTTTAAATACATATAACAAAAGGGTCCCCAAGCTGGATTAGAACTCGCAACCTAGTTTTGCAGCCAGTGCCATAAAAATCGTATTAATGTCACTATAAATCATATAGAAAAATATTTTCACGATCTATATATTGAATTAGCGGGCTGTGAGTTCAAGCCCCGGCGGCTACCTACCATGGTTTTGTAGGCGAGATATTTTACGGAGGATGTGAGTCTAGTACTGGTCCCTCCTAAGAGCAATAATAGGTTAACTGCCCGCCTACTGCAACAACCTCCAAGCGTTGACATCCCCCCCCCCTTTTTCAATGATAAAAGGGTCGTGGGAAAGGAATCTTGTCGAAACTGAAAACAATCTACCAAATTTCCCTCAGATGCCCCTCAGAATGCATCTCCGTCCTCCTAGAAAAAATATTTTCCAAGGGGCTTTGCCCCCCCCCCCCCCCCCAACTAAAAATTACCCTAAGTGAGAATAAAACTATTTAGCCTAAAGCTTAGATTTTAATAAATGAAACGTTTATCTAACTTAAAAAAGCAGCCATATTTCCCTCACAAACCACTCAGATTGCATCCCCTTCTTTTATCCAGGGTAGCAAGCCCCCGGCCCCCACCCTCTCCCCCCCCCCCCCCTAAAAAAAGTCAAGCTGTTATACATTTATTATATTTCAACTCCTGTTATGATCATATTACTTTCCCAGAGTTCCGAGTATTCAGTTTCCTCCCATGAATAAAAACGAAACGCAGGATATTGATTCTACGAATTAACTTCTTTTTGATTATTCTGTCCCAGATGAGGCAGTTTAGACAGTTAAATGTAAAACAAATGTCACATTGATGGTTGCTAAACAAAACTTTAAAATATAACACCACCAAATTATGACACATGAAATCCAAATCATTAACTGATGCAAAATACACAAGAGCATTAGTCAGTAGACCGCATTGATAAACGCACATAACATAATGCAGCATACCACTTGTCAGTATGACAAAGGCAGAATGTCACGTGTAAACATGGACTTGTAAGACGGCGAGATGCAATTTTTGCCTTAATTCTGTTCCATATATTTTGCTAAAACATATAGAATTGGCCTTATTTAAAATCAGACGCCATGCAAATTCATTGTTTTTGCTTCACACGGATGAAATGGTAGATCTTCGTAGTTCATTTCAGGCACTAAGTAGAACAACAAGTACAATTACTTAACGTATTTCATTTCATGAAGTGCCACTGTAGAACAGTTATTCCGGGCATTGAACTTCATGCATTTAGTTTACGACAACCTGTTCCTCGTATATAACTGTTCTAGTATGTAATGGGAAAAGATAAGTAGAAATACACTCATTTGTGTGCACCATGCATTTCGTAAAATATTGGGTAACAAAGTACCAAAATACCAAAAAGAGTCAATCCTGTCTAAAGCGGTCAGTGAAGGGAACAAGAGAAAATGACCGCTTAACAGAGATGGCCGCTAAATGAGGATAAACATATTACACAAGTCTAGTTTGTTATTATTCAAACTGACCGTTAAATGCAGGTTGACCGCTTAATACAGGTGGTCGCTAATACTGGAAGATGAAGCGTTTCTAAATTTAAAAAAATCCGATTTATTATTTATTATACCACATTTATATAACACTTTTATTTTATATTTACTAAAAAAACTAGGAAATACTGTAAAACATCAGTGAGATAAATTCATATCATCCACAAGGTGATATAGTGAGTGATTTAGCTCTGCCGGAACTACTTTTTACTTACGATGGGTATGCATAGGGACATATAGAATTCCAGTTTTGGGGCAACGTGAAATTGTAAAAGTTGTGTCTAATCCCGAGTTTATATATTTGTTAAATGGATGCAGCATTTTCGAAGATCTTATTATCTGTAATATTATGTAGTTATGTATATTCCTTAAATAGGTCACGCCATGTCGTTTAATCTGGATACGTAAATTCAATTCCTCACTGCTTTAGAATTTAGCAAAAACATTATCTTAAAGTCGGTACTTCAAACGTTATAGTCTGTTGAAAAACATTTCAGCCATACATGTAATTATGGGATATCAAAGGCTTTAGTAAGTGGTAATGTAATTGTTCTTGAACGTGAACACTAACCACTTTAAAATTAACAGAAAAAATGCGACTGCCGATTGATGCACTTCAGTTACACATTAATATCTACTGCTTCTGAAACTGCAAATGTATATTATGGTACAATAATTATTAAAATTACAAAGGTAATCCATCCATCATTAAATTGTGATCTTGGTTCATAATTTTATAGAAATTACAAGCTTTTATAGACCAAGAGCAAAAGAGCTTGTAACTCCATGTCAATGGATGCTTGCATATGCCTTTCAAAGCATTTGAAGGATCATGATATAACCTTACTATCACGTGTTTTTGTTTGCATTTTATTCGTGTCAAAAAAAATTTTTCCCTTTTATTACATTATTATACACATGTACATGTATATAATTACATGAGGTATCACATTTATTTTATTTATTTGAATAAAAAAAAAAAATTAAATTTTTTTTACCGAAGTCAAACATAAGTTATTTTTAGTTTAAACAATTTATTCCCATCATATATTACAACACAGTATACAAAAATTCAAATAATTCGGATAGGATGTGAACGAAAGCAAAGCTTTCAATGTTCTTCTCCTAGAAACACTTAATTACACAAGAAGGCAGCTTATTAAAAGGATATATGGGAAAACATCTTGAGCTAAATTTATAATATAATAAGAGGAAAATAATATTTTGAAATGAGAGTAAAAATGCTAGTATGAAGTGGAGATCTAATGAATAGTTTTGGTGAAGAGATAAAGCAAAAAAAGGAGATAGTTAAGAGGAGAAAGAGATGTAAAAGGAAGTCGTCCACTAACATTTAACAATGAGCAACGTGCGTATCAAACCGTTTCGTATTTTGAATGAAAGTCTGGACACTTTGAAATATAAGTTCACTTTGTATAGTAGGCAAAAGAGGGTCACCATAAAGTTATTTTTGCTAGTGTATTTGTGATATTATATTTTGTATTTTACGTATTATTCAATACCAATTTATGTAGATATTTATTCCTTGGTAAAGAAATCAGTTTGATAGAAAATATAGGATTCACACAATTTGACTAAGGTTAAGCAAGTCTTCAGATGTTAAGTGAATACGGCAAAAATCTAATAACCTGATAGAGTAGAGGTCCGCAACTCTGATATAGGTAAAGAGCAAGCAAGTCAATATAAGCTCTCGACCGCGAGATACGTGAGATTTGTAATATTGCTCATATCAGTTATAAAAATACCGAGTTTTCTTTTCAGTTTATTGCCGATTGCATGTCTCTTATTAGATCGAAGGTCTCCCTTTTATGAGTGTTATAGTAAAGCGCCTGTCTGTCAATCGTCTGCAAGCGTCTTCAAGAGATTAATTGTCTCAGCGATATCTTGTTCAAATCCCGTGTTTTTTTTTGTTTTTTGTTGTTTTTTTTGTTACGGGAAAAGTATATTTCGGACCGTTTCATACCTCTGTTACAAATAGTTTTTTGAGTAAGGTCACCGTTCCCTTATTATGCGGCGAATAGAATATTTATGGAAATCGTGTGATTTAATCATGTCGTTCTATATATCAGTATGTTCGTCATTAAATCCAAGTGATTTATAATTCATTTTTAAAAGATTTATAAAGAAATATTGTCACAAGTAATTGATATGATTCTGATAATCATGTAGTTGATGTAAGTGATAAAGTAATTCCTATATCGACACGTAACTTATCCATTGTTCTTCAATGTGTTGACTGGATTTAATCAAGATGGCCGTGTCGTACCCTTATAATTCATCCAATATAGCTCCAGGACACATCACGGGGTCCATGTTTACTCCATGTGGTACAGGCAATGACAACAGGGCCAAAGAAAATGGCGACTTAGACTTCCTTGCAAGGCATTGATTTTCCGCGTTTACAGGCGCGTATATTGCATTGCACTCGATGCACGCTGCCATGGGGACATTGATGCACGAGCTTCGTATCAAATATACCCTGTACACGTATTGCCGGATGTCGTTGTAATAAATATAGTTAATTATTAAAACTTACAGGTCGTCCTACTTTATCGTCCATTGAAAATCATGTTTTCTTTCAGCAATATATTGATACAGTCAACATCATACATGCGACCACCTGTATTAAACGATTTTTTTTATTTAACGACCGTTATAAATCCCACCCGAACGTTTTTACTATATCAATTTATCCCATTAAGCGACTTTATTTTATTATGCGACCAGCGACCACATAAACCAAGTCCCAGCACGTAAGATTATGCACAAATTAAACTTTTTTGAGCGACCGTGTTTGATTCCGTTGCTAATCATCGTGTACGCTGGAGCATGTGTATATCCATCTTTAAAAAACAATTATCCCGATCATAAGTGCTCACCTGAAACCCAATTTGTTTTGACCACGCATGACTGCACCATGTGCAACTAAATTCTAAATATAGTTCCTGGTTCCCGTTTCAACAGTTACTAAGCATAACATAGGTGAAACCATCCCTCCAAATAGAATATTTTGGAATTAGGTAAATTAATACTTCCGGATGCAATGCGTAGCATTTATAATTCGTATCTATAAGTATGTACATTGCGTCTTATGATACGCGACCAGGGCGCACGGTTGAAATAAATTTATCGGGGGTTTCTGGATTTATGTTAGACAGAGACATAAAGAAAGCTCATTGCTAAATAATATTTTTTCTTGAAATATTCTGAATCCATCCATGAATTCGATGTCAAATGTTGTGTTTTTCCATCGAACACCAAATGCAAACCTCAGCCAATGATCCAAGGTATTATTCCAACATAAAAACTAAAAAAATGAAAGATATGACAAAAAAATAAACATGTTGATGTTTATTGGTATAAAACAACAAAACATTGTGTAGTTTACATCGTATTCATGTTGTAATATAATATAACATTATGTTACAATTTAGCTTACAGTTTGTATATATGACTTGTTTGCCTGGATTTCCAAAAATGTCTAAGAGACCATTTCATTAAGCGTCCACTTTTTGGCAGTCCATTGAGCGGTCTCTTAATACAATGACTATATTAAAATGAATCGTGAGTTTACATGGAGAAAACAGGTGATTGTATGGTGACTACGTGACCTAAGAGCATTAATTGTGATCTTGTTGCGGAGGCGACTGATTACGTCATGTTTTGTTATATGCATGTTCATCCATTTAGCCCCATAAATGTACTAAGCGACACTGACTCAAAACCGTACTGAAACTGTCAATCCAACGGGAAGCGGTTCCATAATGCGAGGTCCATCGCGAAGCTGTATGGCGTACGTGACAAACTGTAAATATGTTATCGTTTATATTCTCAGCTCAGCTCAGCTTCGCGTCGCTTGCGATAAATTCCATGACAGTCATGTATTTGCGGAACAATTTTTAAAGGCGTTTCAGCGTTTTTTAATTGTTTGTTTGTTTGTTTGTTTGTTGTTTTTTCTAACAGACTGATATTTTTAAAATATTGCACTTAGTTTAGACTATATTTAAAAGATATAGAGCCACAACGCTCATTTGAGAGATTGAGCTTATGGGAAAACATCACTTTTTGCTAAAATTTGCTGAAAAAAATCAAAGAATTAAAAAAAAATGAAAGATTGCATTCTAAATACTTTAATAACACATCAAAATAATATTTTCAGAATTATTTAATTAAAATTTGTAATTTATCATGTGTATTATAGGTTACAGGTGAAAATATTGTCAAAATGCATGGAAAATAAACAACGAGCAAAAGTAACCATTGTGTCTGGACCAAAATGTAGGCCTAAACAAAAACTATACATGTATATGTTTTTCTTGATTAAAACAAATAATAAACGGACAAATTTCTTATATTTTTTCACTCTGATATAATGGCTTTCTGAAAATGTAAAAAAAAAATGTACTCCTCACTAGATCTACGTTTGTTTTGTTTTTGTAACCAAAACTGATTTTTTATTGAAATTTTAGCCAAATTTTATTTAAACACTTAGTCCACAATGTAACTTTTTGGACCCTCAACATTTGGCAAATATACTTTTAATCATGTTTTTAATACAGGAATCTTAAAATTGTGGGTTTCCTTTCACATTCTACTCAAAATAACTGAGAATTAAAAAAAAATACCAAGACCGGTATTTTGGTATGAAGCGCAAAATACAAGTGTAAACCATAAAGATCTAAGAAATTACTTCCAAATGACGTCAAATATGTTTAAACAAATATGATAGAAAAACAATATCCACCATTTTGTCACGGGCGATTTAAATCAATTCATTCAATGTTTATCAACAATGCGGTGGTAAAGCAAAAGTAGCGTCTCCCTATCCTCAGTGCACTCCGGTCACTACTAGAAAATCAACAACTAGCCGAGATTGGCTGGTAATGATTCAGAATGGATTGTAGATCAAAACAAGACCGATAATGTTGGATTATATGGCTCATTAAGTCACGTCTAATTAAAAGGTCGTAAAGCAAGGAACAACAGGTGCTCGTGTCTCCCCTAATTACTGTATCACCCTGAGTGATTCCGAAGAAAATGTGAATAAAATTGTACTAATTTGCGAAAGGGTTCCAAATGTATCAGTTGACATAATTTGGTGTCGGATTGGAAAACATTGTAGGGGGCCATTGTCATCAAAACATCACTTGTAACATTTTTATAACGCTCAGTCAATAAATATGTTTATGATGTATTTCCATGAATTTATCGTATGGAAATGTTCTGACTTATATATCCATGTACTTTGCTTGCAAATGAAATATCTGTTTTGTTGTTGTGTTTTGTCAGTATTTTTTTTAAATTTTACATCTGTTCTATTTTTTAATATCAACGGCTTGCACAGAATAGAAAATGCAGTGCTGCTTAAGACTCACTCACTCACTCACTCACTCACTCACTCACTCACTCACTCACTCACTCACTCACTCACTCACTCACTCACTCACTCACTCACTCACTCACTCACTCACTCACTCACTCACTCACTCACTCACTCACTCACTCACTCACTCACTGTTGTCGGTTTGAATCCCGCTTGGGCTACCCATCGTCGGAATCCTCATATATATTCCGTTATCACTACTGAGTGTGAAAAAGTGAATTTAAGTCAGACTATGTTGATAGAAGGAAATGTTTTGATCAGGTTGTTCAAAGATCCAAGCGTAAATACTGGTATGTCTTGCAGCATGATTTAACCCTTTCCCTCATAGAGGACACCATGAAAAGACCTATGCGAACAGCATAAAACCAGATCAGCCTCCGAGTAACTCGCAGGCTGATCAGGTTTTATGCTGTTCGCTGCTCCTCAGTGGTCTGGAAATGAGGATTTTGTAATCAAATTTGGTAAGGTTTAACTGTGGTTTTCTGCAGATCAGGCTTTATGTGATACCTATTGAGGACGTCAAAATGAGTCTATATGAGGGAAAGGGTTAAAATGAGTCTATATGAGGGAAAGGGTTAAGTAACATTATCGAAAATAATAATATAGTGTTTTGGAAATCTATTGGTAAAATTGGAGTTGCCCATTCAAAGAAAAGTAATTTACCTTTCGAAATTGAGCTAGAAGACGAAGCAATTGTAAGAGATAGTAATGTTGTGCTTGAAAAATGAGATCTTGTTTTTATAATTTATACAACCCTCAAGCTACAACCATACATAAACAACATGAACAAACTTTAAATGTCATTGCTTACAATACCCAACAGAATCAAGACGAGGAGCGAGCTTATAGTAATGGTATATCTACAGATGAAGTGAAACTTGCGGTTAACAATGCATACAGGGGTAAAGCCTGTGATTTTGATAAAATGCATGCTGAATTTTCTAAAAATGATACAGCTTTTTCCTTTTTACATATTTGTTTTAACTCAGGAAGAATTCCGACAGACTGGGGTAGTTATTAACCCTATACCAAAGTTTGGACCCACAGACCCCCGGGACCCACTTAGTTACCGAGGTATTACGTTAGCCCCAGTCATGTACAAGTTATACTGCACTGTTTTAAATAATAGGATATCGAGTGGATCGAGTCAGAAAATGTTTTAAATGGTGAACAAAATGGCTGATCATTTATCTACCTTCACATCTATAGTTGAAACCAGAATGAAAAAGAAACAATCTACCTTTGCTGCTTTTATAGATTTTAGAAAGGCGTATGACTCGATTGATTGTGGTTTCCTATGGAACAAACTCCATGCCATGGGCTTAAATGGGAAAATGTTGAATGGTATTAAATCTTTATATTCATCTTTTACATCTTGTGTTAGAATAAACAACATGTGTACAGAGTGGTTCGATGTCGCAGTCGGTCTTAGACAAGGGTGTTGTGTTTCACCGAACCTTTTTTATTGTTTAATTGATGACCTAGCAACTTTATCAAAGAACTTGGGAATAGGTATTGATATTGGTAACAGAGAGAATCTTTGTATTTTAATGTATGCCAATGAAATCGTCTTCCTATCTGAAAATGAGGAGGATCTGCAACTGCTCTTAGATACATTGTCTCAGTGGAGTCGGGTCAATCGTATGAATATTTAATGCAAGAAAGTAATGTTGTACATTTTAGACCACCCTCAGTTAGGCGAACTTGTGGAAATGAAAATGCCAGTCTATGTGATAAATGTGTATATCTCGGTCTACACCTAAGTGAACACTTAGATTATAATAGAATGGCAAAATTTGTTTCACAATCTGCTAGTGGAGCGCAATCTCCACGCAGTTATCTCCCCTTCATTCTTCGGCATTCTTCTTTTTGCTAAGTGAGCGTGCAAGGGAGATCACTGTGTGGAGTTTGAGTAGAGCGTTGGGTCATTTAATTGCCAAATACAGGAGTGCGGGAGGGTTACCTTATAACGTTTTTATATAACTCTTTGACTCCATGGTCTGGCCAGTTATTATTATGGGGCTGCTATGTTGGGTACCAGTATGTTTTCGTGTATTGATGCGGTTTTTAACAGAGCAATAAGGTTTTATCATGGCACTGGTAAGCATACACCTAATGCAGCAATCGTTGGAGATATGGGGTGGGAGCCAGTTATAGTCAGACAGCATTATTCAGTTTGTGCATTCTGGGCAAGATGCGTTAACATGGAAGAGAATAGAACAAATAAACAAGTCTTATATATTGTGCTGGATATCTGCCCGGACGTGTAAAAACAGGTTTTATAGAGTCTCTGAAATTTTAAAAGATTATGATTTATGCAATTTTACATGTATAGAGAATAGGATTTGTGAAAAGACTCTAGTTTGTTGTAGTAAAACAGCGGCCTTGGAACGTTTTGTATGCCAACGGAGTGATACAATCAACAGAGAAGAGTCTAGATCTCGCAATGGAGGTAATAAATTAAGGACTTAAAAACTTTTTAAACAAAACTGTGGAACTGAAAATTTTATCAAAACCATACTGCCAGCGAAACAAAGGTCAGCTTTCAGTAAATTCCGTTCAGGTGTCGCTCTACTGCGCATAGAAACAAGTCGGTTCGAAAGGTTAGCAGAAGAGCACAGAACTTGCCCATTTTGTAGAAACTGTGTTGAAAATTCCATATGATTATGAACTGTGATACTTATAATGATTTGAGGAATATCAGTTTTACAAAGGCTTCTGAAGTTGACATGCCTTTTAATTCAAGGAATGATAATGATAAGTTTGTTTTTATATTTTCAAATGAAAATTTGATACGCACCATTGCCAAATCCTGCCATCTTATTTTAAACAAACGCAAGAGTCTGCTATATAACAAAGTGTAAATATGATATTTGATCGCAATACATTTTTTTCTCTTAATTCTGCCAGGGGCCGCCGTGGCCGAGTGGTTACAGTCGTGGACTACAAATCTCTCAGCCCCTCACCGCTGTGGGTTCGAATCCCGGTAGGGACTTCGGATTTTTCATGAGAGGAAGCCTTCCAGCTGGCTTGCGGTAGGTCGGTGGTTCTACCCGGGTACCTCTGTGTACTCGGGGTCTTCCTCCACCTATAATTAGCTGGACGTCGCTATATGATTGAAATACTATCGCAGCGACGGTAAACCCCAATACAACTACAACAACTCTTAATTCTGATGACTATGACCTGTTAAAGTGTACATAGATTATGTCTTTGTATCTAGTCAGAATTTCATTTTCAGTATACAGTCTCTTTTAATCAGTGTATCCCAAATCTGATTTGGGGGTAATAAATGATTTTTAAGATCATTTCATAAAGGTCTCATTTTTGCTGATATTCATTTTTTTATATACGTGTGGGTATATGCAGAGTGTTTCAGTTGAAGGATTGTTAGAGACAGTATATATCTTAAAGTGTTATTATGTAACAAGTGCAATATTGTGTATGGTCTTTTTTTTTTTTTTTTTAAAATATGATAGTCTCTTGTAATTCATAATTGAATGGCATGGTTCCTTAATATTTATGTTATTAATAGTCTTGTATTTGTTTTTTATGTTGTAACCATGATGAAACTTTAATAAATATTTATATATTTTATCAGGGACTTCCTCCAAATCAACAACAACAACAACAATGTCAACAACAGCAATGATCACTCAGTATAATCATATTTTATTTCACATATCATGATGAAATGGGGTTAAACTAAAAAGTTCTAATCAGCACCCCCTTATGTTTACAGAAATATTTGTGTACAAAGGCAATTTAAGACAGCCAGAGAGGAAATTGTCAGTTGAAGCATAACTAGACATCTCGGCTAGCACTCACTCACTACTCCATTTACTGGGAAAAACATATAAACCATGTAATACATTTTCTGAGAACAAGCTCTTAATGAGATTAAAAAAACATTAATGAATTTATGAGCCTCAACTATAACTACGTTTTCATCAAAAGTAAGTTGGAAAAAGGAAATGTTTTTTTTTTCTTCTTCTTTTTTTTTTTTTTTCTTGTTTTTTTTTTTTTACTTCATAAGATTAAATTCAAAGTCGGTGCCTATTTTAGTTATTTAATATTAAGGAAATTCGATATTTACAGTGTGTCGTATTTAATCGTTCACTGAAAATGTTTGTATTTTGTTCAAAATTTGAAATTTACAGTTTGTTCGACTTTTTAATCGTCTAATGAAATGCTTGTATTTTGTTAAAATAAAAACAAATATAATACATAAAATGATTCGCGAGGTCTTGATATGAAGGAAATATAAGTGCATGCTGCCTGCATGATCTTTGAACATAATGGGCGGAGCTTGTTGCGGCGTCAGATGATTACGTCATGTTTTTCATGTAGCCTTATACAATGAACCCAGTGATACTGAATCTAAACCATCACGTGGACTGTCAATCTAACGGGGGTTGGTTCCATAACGCGAGGTCAAAGGTGAAGCTATATGGCGTACGTGACAAACTGTAAATATGTTATCGTGCATATTTTAAATTTATGGACCGCGTCGCTTACCATAAAATCTAAATTATAAACAATAAATAATAATATATATTACATAAAATGAACCATGAGGTCCTGATGTGGAGAAAATACGAGTGTTTAGTGCGTATTAGTGCGTATGGTACCTACAATGACCAATGCGGATTATGGGTGGAGCTTGTTGTGGCGTCATGTTTTGCTAGCTCAAAATACAAATGTACGCAACGACATTGAATTAAAACACCACGTGAAACTGTCAATGAAACATTAGGCAGGTCCATAATATGAGGTCAAAATAAAAGTTGTATGGCGTACGTGACAAACTGTAAATATGTTAACGTTAATATTTTGAATTTTATTAATTTATTTCAGCTCTCCGTTTCGTATCGCGTGCGATAAATTCCATAACATTTAAGATATAAACGATTACTACGAGTAATATATATTGGTCAAAGATATAAATTCAAGATTTTATTCCTATATCCCATAAGGTCATTGACCAAAGTAGACATACAATGTTTGTTTACAGACTAATTCATATATGTGTAACAAAATATATAGGCAGCCACAAATGCAAAATACTAAACGTAGCTTGTGGAATTGTTTGCTATCATTATTCTAGTTACTTTGTGTATGCTGGCTCATATCAACATTTTTTATGTACATTCACTTTGGCAAAATGCTTAAGCCAATTTTCATTACTATCTCAATACTTTAATTTTCAAATGATTTTAAAATGATTTCTCTTATCTAAATCGTGTGCGGTTATAGTTTAAAATAATAATAATGATACAAGTTATACTAGTAGTTATTAATCATGATAAATTGATTAACAATTAAATGTGATGACAATGTAGCTTTTATCTATTTTGTAATGTATACGGGAAGAAATAAATATCGACGAATGCAGTATGTCTAAAACCTCCAATATTTTTTTCGTGTTTCTTAATCTAAAAAAAGAATAAAAACAACAACAAAAAATAAAAAATACAATAATAATAATAATAATAATAATAATAATATATATATATATATATATATATATATATATATATATATATATTATTATTGTATTTTTTATTTTTTGTTGTTGTTTTTATTCTTTTTTTAGATTAAGAAACACGAAAAAAATATTGGAGGTTTTAGACATACTGCATTCGTCGATATTTATTTCTTCCCGTATACAACAACAAAAAATAAGAAGGCAAGAATATCAATATGTATGTAATTAATTTGAAAGATACATATAAATATATGTATATATTAATATAATTAAAAGTAAATCAAAAACCACCTCAGTATTTGGAACAGTTCATTTTAGACCACATTTACTTGTATCTTGTTATCTCAGAACAACTGTATTAGATTCGGATGACCTCGGACCCAAGGGTAACATTTTTACTCAGAGTATTCTCTCTGTTTAAACGGTGTTAATCTAAAATTTGTTTAAAAAAAGAGAAAATAATAATTAAACGCGTGACACCATTTCAATGCATTCCCTGAAGACATGCATTTTAAACGAGAAAAATTCTCACCAGACCATAGAGTCAAATTAATTTTTGAATTAGGATTTGATTTTTTCCATTTTCCTCGATTGGGAAACAACCTTTTCTGACTCATATTATATCCAGTCGACGGTTACTGGGTTGGACCAGCACTATTCTCCATAAAATGTCTTGAACTAGTTCTCGCTCCTATACAGAGGTGACTGAACTGTTTCATTCATTTTATTGACCATTCGAAGGTACATCAGAAAGTTTCTGACCTGGTTGATTTTTTTCCCCAAGGCATTGACCAAGAAAATTCATGAAGACAAGAAGAATACTCTTGGTGATGACTGTCTTTCATATTCTGGTATTGAAAATGTGACTTAAGAGGTAAAGCAGTGAAGAAAATTCAAAAAATCCTCAAGTAACTGTAGCAATTTGCTTGGTATTGCTTCGATATCCTACCTCACAATTCGTATTCCCCAGATTCAGCGCCCTCTTGTTTTTATTTTATTTTATTTATTTAAACTTTTTTTTGTGTGTAAGTGGGGGGGGGGGGGGGGGGGGGGCGAGAGAGAGAGAGAGATGCACTGGATGTGAATAGAATCACAGATTCTTGAGTCAGTCGAAAAATTAGCATGTACTAGTAATTAAATGCATTCATTTGATTGCTCCTTAATGCTGTCTGCTATCATCACATTGATGACTTCAGGGCAATAATAATGTATTTAATCAAAGTTATCCATTCAGTTATATTAACAATACAAAAATGGCGTAAAATAACTATACATTCAGCATATCTTACTGTTAAACACATTTTTGACTATAATGCTCCAGTAATGAAAATATACACTATTAACACATGTATTTAAAAATATAACATACATGTATATGCATATATAAATAGTGTTTGCCGTGTGGAAGGTGATTGTATAATGCAGAGTGTCACAAACATTTCAATTGTATTTAGTATCCAAAACTTCAATATCTTTTATATCAGCTTTAGGTATTTTAAAGGTCATTTTCACCAAAAATAAAATAATGGAAATCTGAGTCATGTTTCAGAAAAACATGAAAACATAGCGCAATAGAAAGAGGCTATATTTATTTGTGTAAAAGAGAGAGAGAGAGAGAGAGTATGTAGTCCCTGAACACCATTGTACTTTGCGTTCTTAGTTATTGCAGATCCATGCAGTGTGTCATTTTTTTTTCAGCATCACGTGGGATACCCCTATCAGAGACATCCTTGGTCACACATTTCACCTGAGCGACACGTTGCGGACTGAAAACGTGAATCTACGAGACTTGCTGGCTCACAAAGTTGGTACCCCGTCTAACTTCCATGCCCTGCTTGTAGGATTCCCGGCCAATATCACTCGACCAGACCTCGTTAGGTAAAACTGATGAACATTTTTTTCCAGTTCAATTTAGTAACCCTTAAAAATGAAAATTATATAAAGCAAAGATCTATTAAACAAATAATACAAATGCACGCATCATATTGTCCAATTCTCGCAAAGTCAGGTTTTCAAATATCTACTTTTCTATCAAAGATATGTGAAAGTAAATTATATCTTACAATAGAACATTACATTGCAATCAAAATAATATCTTATTAATTAAACTAAGTCAATGAAAGAAAATAAGTTTTTATGTAAAATGAAAAAGTACCTGTATGAGCTAGAGAATTGTGTAATTTTTAGAAGCGAAAGATTCTAAAGTCAGACAGTGGATTTTCTACTTACGATCTCATTACCGACACTTATCCATACATTCGCGTTGAAAAATAGTACCACTGGTTATAAAAGTCAACATTGCAGTTTTGATAAAAGTTAGATATATTGCAGGATTTTTAAAGCATTGGGTATAATCACAATTTCTGTGCAAATAAAATTGTAAGAGAAGCAACTTTATAATTCAGTGTTCATCCGCAGTTTCATTCATTAAACTACCTATAAATAACCTTATTTGGAATAAGCTCAATTGGTAAGATCGTCGTTCAGTATTTTGTTCTTGTAAGGGGTCGTGAGTTCTAGTCCAGCTGAGACCTTTTTTTTCTTTCTTTCTTTCTTTCTTTCTTTCTTTTGTAATACTTATTCTTTATATTCTTGGATTACATATTTAGAATATTTAATTCTAGTTTTTATACTTCCATTATTTTGCGTTTGTCTACTTTTTGATTTTAATCAAGGACCACTGGACCCTGATATTCATTAAAAAAATAACCTCTCTATATAAATTATTTATGGAGAGGTCGATTTTTCTAATGAGGTCCTGCGCATAGACAGGTTCGGTTATATATAAGGTCAAAACAGTAGAAATGAGAGGGGGACAGTATGTTTAATGTAAGCCGTCAATTGAATCATTTAGTTTTTAATCTTTTCTTGTTAGTCTAAATTGACTGTGGTGTCTCTAGTAGCATCTGTATGTCACAACTCAGACAGTACTTTAGGGATTTAGTTTATACTTTATACAATGGTCAAACTTTACTTACCAAGAACAATAACTCTACCTTGCTTCATCCCTATTATTTGTATGGTGAAATTTTGTTTTTGAAGAACATATTTTAAAAACTATTGAAGGCATGGATATCATTTTTTACATATGGGAAGGATGTGGAGTGACGAGGAACATTAACATTATCTTGTCACATTTTCTTGCTTTTCTATTAAAATTATTTCTGTCTATAGCAAATTCATGACATATAAAAAAAATCTATAAATGTATTTTTATAATATTTAATTTCCCTTTTTAAAATAAGTATTAAAGGTATTGAAGATCAATACTAAAAACCACTATTCCTTATCCATTTTTGTTTAAATTGACAGAGACCAATAAATAAAATAATCTATCTTACCTGCTGTTTTAATAAGATTTAACTTCCCTGATTTTTTACGTACATACCACAAAAAATTAAAGGGATTGACTTTATAATTCACACATTTTAACTTTCGCTTCTGACAGTGCTCTCAGTGCTTTGATGTTATTTTCCGCTACGCAGGTTAAATTTAAACCATAATTTAAAATATCTTTAAACAAAATCAGACTGAAAATAATTCCTTGCATTTGAGAAATTATTATTTCATAACAGCGTTACATTTTCCGCTGTGATTTTTCAATGCCTTACTGAAATTTTACAAATTTCAAGACCTACTGTGTTCCTAAAATGAACATGAGTTTCGTATCTATGTTTAATAGGTCTTTGTATAAAGTGACTCTAATTGCATCAGCTACTTTTCAACTCCGTTCGACAGAGCTACTGCATTTCAGGTTGGCTCTGTATTATGCAAGGTTACCGAGACATTTCGCCCCAGGTTCATTTCTCCAATTTGTCCTCCTAAACGGACGGCTTTCTTAGATCATTGTTTACAGTAATCTTTCTTTTTTGTTTTGCGGCCAATCGAGAGTTTAAGTCGAGAAGGACGAAGACGAATTTAAAGTCAGATTAAATGAAAGACTGCATTTTCATGACATGTTTGTCCCTGGTCGAAGGGCAATTATACCGAATCTTAAGATAAAGCATGAAACCAACGTTTAGTCAAGTGCCATCGATGAATTGGAGGCGGCGGATTTAAATCATGTTGAATGTAATTCCGCCATCATTAAACTATAATCACGTGGTACTTCAGTGCAGGTGCAAGCATCCATTGACTTGGAGTTAAAGGCTATTTTGCTCTAAGTCTATAAATGCTTGAATTTACTAAACTATTCATACAATCACTTTATGCCTATTATCACAATTTAATGATGGATGGAATACCACACCATTTTTATGTCCAATTATTTATTTATCTATTTAATTATTTGCATATATCCATGTGGTTTGCTTTAATTCTTTTATGATTTATGTTCTTAAGCTTTTATCCAGATTATTGTTTAGTCCAAAACAATGGAACGTAGTGTCAAACGTAGATTCCAACGAATGCATTCTGTAGTTACCAAACTATTTAAAGTCACTTTTTATCAGTATTTCGGCAAAATTGTCATTATAAAGGGAGAAATGATGTACGTCGTGTCTGTATGACGTTGGCGTGATTCGTAACGAGTATATGGCGGCTGTATATACGATTACAGTGTTGCAGTAAAATTCATGTTTATTCCTTGACAAAGGCATTTTTGTCGAATATTGGTATAGGGTTACTCAAATTGTTTACTGAATTTCTTCCCTCTGGAAATTCCACATTATTATTTAGAACCAATAAATTATCCCTTAGAATATTGAAACGATTACTGCATATTGCTAGAAAGATTTGTCATATTGCAATATAGTTTTTCCCGTATATAAATTTTTGATTTCATTTTAGGCTGTTGCAATATATGCCCGCATCGGCTGACTTCCGGACGGAGTTCCGGTATAGCAATTACATGTACATGTTGGCTGGTTACGTAGCGGAAGTGATAGCTGGTGAATCATGGGAAAACATGGTGTCTGCTCGGATATTCGACAAGCTTGGTATGCATGACACAGGATTCATTGACCACAAAGAAAAACTTGACGACATTGCAACTCCATATGTACACAAGAATAAGAAGTTGGTTCCCGTTTCAAAGGAACTCCTTATGTGAGTAAGAATAAAAAGATCCTTTAAAAAAGGAAGGAAGACTTGTCCAGTTTATTATTATCTGGTCTAAACAAAGTATATTTTGCTTAACTTTTTATCTAATTTTGTTAAATTTTTGGTTCCAGATTAATAATCAAATACCGTGGTACCGTAGTTAATTTCTGGGTAACCTATTGTGCCCACAGAATAAACCGCCACGCTTTTCCGCTCAAAGAATCATGGGATATGTACAACTTTCATCATGGCCGCTCTCTTAAAACGTTTAATGAAAGATCATTTATTTCGGCCTAATTTATTCTGGTTTGCAGTATGACCATAGTTTCCCTTTTCTAAACAACATTGAGAAGACACATCATTTGAGATGATCATTTATTGAGATTTATCCGAACTTAGATATTTTTATGTCGATTAACAACGGATTACTTTTTTGCGCAAACGCTTGGCAGTAATCAGGCGAGCATGTAGAAAAAGCCAGCATCGGCTTGGTGATGCGTCAGACAGTTACGTCACCTCTACATGGTAGAATGAGGGTAATTTGCATGTGACAAATCTCCACGCAGTTATCTCCTCTTCATTCTCTGCCACCACGAGAAGGCATTTATCAGAATTTTAAATTGTTAAAAAAACTGTTTCGATGTATCAGCTTAGTTTTCTCTCATTCATATAATATTGATTGTGATGAAATTAATAAAAATGATAACAAATGATATTATTTAAAAAAGAAATATGAAAATAACCGTTTTTTTTTTTTCAAATTCTTTTTATTTTACAGCGAGTTGCATTTTCTTAAATGTGATAAAAATAACCTTGTAGAAAATAACTTTTTCTGTGCATGGAGATCTATAAATAATAAATCTTCGCCATTTTGTAAGCCTACCATCATCGCAAGACATTTGTGACGGCAGTGATTATTTTTGCTAAGTGAGTGTGCAAGGGAGATCACTATGTGGAGTTTGGCATGTGACGTGCACACAAACGGATAATCTCAGCTATCAAATGCAAACATGTCCGAAATGTTACGGGAAAGAATCCGATTAAATATGATGGCAAAACATATAGGGGTTAAAACGCATTTCATTTTGCACGAAAATTCTGTGTCCGTCTACCTCTCGAACCGAAAACATGTCCTTACCTTTAATGAAGAACAAGTTCCATTTGTTTATAAGACCTCAATTTTGTTCACAAACGGTTCGTTTCAAACCGTGGCTCATTCTAAAAGTCAACCAATTTCCCCCCGATTAGTCCCTTCAGCCTAATCAGTATATTTCCATCCTTCCAGGGCAGTATCTCCATCCGGCCCGGCTGGTTCCATATACTCGACAGCAGCCGACATGGCGAAATGGGTTCGATTCCACTTGCGATCCGGGCGGGGTCCCCAGGGTCACCAGCTTATCGAGCCCAAATGGCTCCAGGAAACCTACATCTCTCAAATGACACATCCGTTCTCAGAGAAAGATATGATGCGCCCCACCCACCCAGTATGTGACGCATCCATATCCTACAACATGGGCTGGATGTCGTCAATCTACAGAGGTTTGGAATTGATCTTATTTATTACAATCAGGAAAAAATGTGGTCTATATGTTAATATAATCTTTTCTGTATTTGTCTTCACTCAAAAATTGATCCTACTATCACTTGAACGTATTCGAACAATGACCTAATTGCGTAGCTGGTAACTTACTCACTATGACATAGTCCCTAACCGCTGCGGGCTCGAGTCCCGGTCTGGCCATTTGCACAGGGGCTCGAAGTTGCATGGGCTAAATGGTAACATTAAAAAAAGGATGGGAGGACAGTGTTTTGAGACCAAAATTGGAAAAGGCGTATGAGTAATATGAGGGAGCCTTCTACATGACTTTCAGTTAGTCTGTGGTGTTACTGAAAGACCTTTTTTTTCTTTGGTGACGAAAACAAATTTGAACGAGATCTCGCTAAGACGCTTAACATCTTGCAGATGCTTGTATGCGCGTAACAGATAGACGCTTTACAGTACCACTCATACAAGAGATCTGCGGTCTAACGAGAGATATACATATTTGGAGAAAACTCAGTATATCTTTAATTGATATGAGCATTTTTACATATCTCACGTTATCTCGCATGATATGATTGCACTCGTAACTGAACGAGAGCTTCTCTTGATTTGCTCTTTACCTATATCAGAGTTGCGGATCTCTGTTGGGTTATTAGGTTTTTGTTTTTGTTTTCCTACACGTTTTACCATGCATGACTAGAATATATGGACTATGGAATTTTCCTGACAGTCTGTAAAGGTTTGGCTATGAAATGGATTATGAAATCATAAACATGCCATAAACAGTGTAAGTTAACATGGACA
>CM037792.1:2074372-2124372 GCA_021229015.1 Solen grandis | reverse complement strand
TTGTTTGTTTCATCGTAATTCTTTAAATAGTGGGGGTTTTTTTATCATCACATTTGTAAAGTTCTGAATTCTTGATTTTAGAACATGTTCATATTCAGTACGTTCATATCCATCTTCGGCATTATTTTGACACGCCCATAAGACTAAGTAATTGAAAAAGAAAGTTGTTTGAGTGTCAGTAAATTTGTAGGAATCTTTTAAACTTAAATTTAAATAAAAGAAAGTTTTATAAAAAAAAAAGAAAGTTTTATTCATCATAAGCCAGAAGGTCGTACGACCCATGCGGCAAAACATATTACATAAATTGTACAAAACATGACGGAGATGAACAAACGAAAAGTGAAAGCAGTGTAAACGACCATGTAACATGCAAATCACATAAGACATCATATAAATATATATAAATATCAATATCGAAACAATGTCGTAATATTTCGTTTAATTTCTCTTATCGAAACGAAACATAAGAGGAAACTACAAATAGAAAGAAAAATACACCATATCAAACAACATGAGCAGTTTTCCATAAAAAAAAGTAAAAAATGTCTAACACTACCCCCAAGGCATCGTACACGTATTAAATTGAAATCAAAAGGTTTTAGAACAAATTATAAGTAGAGAAAGGGAGGAGATTGAGTGTGAGCCATGTATTTATTTATTTATTTATTTTATTTTATTGCACGCATGACATGTGTTTATTGCTCGTCTATGTCCTACATACTAAAGGGGTCATCTTTCATCTTTCTCTGTATCATTTTAACATCAAATTCAATACACGTTTTCAGGTAGAACTAAGTCGTTTTAATAAAGTTTTTTATCTATAGATTGTGTTTATCTATGCCATGTAAGAACTATCATTCTTGGAGGAAATATAGATAAATATAGATATATATGCATGACAGGTGATGAATACTTGTCTATGTCTTGTTTATAAATGTTTTTCTTTTAAGAAGTAATACCTACCCCATCTGTATAATGATAGATTTTAGAGAAGTAGATTTATCTTTGTTATACTCTAAATAATAAATCATGCAACTAAAATTATATACATATGTAACGTTTTAACTGTCATTCATCTATGAATTTTATTTATTGGCTTAGTAATTACTCCATTTGTGTACAATTTATTGACTCATTCCTAACTTTCAATTTATGACGATTTCACTGACTAGATTTCTATTTTAATATGTGATATTTTTGTGTGTATGCTAGAAACTAGGCATAGAAATAGGTTGTCCACTAATGTATTTATGATTAATAACATTCTTTGTCATATTACAGGCAACATTGCGTTGTTTTATACCGTCATTTGTGAAGTGTTTTCATTATACAAGTAATTTTCCATCTCTTATAATACACATATTACTTTAATCCTTTTCAGTTTTGTCTTCAACACATGTTCAGTCAGTTTAAATTCGATTTGTTTTCTTTTCTATTAGCGTTACTATTATTACACCAAGTAGACTGCCTATAGTAGTATGTATATAAACATTACTTACTAATCAAATCCAAAGAATGTCCTCTTTTATTTGATTCTCTGCCAGTACATTATACACTATTTGTCATGAAAAGCAAGCATAGCAAGGCAAACTAATCCAGGTGACTCATGTTTATGTGGGCAAATTTAGCTGAAATTGTAAATAGAGACGATGGCAGACTGGCAGTGTCAAATAGCGCGGCATACGTACGTACCTATTTTTAGTAACAAAATTTCCCCCCAAATTTCCTTCTGTTTCACTACTCAGAGAAAGTTTTATTTACAGCAATTATCAGGGACAGGTGCGGTGTAGTGACGACAGACCAGATAATGACAAAAGACCTCTTCAATGTAAATATAGATTAACGTTTGTTATCGAGGGTTTAACCAATTTAACCGCTCAAGCTCGGCGCATTAACTTTGTACTTAATATATGGACTATCCAAGTCCACGCATGCGCACAAAGATTGAACGTATACTTGGTAACCCATTTAACATAGTGGTTTAACAAGTTAAACCGACCGAAAAATATGAAAAATACTGCAATCCCATTGGTCAAAATATAATTCCATACATTAAAGAGATGTTCAACAACTTGCACAAAGCTGCCAATGCATGAATTTCACTTGATCTACATTTGAAATTGCTTTGCATTTTTATAACCATAGAAACTTATCTTCATACCATAAGAATATCTTTCTCGTCTTCTCTATCCTACTCTCGTTGGTTGTGTCAGGATTGATAATGTGGTTGGTTAACACACATCCTTCGGGCTATTATAAATACATATATGTGGGTAACAGGATCTCCCTTCACCTGTAATAAGGTGTACGTTACTCTATTGCCGATACAGTGTACTCATCCAGCACAACTTAAACTGCAATTAAACTATGCTACCCATTCAGCTATGTGCATATTTGTTATTTGCAAACCAGTTCAGGTTATGTTTGTTTGTTTTATTGGGTTTAACGTCCCACCGACAGTATTTTATTCATTTGGAGACTGTGTGTACTTCAGACTGATAGAGTGCTGCGACACAGCAGTATCACGCCGTAGGCATGTGGCGTGATGATACACCCAGTTACTTTGGTATGTCGCGGCCGGGGATCGAACCCCGTTCAGGTTTTGAGTTTAATGTAAATTTAAACACCGAACTGCACTTGTTTCAACGTTTACACAACAGGCTCGATGTCCATTTAGGATACTTAGCGTTAATACATTTTTAAGATATACATGTATTTAAAATTCTTTAATACGGTAGAAACGCATTTCACCATTTCTTTTTTACAACATCTTCATGTACACAATTTAGTGGATACTAATTATTACGACTACCTTAATTAATAACTAATAATAAGTGTTAAGAAAAAAATATTGAGGTATTTTATTTGGGGAAACAAGAATGCTGAAAATAATTCCCTAAGTACTTCAGTATTATTATATCAACTTAGTTTTGTTGTTAGAATTCGAGCCAGTTTGGTTAGTCAAGAACACTGTCGATTGAACAACACACACGCGCACACACACACACACACACAATATATATATATATGTTAGAACATAATCTGTAAAACTAAGAATTTCATGAAACACTTGAAATCGTGAGACGACCATTCATTACGATTACGCCAAATTAATGCCTTATTCATTTCGGAAATTTATGAAATTACTTACTGAACAGTTTTTCACAGTCTTACTGCTGTACAGTTGTAGAAAACTTCGTTTCTTATACTTTGGTTTAAACAAAACAACAAACTTGGTATAATCAGTTTCTATTTCTATCTTGCGTTTGTTATGCAGTAGAAAACAGGTAATAGAGTACAAGTGGAAATTATAAAAATGAATTAAAACCAAGATAAATTCATATTTTGAAAATGAGAGCTTAAGGAAATATAAGGTCAACATCAAATAAGACTCACGGAGCTTTAAACATGATTCATGGTAGTGACAGGCATGATAACATCCGGTCACTATAGGTGTCCGGTCTAGCATGTTTCACACTACAGCAAGTGGAAGCGGATGACCATTTAAAAAAATCACGTAATCCTACCTCTCTCAATTCCGACCTCTCACCAAATCTCTCAGAATTCACTCCCACCCCTCAATTCTACCTGTCATCTGACACTCCCACCTTATCCTATCACCACTCCGACCACTCACCAAATTTGTCATTATACTCTCAACTCTGCCTGTCACAATTCACTCCCATTTTATCACTACTCCGACTTCCCATCAAATCACCATTTACTTTTCCAACCCCCCTCACTTCGTTACCCTTTTTTTACTTCCAGTTGTCACCATTCACCCCCACCTCTCACCTATACCTGTGAATATTTACCCCTACCTCCCACCCCAAACTCTCAACCATTCACTCCGACCTCAAACCATCATTTCCATATTCAACACCTTTTCCCACATATGTCCAACTCTGACACTCTGACCAATCTCGCCCCCCTATGCCACTCCCACCAGTTTCTCCAATCCTAATGCTACACTAAACCCCCCTGTCTCAATCCTTCAAATTTCTCCACCGGTTAACCACTCTCATCACTTTCTCCCACCTCTCTGCTTCACTCTCACTTCTTTCTCCTACCGCTTAACCTCTCTTTCTCACTCTCACCGGGGTTTTCATTCACCTGTAATTAGCTGGACGTCGCTATATGACTGAAATACTGTCGAAGCGACGGTAAATTCAAATAGTCAGGTTACTCTAACCATTTCCACCCATTGCTTTGCCGCTCTCTCCCATGTCTGTCCCATCTCTATATTATCCCTCCTCTCTCTCTCCTATTCAGTAATAATATTGTCTTTACATACAAAATGACTATTGTACTGTCAATTTGATGTGATTTTTTTGCATTCTGAATGTATTGATATGTTAACGAATTGTTTGCAACACAATATATTTCTGAAAGAAATAAAAACGAAATCCTTAATAAATTAAAACCTAAATGCACATACTCTTACTGAGTATATCGTATTTAAATGATAAAGGAAGAAAAGAAGCACACACACAGGCACAGACATGCAATCAAAGAAAAGGTCTAGTCGGTTTTCTTTTTTTTCTTTTTTTCAATTTTATTTCATAAATAAACCATAAGGCAGTTAATTTGAATAAATAAAAACACAAACAAGGACAAAGTTGAGACTATGAACACATGGCATTGTCTGTAACACAGCGTCCGCTAGATGGCGCCAGGAACAGGCGGCCATTTTTACACAAACACAGTTGATATACATCGTCATAGGTCTTGCCGCCATTGTTCGGAGAACTGGTATAAATATTTTTCATGTAAATATGTTTTGCATTAAGGGTTATCTGAAAAAGATACAAAAATGTCATTAACTGAGTAATAGGTAGGTTAAATTATATGAAACATTTTCACACTAACGAGTAAATATGTGTGAAACGCACTAGCCGTGAAACACGTATGTTACATTAGTCATGGTATTAACAGTCTGATATTTTGGAACATGAAGCATGTATGCTACATTGACCATTGTTTTAAAGTGAAAAAGGGGCCTCCGTGGCCGAGAGGGTAAAGTCGCTGACTTTAACACTCACTCAGCCCCTCACCGCGTGGGTTCGAATCCCGGCAGGGTCATTCGGATTTTCATGTGAGGAAGCCTTCCAGCTGGCTTGCGGTAGGTCGGTGGTTCTACCCGGATGCCTCCGTGCATTCGGGGTCTTCCTCCACCTGTAATTAGCTGGACGTCGCTATATGACTGAAATACTGTCGAAGCGACGGTAAACCCAAATAGTCAAGTCAAGTCAAGTCAAGTTAAAGTGAAAAATGTATATTATATGCTACAACAGATACATTGACCATGGTATTTACAGGGAAACGTGTATGCTACACTGACCTTTGTATTAACATGCAACAGGTGCATTGTATGCCACAACAGATACATTGACCATGGTATTTACAGGGAAACGTGTATGCTACACTGACCTTTGTATTAACATGTAACAGGTGCATTGTATGCCACAACAGATACATTGCCTTTGGGAAAAATGTACATCCATTAAATTAACGTTAAACCGGTACACTGTATGCTTTAACAGCTATTTTGACCATGGTATTTACAGGGAAACATGTATTCTACAATGATTAGTGTATTTACGAGTAACAGGTACATTGTATATGTCACAACAGCTACATGACCATGACATTTACAGGGAAACGTGTATACTAGCTACGTTGACTGCCCTTGTTTAACGTAAAACATGAACATTGTATGCTACGACAGATACATTGACAGGTAAGACATGTTACATGATACATTTCATTAATCGGAAGTTCACTAAATAGCAATATTTCGATGACTGTTTTTTTTTTTTTCGAATATCATGCCTGCCTATCCGAGGTATATGGGATGATGAAACCATGAAACCATATTTAATCTATCTTATCCTTTTCAGTGCTTTACGAATATCCTCGAAAATAAACTCAGTCGGTATATTTAATTGAACATTCCATTTTTGTTAAATAAGACCTTCTGGTTCAATAAGTTTCTTAGATTTAAATGAAAATAATTCCTTTACTTAAATAAATATTCTAAGGTGTAAGACTAAAGTAAATCCTTAACAACGAAGGGAAATCTATGTGATTTAAGGAAAATCTTAGCAACTAAGGTAATCTTTTTCCTAAGGAGATTTATGAATTCGGTCCCTTGATTAAAATAAAATCTATCGCTATAAGAGGTATGTTAAAGAGTTCTCTCGGCCCAATATTAATCAATACCTAATCAGTCGATGTTTTAATCTTATTGAAGATTGTCGGTTTTTCGGCGTAGCTGTATAATTTCGATTTCAACTCGCATCTTAAACCAATCAAATGTACGCTAACAGCGGTAAATAATTCTAAGCTGAATAAAAGGACTCCTGTTATTGGTTAACACATCGTTATGGACTATAAAATTACTGTAAATAAGGGGTGCAGCTTGTATATATCATTCAGCTTGGTGTTATTACTTTTCTTTTTGATGTAAACATGAAAGTGATTTCAGTAAGTTAAATACAATCCTTTTCCATCAATTGAGGAATGCTACTTTGTGAAAATGATTTAAAACAACAAAAAAGAATCCACCGTGTTATGACATGAAACCCCTTAATTACTATGTATATTGAATTCTTCCAGCCTGCCGAGATGCTCTCATTGAAAATTAATTCGCCAAAACCAAAACAACTAATAACGCTTTGTCATATGCAATAATGATATGAACAAATATCAAACAAGCCTATTTACAGATATGATTTCTTGTATTACCGTCTATAAATAAGTATATTTCATAGAAAAAATACTGAACTATTTCTAGAGCGTACTAAATTTGTTGTGCATCGGTCTTTCGCGCACTTTTCCTCGGAATGTTCTAGAAGACTGGAAATCTCGTTTTTCTTTCATCCTACTCCGAATATCTTTTTTAAAGACATTTCTTGTTATCTTTTCCCCAAAAATAATATCCAACCTTCGCGGCAGGAGATTTCGGTGACAACGAATGTGTCATAGTTGCAGTAAATTAGTTCATGGGAGATCATGGTGAAGAATTCTTTTCTGTAAGGACAGCATTGGAGAAAGTAGATAAAGATTATAAGGAAGATTACACTGAAAAATAGAGGCAAAATTTTCACCACTGTGTATTCCTAAGGACACGAGGCCGAGAACGTTTTGATCATACCTCGTATACAGACTGCGTTGTTTCCAAGTGACAGAAATACTGCCAAGTGGTGGAACAACAACAACACGCCTACCTTTTTGTTGGCCTGGAATAACATGCTGTCGGAGCTTTTCATCTCGATACTTCCCTCCGGTGCTTCCAGGAGAACTGTCTCGTTACCAGAGACGATTATGGAACTTGATGAGGACTCCAGTCTGATATCAAACAATCACAGGATTATGAACAGAACAGAACATAATTTTATTATAGGCTTAGGCACTCCGCCCATCACCATAAATATCAACATTTACAATGGCATGCGGAGACAATACAAACATAGTGAAATCAGTATGATGTGAATATGTGAGAATATTACATAGCATATAGAAGGTCTTATCTCATCATTACGTTATATAAATATAAGTTTTAAATAATATAGAATTTTTAAATGCCACCTTGATTATTATTTTATTAAAGTAACGAAATATATCTAATTTACACAGTGACCTAAAATAACAACAAAGAACTGATTTTTAATTATATACGTGTAAATGACAATTGTTATAAACGAATAAATATATCTGATTTCAAAAAAATATATGATGTGTAGTGTTACTAACAGATTGAGTACTGTTGGAAACCGTGTTGGTAACACTGTACTTTTGAATTATTTCTTTTCTTTTACTGGACTTTACAACTTATACTTGTTACCCCGATGGTTGGATCAGTACTTTGCGCCCTAGAAGGTCTTGTGGGATTCTTGACCCCACTCCCCAAACAGGGATCGAACCCACAAGCTTTGAACTCGTGTTAGTAACGATAGTAACATAATGACTGTGGATTCGAAGTTTGCAACACTGAACCATTTAAGGAGCAAAACTCCCAGAAAAGTAGCCTTTTCTTCTACGTATTTAAGAACAGAGCGTTGTTTATTGTTACCCAAGATCAACATTAGAGAATACAGGAACGATAGATACGGTAAGACAACTGACTGATTTGATTGGGAATGTCAAAAGGCGATAAGTCTTGCAATTAATTAAGCCATGTGATACAACGGCTGTTATTTATAATGATCAACTTAACGTCCACCCAAACCTGGCTAACCTATATTAAGCAGTTGGCTTTATGTTTCAAAAATATGCATTTAGTTTCATTAAGCCCCAATTAAACAACCACCTGCTATAAGCGGCCACTTGTCTTTTTGCTTGGTCGCTTAATACAGAATTGATTGTATATTCAAGTATATTGCTATTTAATGAAGAAAATTAAAAAAAAAAAGACATAAACAAAAAGTAACATGACTTGGTTGTAGATGTGGGACCAAAAGAACTTGGTATTATAACCAAGTGGCAACATACCCGACTACGGATCCGAAGGTTGTTGCTTCGAACCCCATTGGAGGAGAATTCTTCATGACCTTCCCCGAAACAAAGTACTGGTTCAATCCAGGAGCCGTCGAGAGGGATGAATATAAGTAAAGAACTTGTTTCCCAATCGACGTAAAATATACGGAAAAGTAGTTTTATTATTCTTATTATAATATCTATTGAAAAGTAAATATACTGTTTACCAGTCTTCTACTGAAAGTTCTAGATAAAAGAAAAGTATTTACTTGAGAGAACCTTTGTATGGTCCTCGTATATTTGGCGTCTCGACACTCCCATTAAACACGGCTTTGCCTGCAAGAGTTTTACCAGAAATGAAGTGTGATTTCCTCAACATAAAAATAATTTGCCTTATCTAATATTTTTTTGAATACATATCAGTCTTATTCAAAAATACAATTTGGGTGACTATTTACGAATGTGAATAGATCTATACTTGTATGCTAGATTCAATTAAACCAGCTTTTATATATGTCCTGAAAGAGAGAGGATTAAATATTTAGAGATAGGGGATGAGATTTGAAATATTCTGAAATGGAGGATATTAGTCTAAGAGAGAGAGAGAGCGAGAGAGAGAGAGAGAGAGAGAGAGCTTCTTTAAATATTAGAGAGAGAGAGCTTAACTTTTATAGAATCATACTGATCCTAGATTTACCGCTATATCTTATTTCGTCCATTCCATACTGAATTTCTCTATCGGTCACCTTTAATTTATTTCTTCCGTCATAATCTCGCACCACGAATTCGTCACAAGTCAGTTCCACGGATTTCCTGCCTGCCACATATAGAATTGTGCATTAGAACATATCACAGATGACACATACAATATGATTGTAAAAACAAAAACATTAGCTAGATTGTACAAAAATGCTATGCAGGGGAAATAACCCATTGCTTAAAACCAACGAATCTACGTATTAGAGTTAACATTTGCGTTTAGGAATATGCTATCGTCGGACATTCTTTCCGGTACTCTCACTCAATTCTTGAATGGAGAATAGCGTATATGGCATTCTTGGATTATCCGACGATGGAATATGCCGATCCCCTAGAAAACTTTGAAAATGTTAAGTTCAATACATGTAGTTTGATTCTTTGGGTTTTAACGTTTCACCGACAGTATTTCAATCATTTTGGAAACTTTAATTTATAGAATAAATGACTGAAATACTGTATCCAAGCAAACATGCAATTTTTGTGTAGGTAGATAGATCATGGTTCATGGTAACCGAAAAACTACTCAGAGTTATTGATTTATTGTACGGAATGCAGCATTATCCCCCCAGAGTTATTGATTTATTGTACGGAATGCAGAATTATCCCCCCAGAGTTATTGATTTATTGTACGGAATGCAGAATTATCCCCAAAAAGTACTGAGAACCTAGCACGCTATATACAAAAATACTCAAAAAAGTAACTTCACATTCATTTAAAAGAATAAGTTTTGTACTAAAATGTTAAATTGTTTTATTTCAAAGTAATGAATCCGTAAAACATATATTTTCTAAGAATTGAGGTGTTTCATAATTAGTTCATATAATTCAAATCGCAAAACCATGAAAATCAATTTTTGAATCTTTCAGATATGAAAAGTAAAATTTTCACACGAACATTTTAAAATGGAAATTTTACAATATAATATTAAAAATTCAGGAAGTGAATGTAAATGCTTTGAAATGTATATGAAACGTATTGTTACTTTAGAATAAAATGTGTTGTTGTTGCTACTGTTGTTGTTGTATTTTTGTAAATTTTTGCATTATATCCAATGTCAATGTGAAATTTCAGGCCGCAGCATAGTTTCGAACAAATGGGCTCGTAACATTGTTTGGATAGTAAATATACATGTACACGTTTCTATCATTTTATGGAGGTATCTAAGGTCGAAAGCTTAAAGTCCGATGCAAATGTGTGTAAGATGCATACTGTTGCATCGGAGTTAAAGCTATAATCCCAATTTCTTTAATTTATAATTCAAACAAAACATGACTAAAACGTGTATAATAAGCATATTTTCACACCAAACAACGTAACGAGCCCTTTTGGTTTCGAATGCTTTTCACTTTACCTTCAGCTTCAATTACAAACCAGGATTAAGATATAAACAGATTATGAGCTGCATTTCAGGGGAGAAAAAATGTGTGTATGCGCGCCATGTTGTTATGCGCAAGACTGATTTTACCTTGGATATATATTTACCTATATGTAGGCTACTTTTCCTCTCATTTGTAGTGCCTCCCGCATTTAGCAGAACGTCTTTGTTTGACTTGATCTTGAGAGGTTTACCCTGTGAAACGTGAAAGACAACGACAGCTTTATTCTTCTCTGCAGGAAACACCCAAATTAATCGCAGTGTTATATCTAGTGTTTGTTTGAAAGTAAATATGCATGAATCATGCGGGTATGTGTGTGCGTGCGTGTGTGCATGTATGTGACTCACAATCAGTAATAACAGTGGGAGATTTTACGGTAAAGGCAGGATAATCAGTTAAATATGTGTAAACTAAATTATGAAAAACACATTGCAGAAATATGCTTTCATAAAATGAACGTACAACACAAAACACTTGAGCACTATTGGTTCCCATCATGCTTTGATTAGTTGTTGTTGGTGGTGGTGTTTGTTTGCTTGTATTTTATTGTTGTTTATGTATTTATTATAAAATGCTGATTGAAATGTATGCTACCCAACGATACCACGCTGTCCTTAACACAATTGCGAGTTTGTTGGTTTGTTTGTTGTAGTAGTTTTTTTTTTGTTTTGTTTTTTTGTAATTTTAAGGATAAAAATTAATATTATAAGTATATATACAAATGATAATTTAGAAAAAAGAGAACCTACCTTTTTAGAGTTCATTATGTTTGAAGTGTACAGAGTCTTGGCGATGTCTACTTGTCCGCCTATAAAAACGCCCTCTGAGGTAATACGGACTGTTCCCATGTGTAGACCGTCCTAATGGAGAGAAACCATTCAAGAAATATATGTTAGATTTTATATCCATATAAAACGATAAACAAGACTAGTCGTGATCGTCATCAATTTCAGATATGTTGAAAAGTGTATATTTTTACCTGCGCTCCAGGAATATTTTCAAAAAAAGATATTAATAAAATGTTACATGTATCCTAAGTTTCACAGAAATGCGACAGATAATAGACACGTTACTATAGAATCATTAAATTACGTGGGGGACTAATTTTCGTTGATTTCGTTGATGACTTTTTCCACGATTATCCATCCCCACGAAAACTGCTTATTTAATGGACCTCATATGTTGTAAAACATAATTTATCGAATATACACAGACGAAATTGACTTATTTTCAGATTCCACGATATTTGATATCAACGAAAATTAATGACTTTACAGTATACGAACAGACCGTCCTGTCGTAGAGGTATCGGTTGTGAGAGGTTTGGAGGAAGTCAAGAATAAGGTTCTATATATAAGTACAGAAACGTGGATTCTAGTGCCACGTGGACCGTTTCACAGTACTCGCACGAAAATATCAATATTCCTGTATGTAGATTCACAAATGTATAACTGTTTTATGCTGGTGCTTTTTCCTCTACAAAAAGAGTTAAGTTAGAACTGTGCATTAAATGGGTCATATTTATTACATTTTAATATACAAATAAGAAATAAGTCAACACAACGTTACCGTCGTAGGACAATATTCTATCAATATTTCTAGGCCCCGAACCTAAACACCCAATCTGCCATGAGCCTGTACTCATTCCAACGTTTCACATTGTGTATAATATTAAAAGGCTATATCATACAAATATAACAAAGAACAAAAAGACCTGAGTGACGTTGTAGAAAATAAGTGGTAACAAGTCAATAATAAAAAGATATCGGCACTCAATGTAACCCGTGCTTTTAATCAAGAAACCATATGTTTTCTATCACCGCTGGACACATTTCGTTTTTCGTGAACAGAAAGTTGGCTAGATAGTATACATATTCATAAACTCCAAACAGGTAGGATAGCCTGAAGAAGATCTTTCTTTCTTTCTTTCTTTCTGCCTGCCTGCCAGCCTGCTGCCTGTCTGCCTGCCTATTTATCTATCTATCCGTTCATCTGTTGTCTGCCGGCCTATTTTACATATTGCAAAGTTTTGATCAAATAATTGGTTCAAGTATTCAGCTCACTGATACGGTATAAGCGGTCCAATTGATACAATCTTATCGATATACCTACCGAAATTTTGGGATATTGGAAAGAACGTAACAATTGTAAATCAGATATGCATTTTGCAATATTTTCTTAGAGCGTTTTACCCCGCATTGACAGAATTTCAATCATTTTTGCTGCCAGATTGCAGTATTTTTAACAACTTTTGATCCCATTTTTGACATTCCAACTTGTTTTAATTAAGCAGCAAATAAATATTGAAGGCATTTTAATGTCATATAAAAGTACTTAATACAATCTCTGTGTTTTAATAATAACTTAAAGATATGCATAACAGTCTGTTAAACTTGTTTTAAGAGTTATTTCCCTTCTCTTTTTCATGAAAACAAATACCATATCTTTCTTGAAGTTCTAAAGACTTCGAAAGCATAATGAAATTATTAGCAGCACATAGCGATTAGTGAAAACGACTGATGAACTCATGAAAGTTAAAGAAAAATCATTTCACTTAAAACTACAACGTCTAGACAAAAGCGATCCTGTCTATCTCGAATTTTCCCTTGGGGTAGTTCAAAAATATCACTCTGTGCACGAACCCGCTGTTCTCAAGAATGTGAACCACCTATAAAATTCTTCTAATAAACATGAATATAAACACATAACACATAATATTAAGGCGCCTTATATTAGAAGACTTAACGAATAAGACAACATTCTCAAAGGTACTTTGCAAATTTTATAATTACCCGTTTACAGTAACTTACATCAAAGAGGAAAACTTAACTTTGACTTTGTTTTTGCTTATCAAGATAATATTTTATGGCATATTTTGTAAACAGACATAAAGTAAAAATCCCAAAGGAATATTAAAGTTAATCCCCCTATTTACAGATGGGGAAACCTGTAGAGAAGTAAACTACATGTACTAAGTTGTTTCGAGAACAGGTGCTTGCCTCAACGGTCTCTGCTAGAAATAGCATAATTGTACAAATCTTGACCTAAATCACATTTAGTGACAGACACCATCTTTGCAGTATGAATAATTGTTATAAAATATGAATAATAAATTTCTCACAAAGATCATTGTTCTAAGAAGATCATTGTATATAACATGTGTGAAATCGATAGTGAATACATTCATACGTACGTACATAGCCATACTTAACCTGACCAAACAGAAACACAGAATATAAGAGCAGATATACAGACGGACGTACAGACAGACAGACTGACAGACAGAAGGACGGACAGGAAGACAAACAGACGAACGGACGTACAGGCAGACAAACAGACAGACAGACAGACAGCTGGACGAACGGAGAGCTACATACTATGGTGAAGTTGAATACGCGGAGTATCCAGATGGTGACGGCTAGGTTCATGATGACGATGATGAGGATGAACAGTATGGTAGCATATAGACACTGCTTCCTCCAGCCGTAGATGCCCGCCGGCTGTTGAGTGGCCGTAAAATCTGCCGACGTGTTTCCCTTCCCCATCTCGGCTGATCAAAACTGTTCAGGGGAACCTAATCAGGCGAGTAAAAACTGAAAGATCGATAAGATCATGTTTAAAGACATTTAATGGTCTAAGGGAGAATCTTTCCCTCAGGTATTTGTTCCAATCGCATATCAGGCTTTAACCTTTCTTTCACTAAGAGTCTATTAATTTCAAAACATTTCTACAGACGATTGATTACCGAAGCGAGCGTAGGCTTCTATTGTCTGGAGAAATGTCGCAATGGATTCTATTTCTAGTAACCTCATTTTGTCTCCGTCAGCATCTAACGAAAATTCGTATTTCAGCGAATTCTTTACGATATAATTCCGCTAGGTATCGTGACAGGTTAGCAAGACAAGAGCGTTTCTGTCAGCTGTGTTCTACCAATTTCCATATAGAAGATGAGTTTCATTTCATCCTCCTGTGTCAATGTTTTAGTGACATACGTAAACGCTTTATTAATCGTTTTTATTATATGAGACCAAACATGATTAAATTCCAAGACTTCCTTAATTCTACAAGTAGGAAAACTTTATTGAACCTTTGTAAATATATTAAACTAGCTCACAAAAGGAGAGAAACTATAATACTATCAGACCATGTTGCAGTTTAACCATACATATATCTTTACATAAAAACTGTATATGCATTGTAAAACCTTTAAGAAGATATTTTAATTTTATAATAGCCATACCCCCAGTGCTTTATACATAATATTGAAACACCACACCTTTTCAGACTTTTTCGCATCTTTACTATTTTCTATGACTGTTTTGTATTATCAAAGTTCATCATTATTAGTATTATTATTAATATTATTATAATCATCATCTAAGTTTTACTCCATCCTCCTTTTTTAGCTCACCTGAGCATAGCTCAGGGTGAGCTTTTGGGATACTTGATTGTCCGTCGTCCGTTCCGTCAACAATTTTGATGTTACACACTAGAGGCACAATTTGATCCAATCTTCCTCAAATGTCAGATGTTTGTCTTGATGATCTTGAACCCTTTCGAAAATGGATCAGTTGGATCAAAAGTAGGTCAGTAAGTCAATTTAGAAAATATTGTTACACACTAGAGCCACAATTTTTATCCAATCTTCCTCAAATTGGTCAATGTTGTCTTGATGATATCTTGAACCTTTCGATAATGGGTTAGGTTGGATCAAAAGTAGTCAGTAGGTCAAATCTTAGAAATATTGTTTACATATAGAGGCACAATTTTGATCCAATCTTTCAAAATTGGTCAGAAAGTTTGTCTTGATGATATCTTGAAACCTTTCGAAATGGGTCAGGTTGGATCAAACTAGTCAGTAGGTCAAATCTTAGAAAATTTTGTTTACAACACTAAGGCCCACAATTTGATCCAATCTCTCTTCAAACTTGGTCAGAATGTTGTCTTGATTATATTTAACCTTCGAAATGGTCAGGTTGGATCAAAAAGTAGTCATAGGTCAAATCTTAGAAACATATTGTTTACATACTAAGGCCACAATTTGATCCATCTTCCTCAAACTTGTCAGAATGATTTGTCTGATGATATCTCGAACAGTTCGAAACTGGGACGGCCGACCGAAAATAGGTCAGTAGGTCAATCTTAAAAAATCTTTTCACACTAAAGGCCACAGTTGACCAATCTTCTCAATGGTCAGATTGTTTTCCCGATAATCTCGAACATTTGAAAAAGGTGGGCGACAGAATGTAGGTCAGTAGGTCAAATCTTAGAAAATCTTGTTTATAACTCGAGGCAACATTGGTCCAACATCCAAACTTTGCATAATTTCGTCATGATGAAATCTTTGTGATGGGGTCAGAATCCTGAACTTGTTTAACTCATCATCTTAATCTAAAGCAATCTGTTTGTCAGCAATAGATATATTTCAGTGAGCTCTAGAGCCATCTTGGCCCTCTTGTATTGATGTAATGGCAGTATTAATAAGTAGATCTGTATAAATAGAAAATACTTTTCTTCACATGTAATCACTTAAGGGCTAACCCTGTATACTTGAAAATAATTGATTTTCCATATATGTATATGACGATGTACTGTACAATATAAGTCGAATAAATGTATGTTCTGTTCTGTTATATCCGACTTAGAAGTCATCCTATATGTGTGGAAACACTTGATTATGTCAAATAGTTCCATTTATTTTGCACATGTTAAAATTGTAAATAGAATAGGTGTTCTATTGAAATAATCTCTGATAAATTTGAACTTTCAGGTCTATTGATTTGCCACACATTTCGGGTGACTTCTAATTTTTATATAGAACCATGTGAAACCGCCAGTCCTCAGCGGATTATCTCACTCTCTCTCTCTCTCTCTCTCTCGACTGGATGTACACGAAGTTTTAACAATGAATGAGCTCTCACCTGGGTTTGTCATATAACAAATAAACATAACGCTCCTGCATCTGTATTTCTTGGAAACAGAGATGCATTTTCTGAGTGATAACTCTGCTAGCGTGAATACCTTGGTGACAACCACCAAAAATATCATGAACCTAAAAACTCTTCTCTAACCGACAAACAAATCTTTGCCGTTGTATCCAAACTAATGAAAGTAGGCACAGTGGGTAGGTAAAACTGTACAGATGTTCCGGAAACCAGACCTGGAAACCAACACGTGTTCATAATCTCCTCCTGATGGAAGAGCTATTTGTGGTCGCTCTTGAACATGCTTTGTCCAAAACGTGTTTACAATCAGTAAACAGTGAACTCTGAGCAAGTACTGTTTCCCTTCTCTTGTATTGAAGATTTTGGTGATTAACTGAAAATTGACTAAAGATTGTTTCTTGCAACATGTACTCAAGGAAACGGAAGGTAAAACAGTTTAGGATTTATATAGTCTTGGTGATACACTGTTTAGCCTCAGCTAATTAAATACATGAATGATAATGTATAATTTAAGGGAAATCATATACGCTTTTAATCATACTATATATTATAGATTATTGCTATTGAGAAAAAGTTTTATTTTTGCGTATCATTACTTATATTTGGAGAAAGAGTTAAAGTTAACCATTTCCCTCATAGAGGACACCATGAAAAGACCTATGCGAACAGCATAAAACCAGATCAGCCTGCGAGTAACTCGCAGGCTGGTCAGGTTTTATGCTGTTCGCTGCTCCTCAGTGGTCTGGAAATGAGGACTTTATAATTAAATTTGGTAAGGTTTAACTGTGGTTTTCTGCAGATCAGGCTTTATATGGTACTTACTGAGTGCGTCAAAATGAGTCTATATGAGGGAAAGGGTTAAACATATGAATATAATGTTGTTGGTATGATTGCAACTGTGCTTGCTTTTTGTGCATGGTTATGAAAGAATGGGAAACAATCATCAGTGGTTGTACTTTGGATCTTCCCCCAAAAAAACTGATGCAACATCAAAGTGCATGAAATAACTGATGCCCATTTATTACACTAAAATTACTCATAATATATTTATCCGACTTTATGGCCTTATTTCATTTCCAAACTGAGTAGAAATTTTAAATTATTTCAAATGGAAAAGAAACACCTTTCTTCAGTATTTTTATTTCAGGAACCTTGGCCAGGATACAGGCGTAGTGTCCAAATGGTTTTAGTCGCCGTTTAAGTATCACCCAGCCCCCCACCGCTGTGGGTTCGATCACAGTCTGGTCCCACGGATTTTTCATGTGAGAACGCCTTTCAGCTGGCTTCCGGTATGTCGGTGGTTCTACCCGGCTGCCTCTGAGCACTCGGAGACTTCCCCCACCTGTAGTCCCTATCTGCTGAAATACTGTCGCGTCGATATTTAACTGTAAAACATCAACAGGCTTAGTCTCGAGACGTAATGTGCATCAAAAAAGTATTGCAAGTGTTTCTTTACAATATGGTAAGTTTCTAAACAATTAATCTAACGGCCAAGTTTTTTATTTTGGTTTCAGCGAATTTAGGGATATATTTTTAGCCCCATCAACCCGCGCTAGCTTACTCTTAATGAGAAAAATGAGAAAGAATGCTCGGGTGTCGTAAATGTTCGGGATTTGTCGCCTTTATGCGTTCTTTACTCGTAGAAAAGATACAGCTGCTAGAAAACGATTTTTTAATTAAATGAATATTAATAACTGTGCACAAGAGATTGTCTATTAATGCCTATGAATCGTTACTTTGAAGGAAAAAAACAAAACAAAAAACAAAAAAAAATCATCATTACGACCAATCCCGAACGGTTACGAAAATTACCGACATTGTCCGAACATTCATCATCAACCAATATATCATGAATGATTAAATATTAATAACAACAACAACAAAATAACATATATAAACATGTTAGTATATCATAAACTACATTCTCTTTATAGAAAATGCCTTACACTCAACCGCACATGATATGACTGTCATGTATTTAACCAGGACCAGGTACATTAGAAACAGGCATTCCGCGACTACGTGTAGAATTCTATTTTGAAAATGGCTTTGCATCATGCTAATTAGTTTGGATTCTTGATCAAGTATGTTGTAACCATCTGTAATATAATCAGGTTTATATGAAACGGAGCCTTTGCACCGAGTGGTTTTCGCCGTGATTCACTCAAATTCCACCAAGTTAAAAAAAAAGGTCCGTTTCTGGTCTCCAGTCAGAAAAAAAAGAGGGTGGGTAAGTGTGTGTGTGTGTGTGTGTGTGTGTGTGTGTGTGTGTGTGTGTTTACCCTTCGAATGATGCGAAAAGTAGAAAAAAGTAATGAAAAGCTTTTTTATAATGCATAAAAAATCTTTAGGGTCGGCCGTGCAAAAGAGGGTCGGTCGGGAGACCAGAAACGGAACTATTTTTTCCCAACCAAAATACTCACTGTGAAGTAATACTTACTAAACATGTACATATTAAAGGGCGAATTTTCTTACTTCGTGTTTCTCTGCTAAAAATTTTCAAATATTTTATATGACTGCATAATCGGTTAATAAGGTAAGTATAGTTAATAAAACAGGAATGGTTGATTGCATTTCTACCTGATTAAAGATTTAAAGTATTACTAAACGTGAAGTATTGTTGGAAGAATTTGAGCCTGGTCACTCGACCTTGTCTTAAAGTTCGAGGTAGCACTGTGCAGTCTGGATCCACTGCTGTCTGACAAACTTTCCAAAACATATCTTTGTTAAAATAGTTTTTTTGGCTGTTTTATTGTTGTTGAGTTTAATGTCCGATCGACTGTATTAAGTCCTTTGGAGACTATATGTCTACTTAACACAGACATATTGCTGCCACACTGCAGTATTAAACCATAGATATGTGGCATGATACCACATCCAGTTACATTATCCTGACACCCAGTCCTGGAGCTATCCTGACAGTATATATATACTGAGCGCCAAGCACAATTTCTAAGTACTTTTTATTGTCGCAGGGGACCGAACCCACGACCTCCCGCTCCCGAGGCAGACGCTTTAAACCCTCGGACCGTCCCCGGTGGCCAAGTGGTTAGAGCGTCCGCCTCGGGATCAGGAGGTCTTTGGTTCTATCCCCGGCCGCGACATACCAAACTCGTAAAAAATGGTACTGGTATAGCTCCCTTGCTTGGCACTCGGCATATAAGGGTCATGCGTGATACTGCAGTGAGGCAGCACTATATCTGTCTAAAGTAGACATAGTCTCCAAATGATCGAAATAGTGTCAGTGGGACATTAAAACGAACAAACATCAAACAATCTAATCCTTGGCCAACGAGGGCGGTATCTAGGCTCTGTGAAATCTGTCTAAAGTAAAGAGTATATATAGAAACGTCTGTTTCGACACAAATAAAACAAAATAATTAGTTAATAAAAGTAGATTCGCCTCCAAATTTGCCTTTTCTATACAGCTGAGTTTCATATCCGTATTGAAAATATATATGCGTATATACTTACATGTATATATATTTGATGACGTTCACCAATGCACCTTCGTTTTTATAACGTTATGTAAAACTTCATGCATAGTAAAGTTTCAGACATACTAGCTATTGCCTTATGATCAGGAAAGCAGAAAAACAAACTTGGAATAATAATGTAATGGCCACTGTCCTATATACAACATTTAATCCGTTTCCAGCAAGGTAAAACTATAAGCATACGAAGCATGCAAAACACAGCAATAACAGAAATATTGTGATTTCATTACACAGCTTGTTTTAACTTAAATTAGCAGTTCTACGCATGCGTTTACATCGAGATCTGTTTAGTTGCATCTCAGTTTGTGAATTTAAAACCGGTCATATTGACCATTCATAATGTCTTAGAAAGTTTTTTCCGCAGCTGTTCTAATATCTTACCTTGATTCAGTTACATCCTATTTATGCAGCAATTCAGTTAATCCGACCTACACACATCTGGATGTCAAAAGAAGAAGTAACTTTGTCCAATTAGATATTAGCGAGAAAAAGCGGTTACCGATACGTACCGAGTTATCCCGATAAAAATGAAAATAAATGCTATTTTACGATGCAATTACACGATAAGCGGATAAAAAAGCACAGATCATAGCTTAGTTTCCCCAACTGTGCCTGCTCAGCTTAGCTATGTATTAAAACCGGAAACCTTTGCCTGCTTCTCTTTTACTGCACCGCTGTTGTGCTGCGTAAGTAGTTGTAGAGGTACGCGGCGGGGAAAGCCGAGGCTGGAATTCCAGGAAAATCATCCATCCATACAAATTATGATCTCTCTCACACTTACTGTGAGGGAAAATGGTTAGAAGCGGAAACGCTTTTTCATTAGAACACTTTCATCGCTCTCTCTCTCGTCTGAAAGCGTTTCACCATACCGCTGCTAGGCTGGTTGATGCTTCACCCTGCGCGCAAAATGTTATGAGGAGAAGAGCGATAGATCGTTTTATCATATCGTACAGTGGCACGTTCGGTGTACTGGTATTTTTTTTACCGTCGAATAATTAAGATCTGTATTATGTCATAGTTAGTAAGCCAAACTTAAACCTGTCTAGTACATTTGATCCTAAAGCCAGGTTTCCGAAAGTTCGTGTACTGGTATATAATATGCCAGTGGCTTTTTAAACAGAAATCCGCTATTCCTCTCTTAACCCTTTCCCTCATAGAGGATACCATGAAAAGACCTATGCGAACAGCATAAAACCAGATCAGGTTTTATGCTGTTCGCTGCTCCTCAGTGGTCTGGTAATGAGGATTTTACAATTAAATTTGGTAAGGTTTGAGTTTGGCTTTCTGCAGGAAAGGGTTAAGCAACATGCACTCCACTGGAAAGTTATTACACATGAGGTCCATTGAAAGTAAGGAAAGGAAAGTTCATTTGGTGTCTAATTATTGCTTGGTTTTAACATCACGCCGACAGTATTTTAGTTATTTAGGATTTTTGTCCACATGAGATAGATATAGTGTTGCCGGACTGTGATATCACAACGTACACATGTGTCATGATACCACACTCAGTCACATAACGTTCTCCGTCACATCGATCACCGTATACGACGTCACCGGGACCATCGAGTACGATATTATATATTATGCTGTGAGAATTTGTTTCGTAATCTTTATAAAATAAATATATAAGTCAGACAACTAACCTTATGTGCTGAGCGTCAATCGCAAGTGAGAGATAGCCAGTACCATTTCCTATTTCCGACTTTGGTATGAAGTGGCCGGGGTTCGAACCCATGTCATTCCGGTTACCACTTATTGACCACTTGGTCACCGGTACCGATCTATATACATGATTATTATAGGGTCGTATACCAACAGAGACATCAAATATTTAGGCCCGTCGGCTTAATAGAAAATAAAAAAAATGTAAAGAAATAAGTGAGTGGGACACTATACATACAATGTTTATCAAATGAATATTGATTAAACTCTTCAGTCTACTGTGTAAGTATACTGTAATTACTGTAATGAATATCAAGATGGCAATATATATTAGCAACATACCAAGTTGCATCCTAAATGAATGTGCCAATGAAATTTGTCATTTCTTGCTGCAATTTACTGACACTCATTGATAACATTTAAGTCCCCTGCTAGGCGTTCAGATTATAAGGCTGGTTGGCCCGGTGTCATGGTAATGTGACTGGGTGTGATATCGCAGTGTGTCACCACTATATCTGTTTCATGTACAGAAATGTTAAAAATGACTAAAATACTGTCTAGGGGATGTTTAACTAAATCAACAAACAAAATGATGTAGAGGAAGGGAGGTAACCGATTTAAACATTAAAACGAGTCGTTGGAACCTTTGGGTATAGCGCACGAGTTACCGACACATGAACTTCCACTGGGGGTAGAGGCAATCTAGTGACGAAAATGATATATTGGTTTTTTAAAGGTTATCTTGAAGCAAATTTATTCAGCTAATCTAAAATTAGAAACTTTGTTTTGTTGTAAGCGACGCGCGGTAAGGTGATATATAATGGTCGTTTTGCTAATCATACCGGTATATATACTGTAACTTTAAACCCAACAAGAGAAAATAATATATGTATATTTATATACAATATGAGAACATCTGCTCTGATCGTTGTTTTTTCTTTCTGGAAATGCTTTGAATATCATTATATTGACTGAGCGCATTATGAATCAAATCAGTTGTACTATCCAACACGTGTGTCTGATTTAAATCCTTAACATTTACCTCACATGGGCTTGATTGATACTCCTGGATGCAGATGTCTGTTCTGAGTGTTACATGTATGTTCGAAATCAATGTATCTAAGATTCTACACAGTCTGCCAGGCACTACACAGTCTGCCAGGCAAAGAAAAGAATTATCGCGTTGTCGCATGTCCATTTTTTTTATATATAAACATGCGAGGTTTAACAATTCTTGCGAGGTTTTTAGGGCGATAATTAAGTTAATATTTTAATATTTATCTAAATTTTACAGTAATGACTGTATTAGCTAGTGACAAACAGGTGATAAAAAATAAATAAGCATATAATAAAATAAATATTAACACACATATTATGATGGTAATAAATCAATGTTCTAAAAGTGCCTATGTGATCACAATACGTATACAAACGCATAATTCATACAACCTGTGCATGTTCAGTCAACCCTCGATACAACGGCATTCGATACAATGGCAAACTTGGGTTCCGGAACTAAAAGTCATGAGACAGATTTGTTAATCTCTTTACAACAATTCTCGATACATCGGCGTGGTATCATGTCACACGTTTACGGTGTGATACTGCAGTGTGGCAGCTCTATATCTGTCTCAAGTAGACATCGTCTCCAAATGTCTGAAATATTGTCGGTGGGACGTTAACGTTAAAATGACACCCCCCCCCCCCTCGTTGAACGGACGCTAAATGCCCAATGAACTAAAAATGAAATCCTTCTTCCGTTATTTGAGCCGAATGACCTCGATATGTAGTATCGCTTAGTCGGCCATGACACATTTAATTTTTTTATGCAATAATTGTTGTGAGAAGAATGGACTTACTCCTTGTCTGAAAAGACTTTTGATTGTGACATTGAAGCATATCCAAGTCTTTTGTGAAGTTTGATATTGTTTATAATTTCCTAGAGATTGTAGGGAGGGAGGCATTGTTTTGAGTTAGATGAAAGAAAAACGTACATAGAAAAAGCCAAAATAGCCAAGACAAGTAAATGATAATTAAAGGGTACATTCACTTTTAGATTTTTAACAACCGTGAACTTGCTTTAAAAACTGATGATCAGACGCATGTTCGTGCGTCCGTCTGTATGTCAAGTCGCCAAGTATGTAAGCTTTTGTGAACAGGGAAAGAACATATTTGCGAATATAGATCTATATAAAAAATATAAAAAAGAAGAGGGAGATTTAAAAAAAGCTATCAATGTATTACAAATGTAGAAAAAATAAGTAGTAATTATAAAGTATTTTATTAACGCATTTCAATAAATAACTGAGATAACCAGTAGTCACACACATTTTATTTCTCTCTCTCTCTCTCTCTCTATAAAGAAGATCATTTTACTCTTTTGGTATTTAAACTCGATGTCAAGGTTTCATATGTTGTTACAGATGACTTCAATACTTATAATTTACGTCGTTTCAATTGTGTGCTACTTTAGTCAGCAACACGAAGCACATAGGTGGTACCTTTAACGTACGTATGACGTTACATATGAGTATCTTGTGACCAGAACGGGACACATTGCAGACCGTTGACATTCAGATTTAGCTTCTGATCGTTTAAAAAAAAATTAGATTAAACATCTAGGAATACTCCGATCATGGCGAGGGCTGCTATAGCTGGTCTTGTGTTAATTTTTATTGCGATTGCGGCAGCAGGTTTCGCCCACATTTACAAGGAATGGGTGGCAATTTATACATTGGGCGTTTCTTTTTATTACGGGCTGTGGGAAAAGACTCTGGATACGGGATCAAAGGTCTACGATAATACCTCATGTAAGTATACTGACTACTATTGATAAAGATAATATTTTGTTGATTAATTTTTGTTTGTTTAAAACAAAAAAAAAAAAAAAAAAAAAAAAAAAAAACAATCATACAAAAAAATCAACATGTTCTAAATCATTCATGTTATTTAGTGTTTATATTGTGTTTTATCTCTTTTTTCTTTCTCTCTCTCTTTCTTTAATTTCGTTCTTTCATGTCATTGGATGATTCGATATATGTCATTTTTATTTATATGTCGTCACTATCATTGATCATTATGTAGTGGTCATGTTACGTAGGTTACATACCACAGTAATAATGACAGCATTTTATCTCCTTTAGTGTCTAATGAAATCAGTCACTGAAGCATATAATTAAAAGTTGCAGAAATTATTTCTTTAAGCGTGGATTCCATTTTCGCCTTTGATATACATGTATTTATGATAACAAAATCTTTCATACAAACTATCACAAAGGAAATGCATTTCAAATCCGTTTTCATTCATTAAAACTTGTTGAGTGTACAGTCAACCCCGTCAGGAGAACAACACAATGTGGCCGCTTAGCAGAAATGGTCGCTAAACGAAGGTTAAACATAACAAAACGCACTGGTTCGGTAATATTTAAACTGACCGCTAAATGTAGGTTGACCGCTTAATACAGGTTCAACAGTATTTTATATTACAGATGTAATTTTTAACCTTTTCATATGTTTCAGAATCTAATAGTGTTGCGAGTTCACAATACGTATTGTAAATTGACTGATTTAAATAACTTTTGTCGTACTTCAATAATGCTAGATGATGAAAGAAATGTTTCCGAAATTTAAGTTACTATAATCGGCGTCGGGTAATTTTTCAAACGCTTTCAACAAAACAAATACCTAATTGCTTTATACATTATGAGAGAACATAGTTTCCAGTTTCTAGGGAATGTTTTTGAAGATAACCAAATTGAATCCATTAATAAAACATGTACAATACTTTAAAAATCATTATCTCTCCGATCGATAAATATTCGTTGTCGATATTTCCTACCGATCTCCAACTGTCCAGTCGGTTTTCTCGATACAATTATCTGTTAGGAGTTTTAGACAAATGATAAAGAGGATTGTCCTCTGAGTTATATATTTGTTAAATTAAAATGAAAGGATTTTGGTGACCAGGGTGGCCATACGAGTGCTATATAACGTTATTTTAAGCTATTACAAGCAGTATAATTTGCCTCGATTTAATGGGATGAGCGCATGCGAAGTGGAAAATTGTGCACTCTACAAAAGCCCTAATGATTCTTGCTTTTGTCAGATGTACAGTATCTCCTTACATTCAGGAAAACATTAATAGTGATGTGCATTGCGTGTTAGCAAACAAAATTGCAAGATGTTAGGAAGAATTGTATATCTGACAAAAGAATCATTTGGACCTATGTGAAGGACACAATTTTCCGCTTCGCATGCGGAATGTACCATTAAAATTGATAAAGAAATAACATACTTACAGTAGTTTTTCCCCCGGAATCGATGCAAACTATGCTTTTCGCGATAGCTTAAAATGACGTCATATACCAAGTGATATGGTCACATTCATGACGATGTTGTTTATGTTTTATTCGTGGGATAAATTGATAACTTTTATTAAAGGATACTTGATGTTACAAGAAGTGAATGTTATCATATATGGTTTCTGTAGACAAGCACCTGTAAGTAAAGTTTAACTAGATGGACTGTCAATGTAGTGACTTTTTCTGTCAATACTTTTTGCTTTCTAGGGAGTGATGAAGAACCCGTTATTACAAAGGCGTTAGCAATTGCAGGGACAGCCTTCCTGGTGTTCGCTCTCATCTTCCTCAACATCCACCTTTGTAAAAAGAACCGATGTTGCGGCATCGCAGCGGCTGTTTTCAGCCTACTCGGAGGTTTGTAACAAAAAATGTTCTTCTTTTACGCTTCTTTAAGTTCGTTCGTGGTTTTTCTTCAGTGCAAAAAGTAAACAACAATATGGGACATCAAAATAGACACTAAATAAAAGACAAAAGATAAAGACATTTGAGAATCAAAGAACAATACATGAAACAATTAAAGCAACACTGAAACATAAAACATACATAATATCCAGCAACCTGGAGCACGGCGTAAAATATGTCAAAAACTAAAAAAATCACACATTTTAACGTAAACTAAACAATAAAGGTTGGAGTTATGTGGGAATTTCTTATTTTAGTTTTATCAAAATCGATTGATTCTGAATTAGCTGTCTTGACTTCCTAAAGACATACTTAGCAGTTTTGTATATATGAATACTTAATGCAAAATCTGCATCCTTGTGTCACTTATGTTTTCCTTACTAATAGTATTAGTTATCAAACAGTCCTTTCACAGACGGTCATTCACTAAGAATTTGATTTAGAACTATCTGTGTGTCTATCAATACCATTCTACACCCGCATGGTCACCCAATGCAATTATCTGTGATTGTAAGAAATGGATAGTTTCTCCATCACAGGCCATAGCTTTACGAATTGTATTAAACCTATATTTTGAATTGCTAATTCCGTGTGCCATCAAATGACTCAGAACTGTTTTTTGTCAAAATACTCATGTGTGTGAGTTTTGTAAAACATGAATGGTGACATGCTAGGTGTGGTTGTCGGTTTTCTAGCCCATATTCGGCACATTCCAGAATCATAAAACTCATTAGTAAAGCCGCTTTCTTTGGAATGCATCGGTTGCTTCCAGCTTAATATGTCAACACGTTCTCAACAAGTTCATAAAAGGAAAGATATAATGATGGTTTTGCATTTACGTGGTCTTCAAGTGATTTCGAAGTGACACTTAAAATCAATGTGGGTTTTGCACGGTAAACGACTCTAACATTATGGGAAAACGATATATTGGTAAAGAAAGAAAGCAAATATTTTTTCATTAATATTTTATCATTACTTATTAAATATTTAAATAGGTTAACTGACCAATGTGCATGCATATATACTATGTACTACTCTAACAGCATGTTTTTGTTGTGTGATATTAGTTAATGGTGTTTAAGGGGTTGGTATATTTCAACCGAAAGACCTTGGCATGTCCCAATTATACTTTTCCCTGTGTATTCCAGGGTTGTTCCTGTGCGGATGTGCTGGTTACTTCCTGGGCGAGTTCTGGGACCATCGGGAGAACATGCGTCCTGGATTTTATGCAATGTGCGGAGCCGGCGGCGTCGCTCTCGTGGCCTCCATCTTCCTGTTTGCAAACGCCTGCAAGTCCGATAACAAAATCCGACGATCAGATTCGATGATAAAGTCCAATCATTACGGAAACACAAAACCGCAGAAAACCGGGACAGGAAAAACTCCAAGAAAGAACAACGTTGATCTGACGCCCCGCAACATCCAACTGGACCTTTCAGTGCGGAACGGCGTGGTGGTCAAACCAGCTGCCACAAAAAACAAAAGACGCTAATTGTCAAAATGACTTTCACTTGAGAAGGTTCAAGTCCCCCCTTTTTTAACGGGGGGGGGGGGGGGGGGGGGCGGCAGAAAGAGACCAGAGACGTAGTACAGTACTATAATATATTTGTTGTTTGTTGTTTATTTTCCTTACTGAATCATGAATATGATGCACTACGAGTGTTACAGTTCTCATTGATCGCTGCTTAAATAGAAGTACAAAAATCTTTAATGCCAAAATATATTATTAAGTTTAAACATTATTAGCTGTGATGGTATATTGCGAAGATACATATTTTAATTCCAGTTAAAGGTATCAAAGGTGGTGAATAACATTACAAACTGTATTTAAATAGCAGGCCTTTTTCTATCTTCAATTGTTGACGTACGAGTTTCCTGGAAACTGTCTGAAACAAGTGTATATAATCTTCTCTTGATGAAATTCGATATTCTTTCTTCTTTCTTCTTTTTTTTTCAATTCGTTTAATTCCCTATCCATACATTGACCTGTTGGTGTCATGATTGACTACACGGACTGGGACTGGTATCTTAAACCCAACGTATTATGAGATGGCTTTACTGAGTCAGATTTGTTTGTTTGTTTGTTGGGTTTAACTCCCGCCGACAGTATTTCAGTTATTTGGAGACGATGTCTACTTGAGACAGATATAGAGCTGCCACACTGCAGTATCACGCCGTAGACACGTGGCATGATAATACACAGTTACATTATCCTAACAGCGGGCCAACCAGTCCTGGAAATGCCCTGAACGCAAAGCAAGGGAGTTATACCAGTACCACTTTATACGGCTTTGGCTGGGGATCGAGCCCACGACCTCCCGCTCCCGAGGCGGACGCTCTAACCACTCGGCCACCGGGGTCAGTATAGTCAGATTTTAAGATAACTGTTGTAAAACATATTAATAATGTGTCGTGCTGGCATGGCCATGAGAACGTTATATATAATCAATGTAATTAAATATACATATATCCTACACTTACACAGTTAAACCTGTATTAAGAGGCCAGTCAAGGGAACAGGAAACAGTAATCGCTTAGCACACCTAACTGCTCAGTGGTCAAAGGTCAGATAAGATGTCAATCAGGGGTTATCAAGAGTATGTTACTATAAAAAAGGTTGGCTGCTTAATACAGGTGCTCTTTGATATAGGTTTAACTTTCTGTGTGAATCTACTGTCGATTTTAAACTTTTAGATCTACATGTTTGATTAAAATATGGTCTGTGTTATCTTTTGTCACATGCAAATAATACAGGCAATGCAGATGTTTTGTTACACGAATATTATAATCTAGTCTTCCTGTAGTATTAAAATATGCAAATCAGACAAGTAGCAAATTAATATTCAAAAAGTACTTGTAAAAAATAAATGACCTGGAATATTGACTTGACATTTAAGAAAATCGACATCAGTATAAGATATTTGACAGGTATAATAATGATAATGATAAGTTAACACTACTACTAATAATGATAATAATATATTAAATCGACTGTATTTTTTTTTAAGAATTTTGTTTCAATAACAGGTGATCTGAATGTCTACATGTATATTAAAAATATTGTATTGCTTTATTATTTGTTTTGTTCCGCTTTATCATTGAATACATTCCTCGTTATTTTACTTACAAATGTATGTATATATTGAATTTATATTGTTTATACTTTTTTGGTTTACTGTGATAAACATAAATTATATATTTTATAATTTCACAATGAAAATTATGAAAAAAATTTTATTCTTTCCAAAATAAACGAATATTTATTCCATATTGAAAGTGAAAGGTTACTCGATGAAATAAAATTGCATCTTCCACAAAATCGATTATCTCTATCTTTTTTCTTTAACTTTGATATTTGTTTTCAGAATAAAGAAAAAGGCATAATGCAAAGTCCATTTTTTCAGATGTAGGTATATGAAATGGATTTATAACTACAGTAATATAAATGCGTATACAAAAACTTATTAAGTTACATACATTTACATATATATGTAGGATTTATTTCACCACTTACATACATATGTAAGAACCAATTGCATCATTTACAAATGTATATAAGAATTTATTTAGATTCACAAGATAATTATAATCATAATATTATAAATTATTTCCATCAGTTACGTACGTATATATGCATTCATTATTTCAGTAACAACTAAACGTATATGTACACTGATTTTATTTGCCTAAATCTTTCTTTAAAAATACTAAAAACGAATTATTGCAAAGTCTACATTTGTACATGTACTAAAATCTTCATTTTCTGCATTTCCAAATTTCATTTTTTAAAAATAATAGGAAAGAAAGGAAAAAAAAAAGAAATCACATTCAATGGGGCTTTGTATCGTATGGAACGTTACATGGATATTTTCAGATCATAATTCACGATAACAAAGTGCTCAGTCGATTCGAAACTTACAAAGACTCTCGTTAGTATACGGTCACACTCAAGGAGAAATGTTTGTGTGTGGGTCAGGTATATAAACAGACAATAGCGCATTGTATTTCATTAACGTCATACCGATTCAATTCGCTTTAGAAATCATTGCTTCTAGTTTAAACAAAAATATGTGATTTTTTTTTTGCTTAAGATTATTGTAAAACGTACAAAAGATTTGACAAGATACATTCGTTCTATGTCACATGTTAAATATTGTATGAATAATTGGTATATCTTCATTTTCATTTTGAAATTAACTGGTATATATTTAGTATAGAAAATACTTGTTTTGATTTAAAATGTATGGTTATAGGCCCCATATAAAGATTTTTCATCATGGACTAATGATTCAGTTGCTTCATTAAACATATCAGTTTTGAATCTGTATTATTGCGTCCTTTATTTGTGGTATAATCTCAACATATACAAAATGAAATAATATCTTTACAAGTTTGATAGGCAACTATTATGATAGTCTTCTATCATCACAACTACTACATGTATTAATAGAATTATCCCCCAGAAGCTACGGTCAGAACAATTTTATCATATTGCTTATACTCGTTTATACATTGTACTAGTGCACAGGGTAGTATATTCTATAAATCATTTCACTCCGAAATGAGACGTAAACCTACGTAAATCAACGAACACTTTCCGAACACCTAATATATGCTGGTGTAAAATTTCACACATTAATCAATGGGAAATCAATATACTTTAAATGGCGTTTTAGATTGTTCCCCTGATTGGTCAATTAAATCAGCGAATTATACCGAGTATTGCCGAACCCCTTGGTGAAATGGCCTATTAACAATAACGATCAGAGATTAAATCAAGTTGTTGGTTTTCTACATATCAGCAGGTCGGGAGTTCGACCCTCGACTGGGGACAAGAGGTTTTACTGATCCAACCCTTGAGCTGTCCGAATGGATACGTATAAGAGATAAATTGTACTGATTCAAAACAAATGTTTCGGAACGTTGCTTTGACCGGAAAAATGCCGCATTAAAAAAATCAACGATCTTAAATGTAATAATGAGCAGCAACGTACCGAGTACCTTTGATTCAAAAACGATACATTGCACTCGTTAAATGAAAGCCGTCAAGAAAATCTATGTCTATTAGAGCTGTAACGAATACACCAGGTAGCGAATATGAATACACATCACGATACAGGGTCAGAATAAAAGTTTTCTGTGGCTATTATCTCGTCAGTCATAAACTTAATTTAATTGAACAAATTGTTTGAGAAAATATATGATAAAAAATAAATTGTTTGAAACATATCTAAATATTACTTTGTTTTTATAATAAGAATTTAGCCTGTACTTGGAATAAGTAAACGCTATTGAAAATGATATTATGTGTGATCAAAGTTTTGTAGCGAAGTATAATTACAAAAAAATGTTAATAAACCAGATGGTCCATACATAATGTTAATAAATATTGATATTTTTTTATATGTAAATAATTATGATACATTTTATTGTTCATATTTTATCATTTGTGTTCGTATTTTTTTCTTTTCTTTTCTGATTGTCTTCCATGTTTTAAATTAAATATTTATTATCATATCAGGATCATGCAAGAAATAATAACTATGACAATTTAAACTAACACATCAAATTGTTATTAGGCTGCCGTACTTGATATTCAAGTATCAAATAATTATTGATATCATGTTTTCCAACTTAAACAATCTTAATCTTCAAAACAGATAACATACTTATTTTGAAAATACATTCTGTGCAGTTACCTTTAGGGTCTTAATCTGTTTCTTGCAACAAAAGGTTCATTAAAAGACAATTAATTAGGCCATTATGCAATGTCAGTGGTTTCAACAAGCGTTAGATTACTGGTTACAAGCAAGCTCTACGAAAATATCGAAATGTACCCAAATGAAAGAGATAAGAGACTGGACTGTACTGTACGAAGCATGTATAAGAGTACACTGAAGCTGATATAATTGCGACAACTGGCTAAAAGAAATTAACATGGCGAAGCAGTCCAGCTTTGGATTTCTTGGACATTGATTAATAGGTTGTTATTTGCATCATCAATTTATCAGTTGTTAATTGGCTTGTTGTAAATATTCGGTTATTTGCCTCGCAAATAACGAATACGTATTCGAATACTGGCAATATTCGGTACACCAAATACATGAGTATATCGTTACACCTCTAATGTCTATAGAAATAAAATTTAAAGCATACAATCCTGTAAATTAATTTTATAGAATTTAGTATTGTCTTTGTTTGTTCAAACTAAGAAATAGTAGTATAAAAACATCTTATTAATATCGTCCATTGAAAACCTTATATGGACTAATCAGCATCTGTAAAAAATAGCTGATGATCCCATCCGGCTTTCAATGGGTGATATATAACTTGTGATGGTAGGATTCACTGGTTATATTAAACTTTATTTACATCGATATAGGAACAAGTTCTCATTTCTCACAATTCATGGTCATTTCCGATGTCTTGGATGACATGAGGTCATCACTGAGTATACCATACCTTCTCACGTACGTGACCGGGGATCAAATCCAGGGAGCAGTGAGTTACTATTTTCCTGATAAAAGAAATGCTAGTCAAAGCATTTAAATGATAAAACCTTTAAGTTACTTTTTTAAGTGTTTTATTCTTGTAAATAGCGTGGCGTGTTCAGTGAACTAAACATTCGATAACGTGAGCGGATGGACCCCTGTACCACCGTAGTGTATAAAATATAATAAGCAGGGTACCTACTCGCAACCATTAGCTCAAACTCCACACAGTGATCTCCCTTACATCTGTAAGGGGAGGTAACTACTGCGTGGAGTTTGCCGTTAGCTACGTTAGCTAGCAGTCAACTCCAAGGGTATGTGTTGCAAAGTATCAGTACCTTCACCTTTTCTTTCTTTTTCTTTTTCAATGACCCTAAAATTGCTAATACATGTACATACAATTTGAACGTTTCTGTAAATTCACTTTGATCAAGATATGTGACAAACGCAATTTTCTCTCAAATTGGAAAATAATAATTCCCTAATGTAAAGGGTTTACATTGTCATTCGAGTCTCACACCAGGTAATGACTTTAATTTGTATAGGCCTCAAACAGATCGTGTAATCCTTATGTATACATTTGAAAAGACTGAATAATGAATCAAGAACCAAGGTATTTAAAGTATTATTTCGGGTGCCCAATTTTCGTTTTCTTTTTCGCTTGTTATCATTTTACGTGCTACGTTAAGAGATAGTTGCTTAACCCTTTCCCTCATAGAGGACACCATGAAAAGACCTATGCGAACAGCATAAAACCAGATCAGCCTGCAAGTAACTTGCATGCTGATCAGGTTTTATGCTGTTCGCTGCTCTTCAGTGGTCTGGAAATGAGGATTTTGTAATTAAATTTGGTACGGTTTAACTGTGGCTTTCTGCAGATCAGGCTATATGTGATACCTTTTGAGTGCGTCAAAATGAGTCTATATGAGGGAAAGGGTTAACGAGTAATCATAACAGACGATACGTTTGAATTGTTCGGATTTTACTGCTACTTCCCACTATTATGGTTATCATTGTGTCGTATACGATGTGACATGCATGTATTTTATCTTGAGTAATGATTTTTTATGATTGATTATGATGATGATAATGATGGAGGTGGTGGTTGTGGATGATGATGATGATGATGATGATAGCGATGGTCGTGTTGTATATTTATGTTGGCCAAAGGCAATGTTTGTTGCCGATTTGCCTGAAAAAAGTTGAGAGTTGTAATGTTGATGGAGGTGGTAGTAATGATGATGATGATAATTTTAACGATAATGCTGGTGATGAGTTTGAATTCTATATTTGACATTTAATATATGTAACCGTTCCTGGTGACTTTAGAAAGCATTCGCCTTTGGAGCGAAAGGTTGGGGTTCGGATCCCGGCCACGAATACTAAAATATTTAAACCAACGTGCTTTGCGTTCATTATAGATGTAGAATACTTTCAGAGCTAGTTATTGCGGTGTCAGGATAATGCGATGGGGAATGTTATCTTACACATACTAGGGCACCGAAGGTCGAGGATTCGATCCCCACTGGGAGAGAGAAAAATGTTCAAGACCTAACCAGGCGAAGAGTACTGGTACAAGACTGGAACTGTCGGGAGAGATAAGTTTAAGTTGGGGACATATGTCATAATCAACACAATAGAAATAAGTTTAAATTAAAAAGAATCGCAGCGAACTCCCCCGAGACATAGCCGACACCTGCCCCTTCTCACCGTTCGTGCAAGCAGCAAACCGTTTGCATTGTCGTCACTTCCTATTTTATTTAGTTATTTTTTATTTATTTATGTAGTTTTTTTTTATTTATTTATTTATTTATTTATATTGCGTCTCTTAACCCCCCCCCCCCCCCCCCCCCCCCCTCACCTGGATTCGTCCCTAGTGTGGTGCCATGCCAGTTGTCTACGGCGTGATATCGCAGTAAAGGAACACTTTATCTGTATAGACATAGTCATTGGTATAGTGGCTGATTCTGCTTTGTTGTGCGAGGGGTTTTCTTGGGCGAAAGGTCGAAAGCGAAAAGTCGAGAGGAAACCAGAAATATCTTTAAAAAAGATACTCGGTCGTGGTAACCAGCTTGATGATTAGTGTCTGAATGATTTAACATGCAATAGATTTTGTTGTTGGATTAACAGTTGTGTAATTCCTGTGTCAGTGCAGCTCTTTGAAATACCACGGATCCAAATAATTTGTACAATCTTGGTACAACTAGACACTTACAGCCTTAAAACATCTGCACATTAGACTTCGTTTCGCGGGCTTCAAAACGAAAGCGGATGTAATGTTTTTGTTGAATATAGGATCTGTCAGGGTTGAACAATCAATTCCGAAATCTATGTGTTTCCTATTTTTTAGCGTTTTGCTCTTTCAGTTTACTTTAAAAAGGGGCAGTGTCTTACTATTCGGGACAAATCGTTCGCAGGGGAAGAAAATTCAACTTTTAAAACAAACAGAGATCTAAAGAACTCGTTTCCGCAACTCCATTCTTTTCTTTTGACTAATTTTACAATTACCAATGGGAATTTAACAAAGTATATAATAACCAATGAAAAGCCTACTTTTATTCCACTTCATTACCGTGTGTTTCACAGGAAGTCAGGGTGAAAATAAACGGCCTAACGGCCGAATAACGGCCGAAAAAAATGTTGTTGTTTTTTGTTGTTGTAGTGATAACAAAGAAAGTCGAAATTTCGGGAAAGATTTCGGTGCAAAAAGTCATATTTCGGGGTTTCAATTTCGTGATAGCGCCCCGAAAACCCACAACAGGACATGATAGAAAATAACCACCATAATTTGGGTATACTCGACCAAATGCAATACACATTTTTCTGAAACCAGAGACTGTATTCAAACTATTCAAAAAATATCTTAAGATTGGCTTACCTTTGGTATAATTGTGTAAAGCCTATATATAATTATTTATCATTATAAATAATTATATCAAACTTTAGGAATGATAAAGCAGAAAAAATACTTGATTTTCTTTGTGAATACGTTCCCAGGAGTTGCTTCCCTTCTCAGCAAACTGAATAAAAGCAAACGTACGTTATACATAACACAGTGTACGGTTTTTACTGAAAGAAGTTCAATATTTACAAATATATACTGAATAAATAGATCCACTTAATCATTTGGACAGGTCTAATATTTGTTCGCATAATCGATCATATATTTTGAACTTGACACCAAAGCACTCTAATGACAGATTCATGAATGTTAAGGCAAAATATAAGACGATTAATGAACGAACAATAATGTATTTCTCTGTTTAGATGACAATGTAATAAAGTTTTTTTCGATCCTCTTTTTATCATTTGATATTGTCGCGAAGTAATAAATACGCATACATAAAATGGGTACTTTTCCACTAACCAAACTTAGCGATAAGTGATACTTAAATACTTAAGACTGAATTCAATCATTCTTGTTTCTTAATAATAATAATAACGAAATACATGCAATTCATTTCTCAACATCAGTATTAGTTATTAAATTAATTAGTTATGTATTTGACAATTTCATAAAAAAAAGAAGAGAAAAATGATGACATGCATTTTTACTTTATTTGAGAACTAAGACGCCAGCTCGAATTCCACCAACAGTACTTAGCATATAGAAATACTTAGGGGCGAATTTCATCTCTCATGTCATTCAAAAAGATTTCATTTTTATTCAAATAATATGGCATTAAAACCAAATCGATAATCGAAAAGTACCATGATTTTAACCATACACGGTTATAGGATATATTTTATTTTAAAAAAATGTTTAAAGTATGACGTCATGTCATGTGACTGGAGCTTTCATTATACATTCTGTCTACAGGACTGATTGCATACTATTTACAAACTAACCGTGTAACGTACCGGACGTTCAGATACCTGTGTAATTAAAGATCTAGGAGGTTTACAAGATGACGAGGGCTGCCGTGGCCGGGCTGGTGTTTATATTTGTGGCCCTTTCGGCGGCGGGCTTTGCCCATAACTACCACGATTGGGTAGCCATTGGAACAACACATAGAGGATTATGGATGTATAGCACGGACACTGGCTCCGGGGAAACGTATTATAAAACCTCTTGTAAGTTTATCAGTCAATCAGTCAGTCAATCAATCAATTTCTAGAGCTGAAACTTTGATATGACTTCTGTATTTGTAATCCTTTTGTCGTTTTTTTTTTTATCTTGGAGAGATGTAAAAATTATGTTTTAACCAGATGGTAACATTAAAAGGAATGCATATCATATAGTCGAATAATAAAGTAGTAGGATACGCAAGATAGAGTATCAAGATATAAGAATATAACTGGATATATATAAGAGGCAGAGAGGGTACGGTATATATAATACTGTATCTGGAGGTTGTGGGTTTGAGCCTTGTTTGAGGCAAGACTCAGTCACGTCATCCATAGTCACAAGTTACCTATCCAACACAGAAACCATCCAGAAGAACTACTCTAATCTGTGATAATGAGCTTTAAAAAGACATAAAAGAAATCAACTAATATAGTTAATACATTTCCTTTTGTGGCTTCAAGGGGAAGATGAGGAACCTGTCATTACCAAAAGTCTGGCGATCGCAGGGACGGCCTTCCTGGTGTTCGCCCTCATCTCTGTTAATGTCCATCTTTGTAAAAAGAACAGACACTGTGGCATTGCAGCAGCCGTCTTCTGTCTACTTGGAGGTTTGTACTTACCCTAACATATGATTTCTTTATTCTCTCACCAGTCCAGATGGCCGAGTTGTTAGAACGTCCGCCGAGGTTTGATCCCCGAGCGCGACATTCCAAAGTCGCCAAAAGATTTTTTTGCTCGGCGTTTAGCACATAATGGTAGTTCCAAGACTGGTTGGTCCAGTGTCAGGATTTATAATGTGGTTTGTTGTGGTACCATGTGAATTATCTGCGAGATTACTACGCAGTAAAGCAACATTATATCTGTATAATGAAGACAAATTATTGAAGTATTGTTTCCTTGCGTGAAAAATGCAATGTATGACAACACGATAATAAAACTAAGGGGTAAAAGGAACAAATATTCCTCCCAATTATTCACCAATTTGAGTCATTTATATTATTTTTCGCATGTATAACAATACCATGCTCTAAAAAGTTCCAATTGTAGCATTTTTGTAATGTAACCATTTATATTAAATGAGTCATTTACTTAAACATTTGTAACAAATAATTGTGGGATGACTTTTTTATTACCACTAGACATTATTAGTGCAGAGAATAAATAAATAAATAAATAAATAAATAAATAAAAAGCCACACACAGTTTAAACGACCAATTGTTTCACGTATTCTTCAACATACTAGCAGTTAATAGAAGGCTTGTTTATTAATGACTTTTATCAACGAATGTCTCGTTTGTTTGTTTATTCTAAAAGTTCGTGACGTGGTTTGGGGTATTTTTCTTTTCAAATTGTTCAAGTGATTTTGATAAACTGGCATCTGACAGCTGACTTTGGCACGGCTACAGCCGGACTTGCTATCAAGGAGTGTATGTGCTTAATTGGGCGAAATGTAGATATCGCCAACAGAATTATGAATGCCGTTTGATAAACTTAAGATTACAGTAAACATTTCATAAAAAAACAGAAGTAGATAACCGAATAAATGGATAAATTCATAGGAACATGTTGTGTTTGCATTGGGTGGGGGATCTGGAAGAGAGAGATAGAGAGAGTGGTATATGTGTGTGTGTGTGTGTGTGTGTGTGTGTGTGTGTGTGAGAGAGAGAGAGAGAGGGGGGGGATGTGAAAGCTTTATAAGAATATGGAATCATGTTTAATTCTATTGATTATTCAGATATGTATAAGTTCATATTAAAAAGAAAACATTTATTTGCAACAATGCCATACCGGACAGTCCAACCTTTGCTCACCTTGCCCTGCGTTTTTCAGCCCTGTTTCTGTGCGGATGTGCCGGGTATTTCCTTTACTGGGTCTGGGACAACAGGACTGATGTTCGTATCGGGTTTTACGTCATGTGTGGGGCCGCCGGTCTCGGTATTGTAGCCACCATCTTCCTGGTGGTGAACGTCTGCAAGTCCGACAACAAAATTCGACAAACCGACACGAAAACGAAGATAAAAAAGCTTGGTCGAAAGGACAAGACACCTCGAAAAAGTAAATCGGACCTGACACCGAGAAAAAACACAACTAAATCTAAAAATAAGTAAATCTGTGTTCAGTTGAAATTTGAAGAATTGCGTAAAATAATAACTTATGTGTCTTTTTTTTCATATCTAAATTGCGTCAAATATTGCACTTTCTGAAATGTGAAACTTTAAACTTAAGGTATTGCTATGAACAAACCCGTAGCTATCACAGATGTTTAAACAATCATTTAATATTACTAAGGGTTTGGAAACAAGTGTTCATAATTCAAGTTATGAACGAAAGGAATTAGAAAATGGTTGTTTAAGGAATAATTAACTGATAGGCAAGTGATTTTTGTAAAATTATTATCGAAGTACTGAATATTGAAGTATTTTATTTGCTTTGTCACTGTATGAATTTTACTAATTGTAATAATAATTTTACAAAATCATTTGTCTGCCATACTTTTCTATCTTGTCTACTAAGCAGATCGAATAATATCAGATAACTAACTGACAATAGCTTTTATACACACTTGTTATTTAAAATGAATATTATTGATATTAGTTTAATAAAATTAGTCGCCTATCATGACGCCAAGGCGTACCTCTTAGTCAACGGTTTTGGGTGTATTTTATAACCGAATGAAAACCACACCTTTTATTAGACATCAATCAGTTTCAGATGACAATGTCAACAAGCACGCGACGTAAATGTATGTTTGAACGATTACCACTACGCTATTTTACACCAATGACTGGTCAGCTGAAAACGTTGTGGGGTATGACAGGCGAACTGTATAAAACCTGATTACCATGTGCTTTACTGGTCGCGTAGGGCACTTTTAGCGGGAAAGTGATCATAAATCTTCTTTTAGCTTTTTTGTCAACGTAACACAAAACAGAATTGTCTTTAGAAAAAAAAATGTAGAAATCGAAAGATTCTAAATAAAAATAATTCTCTAAGAAATGGTCACTACCAAGAATTATTTCAAAACATTTCCTCTAAAAAATGGGAAAATCAATTATTCACAATATTACCCTTTTTGACGTATGCAGATGATTTGAATTTTAAGATAAGTGTGTATAAGGGTGCTACTAACAGTCAAAACTAATAGTGGCGGGACTTTATGAATTCATTAATAGTAATTCGATCAACAAAAATATTCGTCAGAGGGCGGTAAAACATAATGATCTCCAGAGACAAGTAATGTCAATCGAGGGATACCGTAAGGTTGACATTTCTCTTGTGAGTGAGCATGATTTCTAGCGCCTCAGACGGATGTAATATTTATATTATTATACCGAACAGGATATAACTGAACTGTGTAACCGCGGGATGATGCTAAAAGCCAGTATGTTGTATCATACTTGCGCGATAAGGCAAGTTCGTTATGGCAAAAGGGACGAACGTTATGTCACGGGGTGATATTACGGATTGTTACCCCTTGACGTCACAATAAGCTATTAAAGAGAATAAAAATAACAACAGAGGTAAAATAACGAATAATGTATCGAAAACAGATAATCTAGCCTCTCTTACGTTTCTTATTAAAATTGACTCGAAAGTGTTTATGTGTGCGTACCTCGGTTTGTATATATCGGTGTTTGACAGGGTTACTCTTTAAAAGGGTAATGTTTGTGTTTGGTTTAGTTTTGGGTCTGGCATAATGGTTAGTTTCAATATTGAGGTATACCTCGGAAAACTATACCTCGCTATGACAACATTCTACATAAAAATCGAGGTACAAACCATATTATACTAGACGAAATTTATAAGTACTCCGACTAAAGTTTTGTCTATAGCATTTGTTGTATTCAAAATAACAGATTTTTGGTTTTCTATAGCTTTCCACGAAAATTGGTTTCACAGAGGAATTGATTATGCGTTAAAACTATTCAAGCAGACGACAGATTGAGCCAATGCACATTTTAATATTTACTGGGCATATGTTTTGGAAAATATATATTCTCTACAAGTTTGAAATCGGAGTACTTACAAGTTTCGTTAAGTGCAGTTAGGTAAGTACATGGGATACCTCGACAAGATTGTAATACAAAACTCTCTCTCTCTCTCTCTCTCTCTCTCTCTCTCTCTTGTATGTGTAGTTTCGCACTATTCTTTAATATGAAATAAGTTATATATAACTTTGACATACGGCTGAAACCCCACAAAACAACGATGAAATGGCTTTTACTTTCAAAATTTGTTGGGAAACAAAAACAAAACAACAATAAACGATTTAAATGGATCGTGCTGGCATGACCATGAGTCTTTGATTTTAAATGATAAATAGATATGCTTGTATGATTGTGATGATTATATCAGAACAATATTTCGTATAATGTTAAATATGATTATGAAAATATGCTTATATGACTACCACTTAAATAAAGGTATGTATCAATTGCGATTGTATGTTGCCTTTTTTCTCCAGTTCCTTTAAATATGGGTGAATGCATAATGATGTTACTTCGTAATAAAATATAGAAGAAAATGTTTAGTTGATATGAAATTATCACCGTGGCACATTGTTACTTTCCATAGGCACTCTCACTCGTTTGGCGGTGCCATACCACGTGGTATATGACGTCATTTTAAACAGCAGATCGAAAAAAAAACTGTTGTGAGTTCTTATTTCCTCACCAATTTTAATGGAATAGAGCGCATGCGAAACGGAAAATTGTGCACTACATAAAAGTCCCAATGATTCTGTTTGTCAGATGTTTAGTATTTCCAAACATTCGGGAAAACTTTATTAGCGATGTGCTTTACGTGTGAGCAAATAACATTTCATCAACTCGGAAGGTTTTCCCGAATGTTAGGAAAAACTGTACATCTGACAAAAGAATCATGTGCTGGAACCTATGTTTAGGGCACAATTTTCCGCTTCACATGAGCTATATACTATTAAAATTGATAAAGAAATAAAATACTTACAAAAGTTTTTCCGTCTGAATAGATGCAAAAATGCTTTACGCGTTAGCTTAAACTGACGTCATATTCCAAGTGGTATGGCCACACTGATATTGCAAGGTAGAAAATATGAAAAGCGACAGAGGTTACAAGAGGGGAAGAATTAAGTTAAAGGACAAAATGATTAAGAGACTTTGCAAGATGCAAGGAAGATGAAAAGTAATATGAAAATGAAGGTTATACATCATAAAGAAGAGAATGAAACCGAGTGAAAAGAAAAAAGAAGCATAAGCTCTGGTGGACAATTTTTTCCCAAATGTTCTTGAGATTTTGAACAATATGAACATTTTTTCAGCGTTTGAAATAGTCTGCCTCAAGACTATATCTAGCATGTTTAAGTCTTCATAGAATATACATTTCTGCGCTGAGTTTACGATTTGACACAAACTTTAGTATTGATATCATGTGATACGTTCCTTTAACAGATAAATATATCAAGTTATTTATATGTGTAAAAAGCCGCTAAAATAATATGTCCTTATAGTAAACAGGTCATTGAGGACCGCTACACTGTATTTGCATGTGTACCTTAGATACGAACGTTCGATTGCGAAAATGACGATACCGGATATCCAAATTCAATGCCCTCTAGCGGACGATATATACGTGCACCTGTTTGCGTAGCCGGGAAAATATCCATGAAAATACCTCTGGCATAACGTATGTCCTTTGTTAATCTAATATGAATATGGCTAATGAAATTATGTCGTTCGGCCCTCACAGCTACAAGATGCCTTACTTTCTTCTTTACTGTTCCAGTTTATTCTTCACACAACATTAGGACTCTCAGTCCTTTGATTTATTTTCATAATATTTTGTCCTAAATTGCGCATACCATGCTAGAATTCCATTAACGTGTCTACTTAAAAATACTTCACCGTTCTACTTAAATAGATCTACTTCACCATTTTCTTTTCTCTAAAGGAAATGCCCAATTAGATTTATTTAATTTAATGTAATAGTTTATGTAAACTTAGAAATTCATTTGAGTATTATGGTTATTATATAATTTGATGTTAAAGATTAAACATCGTTTATTTCCCCGCAATAGAGGACATTTGGTCGGGGCAATCCCCAAGTACCTTAACAAAATATTGCATGCATTCACGGCATAAAAATCGATATTGTGGTGAACAAGTCAGAAATTTTAACACTTGTTAATATAACATCACTTAATGCAACATAATATACAAATTAATTTGATTATGGTCTTAACACTTGTAGACTGAACAGATCAAATTATCCTCTAACACATAAAAACAATATCTAAAAAAAAGAATAATAACTCTTATAACGTAAGATACTGTAAATGGAAAGCTTAGAAAAAAAAAAGAATTGTCATTTGCGTTTTAATGTTACAACAAACGGGAATGATGGAATGACCTTTTTTTTTTATTATTTAAGGAACATTACTTACCGAGCAATTAAACAAAACAAGAAACACGTCAAATGACGCGAAACCAGGTTTTCAATGTCGCCCCAGGCAAGCAAAGCTATTTTAGTAACCGTGACCTTGACCTTAAGCCTATTGACCTGAAAATAAAACCCAATCTTCCTCTTCCACTAAAGTATCCATTATACTAAATCTGATCATTATACCTTATTCCTAAAAGAAGTTATTTGACGCAAACGATAAAAAAAAAAAGACATTGACCCTATCACCCTGAAACTTATTCCCAATCTTACTCTTACCAATAGGTATATCCCTACCAAATATGAAAATTGTATCAAATATTCTCTATTCTAACAAGAAATATTCGACGGAAACGAAATTTTGACGCCCGCCCAACGACGTATCCCATTCTATAACAACCAGGATTTTCTTTGAAAGCATGGTAAACAAACAACGCTTCTATAAACTGTTGAGGAGAAATAAGTATATTGTCTGTTAAATGCGACAGCTGTGCTTGATTGTATTTAAAAATAAGAGTTGATTCCGGATCGGACCGGACAGACTGCCGAAAATGTTTAATACCATGTGAATATATAGTACAATACATTGAATATACGGGGATATGTCAGAAAAGAATCGTTTGACAGTGTTTGTGTGTGTGAAAATTTAAGGTATCAGGCACCCTGTTCTCTGGTGCAAGAGAAGTAGCTTCAGATATACATATACACGACTAAAATTGCAAACATAACATTCTTTTTGAATATTTATTAATTTGAATTGTTGCAATGACGTCATGACTATCAGTATAACATAAACCACTTGCTACAGGTCACTTATTGAAATCGTTTGTACTTGCCTGATGGGTTTTGTTTGTTGGATTTAACGTCCCACCGACAGTATTTCAGTCATTTGTAGACGATGTCTACTTGAGACATATATAGTACTGCCACACTGCAGTATCACGCCGTAGACATGTGGCATGATTCCACACTCAGTCACATTATCCAAACACCGGGCCAACCAGTCCTGCAACTACCCTTATATGCTGAGCGCCCTGATGATTGTCTCGAAATATATATATATATATATATATATATATATATATATATATATATGTACATGGGGACACTCATCAGGCACCTATGTATTTGGTTAACTCATTAGTTCCAAGGGCTTTTGGGGAAATCTTGTTATCCCTACAATTTGTGAGTATATTAAAATAACGTTAAGATTATTGTCTCTTTAGACAGATTTTTTTTTGTTCCAACCAGACCTTTTATATTTATAGAATACCTCCTGTTCCAACATTTTAGTGTTTTTTTCCTTTTTTTTTTTAAATACGACATACATGCCATTTTAATAATATATATATATATATATAGAGAGAGAGAGAGAGAGAGAGAGTTCCTACTCGGCTGATCTCGACAATTTACAACGTATTTAATATCGCAAATGAACCTGTATTAGCGTCGCTTGCACTAAGCGGTCAACCTGCATTTTGCGATCAATTTCAATATTACCAAACTGTAGCATTTTTTCTTTATATTTAACCTTCATTTAGCGGTCACCTATGTTAAGTGGTCATTTTTATTTTTCCTTTAGTTTGACTGACTGCTTTAGACAGGTTTCAGACTATACATTAAGCCGCCACCTCTGTTAATGGGAAGCGGTCACTTTTTTATTGTTTCTTTGACTGGCTGTTTAAGGCAGGATTGACTATACATGTAAAATAACATCTTCCTGTAAATCCACTTTAATCAGCCGGCACTCGTGTTATGCATTTTTCCTTGACAATTCAAAAATTAATGAATTCCATAATTGATAGAGAGGCATGTTTGGTGAGATAATAACACAGACTGAATTATAAAAGATTTAATACGAAAATATATAACAGAAGAATAAGTTAAAGGCAACAACAGTACATGATAGATCAACAAGAATTCAGGGCACTATATTGTTAATACACATAAGACATCAAAAATTATATGGGAAAAAAAGTGATTTAAACCAAAATCCAATTTCATGATGAAGGTGGACAATTTACTTATATACAATAATGAAATGCATGTGGAAAATTTTATATTATATCATAATATATATCATATTATTTTGGATAGACAAAATGAAGGCACAGAATATAAGTGACTTAAGGGAAAGTATATAATAGGAAATAAAGAAATCATTTAGAGACAAAATATCCTTCCAAAAATAAATTAGCATTCACATTTAAGGAAATAAATAATTTTAAAATAAAACAACAAAGTCATGGACATACAAAATATCACCCAGGATCTTTACAGTGTCAGAGGCACCCGTCAAAGACTTTAAAAATTTGACTTCACCCCCGGGTTAATTAAAATCACTATTTGATAACTGGATTCAGCTTGTCATGACTTTATGAATCTAAAAAACAACACAGACAATATATATATGTTATAAAGAGTCCCTGGGTACATGGCTAAATTGACATGAATTGTTACCTTAACTTTTTTTTTTTTCAAATGTGAATCAAGGAAAATAAAATTGCCCCTTAAAGGATTTTAGTATGCCTTGGAGGTATCCAAATCAGATTGTTTTAAGAAATTGAAAGTAAAAAATTTAAGTACATACTTATTACAGTATAACAATTTAACAAATTTTCAGTCTGACCTCTATCCTGCATTATACAGAAATCATAGGTTTTAGTCACAAGCTGAAAAAGTTTTGTGAAAAAGGTGCCAGATTAATAAATAGTATAAAGAAACTTCTCATTTTTAAAGGCAGCATAAATATAAATTTTAGCACTTAAAAACAAAGAGCTATCATGCTTTAATTATACTTGTAAACAGTTTGTTTAGAATAATAATTCTGATATGATATACAATTTATTGTTGTGTTGTTTGTGGAGTCCAATCTTCAAACATCATAGTCTTAATGTTGCTAATGGAAATATCAGCAATTTTATTCACACAAAAAAAAAAAAGAGAAAAAAGAAAGAAAGAAAAAAAAAGTAAAGGATATGTTAAAGACAATATAATATCAACAATAAAATTTATATCACTTAAAAATAATAAACTTTTAAATAAATCGTGATTTAGTGTTCTTCAGAAAAATGGACTGTGTAATGTTGAAATTTAATTATATTGCATCTATCAATTGTTTGTCCTCTGGGTGAAGGATGTTCAGCTAGCTGACGTATGGGAATTTGAAATTGTTTATCTTTTGGAGTCTAAATCCCCCCTCAACCTAGACCCTGGCAATTTGTTATATATATTCTCACAAATATCTATTTCCAGTAGCAGGTACCAATTTGTCTGTCAAATTCCAGTCTGTCAGAAACTGTTTTCAGTCAATAGCCCCGTTTTACATGCCTGCCACACCCAACCTTGGGCAAATCATTGATAGGTGCATTATTACATACATTACAAGTAACTGGTGTTGCATGTAACACATGAGTCTCCTACTGGTTAGGTGCAGAATTATTCTGTTACCATAGGAACCAGAATTTTGGTATGTGTAAAAACAACAACAAAGTGCTGTGCAGAATCTCCATACTGTCATCTATTCATATACCAAGTTTCGTAATATTATCTGAAATGGTTTTTAAGTTATCGCCGGATCCAGATTCCCTGACATCCGACGGACAGTCAGATAGACAGATAGATGGAGGGCAAACCTTATAATAGTCCCCTCTGGTGTAAACACAGGTAGGGGACTAATAATGAGTGATAAGGCACAATACTATACTGAACTTGAAGATGGGGAAGAAGACTTGGTACAGGTACTGGCCACAAAATAACATGAACATCTCGAATTAACAGTTAATGGAGCAACTCTGTTAACCTTGACACTGTATTTCAATAGGGCAATAATTTTAGAAAGCTCAAGTTTGGCATTGAAGGTGTCCAGAACAGGCCAAATCTTTACTATCTGACACAACAAGAATTGTTTTTACAAACAGTATGCCCATCGTAAATTTGAATACATGTATTCTATGAAGAAAGAAATTATAAGGAGTGAAATGAACATGCATTAATACAATTAAAATGGAAGATAATAATGAATTATTTGAAGAGTAACAGTAAAGTAAGATTTGTTTTGAGGTGATTTAGCATCACAATTATTTCTAGAACCTAGTAGGAAATTATTTTCATGCTTAGAAATTCATATTAAACAAGGAATGCTAACTCATTAATAATGGGTTTGAGAACAAAATTACAAACTGACACTTCGAACAAAACTGATATTACAGAAGTAGGGAAAAAGTAAAAACAAATGATAGCAGAAAATATTAAGAACATATTGTTCACATCAAGTCAGGTCAAATCTTTTAGAAGTTATAATGATGTAAGTACAAGAAAAATTTTTCATCTGCATGCTTAATTTATCTGGAGCAGATGGAAGACAAACAGAAGAGTCTCAGCATCAAAACTATGAAACAATATACCTGAGGATTGCTGGCATTATTAAGCAGGGTTTTCAGTTATAAATATAACATTTAAAAAAAAAAAAAAAAAAGATTTGGCCGTGGGTCAAGGGGAATTTTGGACATTCAAAACTTCAAATATTGCCGAAAATAACGGATTTCTATTTGATTTTAACCAATGCTTTTTATTATCTGCAATTGGTTAATAATGAAAACCCTGTATGAGATAAGAAGGCCAGGTTTTAAATATGCACCTGACAGTGTACAATGACATTTTTAATACAGTGAATCAACTCTATACTATGAAATTAAACTGGTTATTTTTTTTTCATTAATAATAAGACGCAGGGGTGACATTCTTTTTTCTAATACACATACAAGGTTTTCAGAGATTTTCTCTATTATCTGCTTAGAATCTCCCTAAATCTGCTATGTATGAGAGAAAAATCCAATGATGAAATGTAATCAAATATATACAGTATTTAAATTTCTTACTTGACACTGACACATTCTCAATTTCTATGGCCAAAATAGATATTTTTGCTTGTGAATTTTCTCAGATAGAATAATCCCTGAAGATGTACATAAGAACTAAGACACTAACCTCATGCATCAGTTATAAATATGCATGACAACACAATTTTCACCTCTATCTTTAAACTGTATAGCAGATTAAATTGTCCTTATTTGTTCTAATAGTAAATCCTATTTCTACAAATCAATACAAACATACAAATACTATATGTACCAGCAGAACTCTGGATAGATCAGAAAAGAGACTAGATAATAACTAATATATACATGTCTTAATCGCAAGCAAAATAGTATTTTTAGACAATATTTGAGCAATGTACCATATGTCAAAATGAAATGCATTTTCAATGTTTAAGGAAAACCTTTTGATGTGATATTAAAGTAATGTTTCTTTTATTAAAAAAAATCAACATAATAAATTAAGAAAAAAAAAACGACAACAAAAACACATAAAAACAACAACCCAAAACAAATATACATTAGACTGATATTAAAGTATTAAAAGTGGATACTTGGAAATGCTTTTCAAACTTTAATGATAAAAATCTCAAGTATGATAAAAAGGAACCATTTCTTTCAAAAGTACTGGTAAACATAAATTTGAAATATGAATTAAAAATCAACCTTTAGTAGAAAAGATAATAAATTGTAAAGCAAGTTGATATTCTTCCAAAAATTAGCATCCAAGATGATAAAATGATTCTACAATGACTGTTTATTCTGTTCATTTAATGGCAAGAGAATTCTATTTTAAGTTTTGAGCAAAAGTATATTTGCATAATGAAAAGTGTTTTAACAAAACCACTACAAGTGGATGCCAACACTTTTTTTAAAGGGGAGATAAATTTGGCCAAAATGACCTAGGAGTTATGGTCCTTGGCGAGATTTAAGCCCTGGTGGAAAAGTCAGTGAAGTTTGATGACAGAAATTAAATAATTTAGAAGTTATGGCCAAAGTTGAAGTGTTTCATGATGCCTATGCCTCCAATGATACCAGAGTGTTGATAATACCTTGATTTTTTAAAAACAGCCTTAGCTAAATAATGACTTGGAAAGAGGGGGTCTGGTTGCCCACATTTAAAACAACAATTTGGTACATGTATGTGAAGCTAAAATCATATCTAAATGTGATATACATAAAAAACTTTACCCTTTTACTATACATTTGATTTAAAAGTAACAAGTAGAAGTTAAAAACAATTATCTACCATATCTATACATTTAATTTTTCAGTAAAATACTTATCAACTATCTTACCACAAAAGTAGTTTTGGTAAATAATTATACATCTGGATAATAAAGTCAGCTGGTTATAATGTTACTCTCACATATCTCACATATTTATTCATATAAATATAGTTCACCATGTTGCAATTGCTTTGTATTTTGTATTTTGTTGCTTTTGTGACGATAAGCTTTGTGCTTAAGTCAAATAAAGATTATGTTATGTTCTGTTCTATTAATGTGACAGCTTTATCAAGATATTACAGCATTTTATATCATGGTCATTAACAGATGTACTGTTTCTTCTATAATTTTGAATGTCTCTAAAATTCAAAATTAATAACACTTATGTGATTTTTTAATAATAAATATAATCAACCAAAATAATTCAATTAAATC
>CM037792.1:2052660-2074272 GCA_021229015.1 Solen grandis | reverse complement strand
AAATTATGAATTTTTTAATTCGTATATGAATAATAGCCATCGAAATTTCATTCTCCTAGGACGATGCAACATATGAAAATCCGTGAGGAAGAAAAGGGAATAATAATAATAACTAGATTTCATTCGTTGATACGAATGATAGGACTTTCTGCTAAAATTGAAAAATATTAAGATTAATACCGTTAGAAAGAATATATATTAAATTCTCTACCCTTTACTTTTTTTCGTATGGACTTCTTTTATCTTTGACGTCACATGACGTCATAAGTGCTGAAAATTCTTTTGTTAAAAGCGCATACATTACTCTCATAACTCTGAAATTTTCATTATTTTGAACAACTGGCATCATGTCGAAATCATTGCGCTAAAATTAAATCAAGAAGTATGCTTATGACGTACATGACGTCATATGACGCAACGCTCAAAATATATATAGAATTCTGCAGAACTGCAAACTGTGTAAGTTTCAACTTTCTATCTCATCCTGAAGCTCTTTAATCCTAAAATGATTTTCGGTCCTATGTTCGAATCTTATTTAAGCCACAGATCTTCGGTCTTTCGAAATTTCGGTTAGGTGACAGAATATGCACACCTTAATTTCAAGATGTACCATCTGTGAAATTTGAAGAAAATCCGACCATAAATGACGGCTGTAGAGCGTGAACACCATTTTTCACTATTTTTAGCTCTGACGTCATATGACGTCATAGGGTGCTGAAGATGCTTTTGTTTAAAAGCGCTACTTAAATGTCATAACTCTGAAATATTCATTTTCTGAACAACTGGCATCATGTCGAAATCATTGCCCTAAAATAAAAATTAAAAAGTATGCTTATGACGTCACATAACGTCATATGACGTCACGACTCAAAATATATGTAGAAATTCTGCAGAACTGCAAACTGTGTAAGTTTCAACTTTCTATCTCATCCAGAAGCTCTTTAATCCTAAAATGAAATTTTCGGTCCTATGTTCGAATCTTATTTCAGCCACAGAACTTCGGTCTTTCGGAATTTCGGTTAGCTGACAGGATATGCACACCTTAGTTTCAAGATGTACCATCTGTGAAAATTTGAAGACAATCCGACCATAAATGACGGCTGTAGAGCGCGAACATCATTTTTCACTATTTTTAGCTGTGACGTCATGTGACGTCATAGGCTGCTGATATTCATTGAAATCAAAATTTCCTCACGTGACTAATAACCCGTAAAAATTTCATCGTCCTAGGACTATTGCAACATATTAAAATAACGTTTAGTTAGGAAGAAGAAAAGAATAATAATAATAATAAAATGACGTCACGTGACGTCATATGACGTTTATTTTCACATAATTGTTAGACACCAGAGACCTACTAACTGACAAAATTCAACTTTCTATCTCAAATAGGACAGTTTTTAAAAGCATTTAAAAATTGACGTCCTTGGTTCGAATCTTTGATCCGCCATAGATGCTTGGACTTTTCGAATTTTGAAAAACGGACACCGGTATACACAATAAGAACGTAATATACACATTCTGTGAAATTTGATAAAAATCGGCTATAGATAATGGCTCTGGACGTGTACAATCTTCGTAGTCAATTTCAAAAGTGACGTCATATGACGTCATAGACTTCTGAAAATCATTGAAATCGAAATTCCAGCGTCTGAATCATGTGTCACTAAATTTTCATTGCCCTTCGACAATTTCAACATATAGAAATACTCTTGTTAATATTAGAAATACATTATCATATAAGACGTCACGTGACGTCATATGCGTTTATTTTCACAAAATGTTTAAGACTCCCAGAGACTATATACTGACCAAATATCACTTTTCTATCTGAAATAGGACCGATTTTATAAGCATTAAAAATTTACGACCTTGGTTCGAATCTTGGAATCGCTATAGAACCATGGACTTTCGAATTTGAAAAACGGACACCGAGATGCACAACTAGAACTTAATATACACATTCTGTGAAAATTTGATAAAAATCGGTTCATAAACAATGGCTGTAGACCGCGTACAAACTTTTTTGCATATTTCAAGTGTGACGTCATCTGACGTCATAGGCATATGAAAATCATAGAAATCAAAATTTCTACCTTTGAAGCATGTGTCATTAAATTTTCATTGCCCTTCGACAATTTCAACATATAGAAATATTCTTGTTAATATTGGAAATACATTATCATATAATGACGTCACGTGACGTCATATGACATTTATTTTCACAAAATTTTTAAAACTTTTAGAGACCTACAGTGCTGCACCAAACCAGGTATTCATAATGATATTTTTTTAACAAAAAAAAAACAACAACAAAAAAACATGTAGTTTAACAAATAATGTGCAAATACTTCATAAAATAATATTTCTTAAAAAATATTATCAAAAAAAAACAAACAATGTGTTCAAATACTACACAGTTTATACAAATTAACATTTATTTAAATTAAGCTGTCACATATTAAGTACTCATTAAGTATGACATATAATGGTAACAGTATTATTACATTACCTTACAATAGAAATGTCCATTATATTTTGCAAATGCTTTTTCTAACATTTTTTTTTGTCTTATATTTTTTTCCAAAAGAAATAATGTAATTGTTTGGTGACAATATTTTCTTACAATTAACTTTGATCTTAACTTTATTATCTTTTCAACCTTTTGACACATCATTCATTTTGATAAAATTATTTCACACTGACCTATACTTGGATATATTCTTCTTTTTTGAAGCTTAACAGTCAGACATTGAGCAAGAAAGTACACACCATTGTTTAATGTTATATTAACAATAACAATGGTATATGTATATTACTTTCTTCTTTGCAGGTTGTAGGAGACATTGAGCAAGAAAGTACACACCATTGTTTGCTGTAATGTTCCTCAAAAGAAACAACACATACACTCAAGTCCGAGTTTTCATGGACAATTTACAAAGCTGTTCACATTGCCAGAGGATATCAGCAATTCAAATTCCCTCTATGAAAACTTAAAAGCTCAGATACCTGTAACTGCTAAAGCAAATTTCTCAAAGAATGGCTTTCAGGTCATCTCTGTTAAGCGCTCTGCTTCATACACTGATGAGTGAATGAAACAAAACTTGGCTATGAGACTTTATAATGGATCTCCGCTTTGAAGAAGAACATCTTCAAACATACCAGTAGTATCTAATAGTTTACATTATTTCTACCCAAAGTGTTCATTTTTTCTTGTCTCAGATACCTGTGTGAGAAAGGATTTTTTATAATTTTATACTCTACCAATACTACTTTAACATATTGAGACAGTACAATAGGATATCAGTTTTTTTCCTTTTAAACTTTGATACACCATATCATTAATAATATCATATAGTCTGAGAATTGCTTACCATTTTTCTTAAGCAGACAAACCTTTTCTTTTACCTGAGGCAATTTTTGTCATTACTCTATAAAATTCAATTTAATAGGGCTTACTAACTAGTTAATATTCTTGAATGAAAAAACACATTTTTGCCATTTTTCTTTCATTTACAGTTATTTTTTATTTTGATGACACTATCTTTTCACTAAATAGAAAATATGCACTATAAGAACTAAAAACAAACAATATGGATCCTACATTTTTCAAATTTTGACTTCTAAACAACAATTATATACTTTACTTATCATTTACAGGTATAATGGATATAAGATTTCATTTCACATGGAAATTGAACCAAATACAAATCATTAGACTAATACTCTGCAGTTTTAACCGAAATACTTATGATATATCTGTGATATAGATAACTTTTTCGAACAACAGATGATTTACTAAAACAACAACATTTAGGCAGTTGTATATGAAAGGGAGCAAAGGTGTTCTGTCTTAACAGCTTATTTTCTTATTAAGTGTTATACTCTTTTTGTTCCTTTTGACAAAACTAAAATTTGTGTATGCTGTTTTGAAATGCATAATGTTTGTTGTCATAATATGTACATAGTTTTGATATGAAAGTTCATAAATATGAACAGGATAATCTGAAAACCAAAGTAGATAAAGTAGATAACACTTTACCGATTACACAAAAAAAAAAAAATTAATAGGGCTCTTTCAACTTAAGATATGGGTGAAAGCTTTGCATACAAAGTAAATCATGTTTCAAGCAGGAGATTGAATTGTGCTATAAACATAGATAAACTAACATTGGAATAAAGAACAATTTTTGGCCCTTCTTAATTTAGATATTATAGTTGTTAAAGCACAGAATTTTATGCTTCTATATCAATAACCTTGCACAGGCTTGATTTGAAACATGATTAGTGTATATGGTACTTAAATACCTGTTTTTGAATTGCAATTTTGGCTACTTTTTCAAATATGTTTTTGTTTCAAATTTTGCACACCTTGTAACATACTATCAAGCTACTTCAAAATAGTTTATGGTATTGACCTCAGGGTTGATGGATGTGTTCAAGGCCTCATGTAACTATGCATAGCATTGATGTCAGACTTCCAATATCCAACTATCCAGGTATATCATTTCTCACTATTCTTACATACAGGGTATTAACTTCAATGTTAAAACTTGTTTATGTTATAAACTACTTTACGGTGAATTTGTGTGATCTTCATAATTAATGTTTAAACATAATCATTTTGTTGCTCTTGCAAGTTTATGTCTGTATATTTGTACATTTCTAAATGCATATTTCTTATTTTCTGTACTAGCATGTATATTCACATCTGTCAATTGTACAATAATCATTTATTTTTCACACAACCATTTTTTTTTAGCTCACATGAACACGTTTTGCTACGGGTAAGCTTTTGTGATCCCATGAATGTCCGGCATCCGTTGTGCGTCGTCAACAATTTTAGTGTTTACACTCTAACGCCTTCATTTCTTAAGCAATTGTCTTCAAACTTTAGGACAATGTTTATGACCATAATGTCACAGATGAGTTTTATTTTGGCTGAGATTAGCCATTTACGTCAGGAGTTATACACCTTTTAATATAAAAAATGCCATTTTTTTCTTTGTTACACTATAGCGTCTTCATTTTTTTAAGCAATCATCTTCAAAGTTTATTATAATGTTTATGACTAAAATTTCATGAATGCGTTTGATTATGGCTAAGATCGGCCAATTAGGTCAGGAGTTATGCTCCATTTAATAAAAAAAAAGTTCATATTTCACATTGTTTACAATTTAGCGTCTTCATTTTTTAAGCAATCATCTTTAAACTTTATAATAAGTTTTATAACCATAATGTCACAGATGAGTTTGTATAACAATCTTTATGACCATAATGTCACGGATGAGTTTGATTTTGGCTGAGATCAGCCAAATAGATCAGGAGTAATGCCCTTTTTAATACCAAAAAATGCCAGTTTTCACTTTTGTTTACAATTTGAGATCTGCCGATTAGGTCAGGAGTTATGCCCCTTCTAATATCAAAAATGCCAGTTTTCACTTTGTTGACATGGTGTTATTTTTTAAGTAGTCATCTTCAAACTTTATGACAATGTTTATGACCATAATATCTCGCTTGGGTTTGTTTATGGTCTAGATAAGAAAATTAGGTTATGAGTTATGTCATCAATGAATGTCAGATTTCACATTGTTTACACTCCAGTGGCAGTGGTACTCAGGTGAGCGATTTAGGACCATCATAGCCCTCTTGTTTTCTTTAAACACCACACACTGACTAAATATCAACTTTCTATCTTAAATAGGACAGATTTTATAAGCATTTTAAAATTTACGACCTTGGTTCGAATCTTGGATTCGTTATAGAACCATGGACTTTTCGAATTTTGAAAAACGGACACAGGGATGCACAACTAGAGCCTAACATACACATTCTGTAAAATTTTGATGAAAATCGGTCCAGAAATAATGGCTGTAGACCGCGTACAAACTTTTTCACCTGACGTCAAATCTGACGTCATATGCCGTCGTATGAATATAAAATTCATTGCACCCGAAAGCTCATGGTTTGAAATATATGCCATAAAATTTTCATTGTTCTGAGTCAATGGCAACACCTCGAAATTAACACAAATGTAAGAGGAAGAAAAAAAGAATAAGAAGAAGAAGAATAATAAAAAAACAGTACAAACCCAATATGATAATAACTAGATGTCATTCGTGAAAACGAATGATAGGACTTTCTGCAAGCTGTGTTAATGCAAAAAGCAGGGGATAGAAGTTTCATGTAATGACTCGCCTCTGGTAGTATTTCATGTTCCTGCTGAACAATTGACATTATATTCCGAAATTAGTTTAAAGGTCCTATGTTCGAATATTACTTCAGCCGCAATACTTCGGTTTTTCGGAATTAAGGTTAGCTGACAAAATATTCACACCTTAATTTCAAGATGTACCATCTGTAAAAATTTGAAGAAAATCTGATCATAAATGGCGGCTGTAGAGCGCGAATACCATTTTTCACTATTTTTAGCTCTGACGTCAGGTGACGTCATAGGGTGCTGAAAATGCTGTTTCTCAAAAGCGCATACTTTACTGCAATAACTCTGAAATGTTCATTAGTCTGAACAACTGGCATCATCTCGAAATCATTGCCCCAAATTAAAGTTAAGTGATATGCTTATGACGTCCTATGACGTCACGATTCAAAATATATTGAGAAATTCTGAAGAACTGCAAACTGTGTAAGTTTTAACTTTCTATCTCATCCTGAAGCTTTTTAATCCTAAAATGAAATTTTCAGTCCTATGTTCGAATCTTTCTTCAGCCACAGAACTTTGGTCTTTCGGAATTTCGTTTAGCTGACAGGATATGCACACCTTAGTTTCAAGATGTACCATCTGTGAAAATTTGAAGAAAATCCGACCATAAATGGCGGCTGTAGAGCGTGAACATCATTGTTCACTATTTTTAGCAGTGACGTCATGTGACGTCATAGGCTGCTGAAAATCATTGAAATCAAAATTTCCTCACGTGACTAATAACCCTTAAAAATTTCATCGTCCTATGACTATTGCATCATATTAAAATAAGCGTTTAGTTAAGAAGAAGAAAATAATAATAATAAAAAATGACGTCACGTGACGTCAGATGACGTTTATTTTCACATAATAGTTAAGACACCCAGAGACCTACTAACTGACAAAATTTCAACTTTCTATCTCAAATAGGACAGTTTTTATAAGCATTTAAAAATTGACGTCCTTGGTTCGAATCTTGGATCCGCCATAGATGCTTGGACTTTTCGAATTTTGAAAAACGGACACCGGTATACACAATAAGAACGTAATATACACATTCTGTGAAAATTTGATGAAAATCGGCCCATTAATAATGGCTATGGGCCGTGTACAAACTTTCGTAGTCAATTTCAAATGTGACGTCATATGACGTCATAGGCTTCTGATAATCATTGAAATCGAAATATCAGCATCTGGATCATTTGTCATTAAATTTTCATTTCCCTTCGACAATTTCAGCATATAGAAATACCCTTGTTAATATTAGAAATACATTATCATATAATGACGTCATGTGACGTCATATGACGTTTCTTTTCACAAAGTTTTTAAGACTCCCAGAGACCTATATACTGACCCAATATCATCTTTCTATCTCAAATAGGACCGATTTTATAAGAATTTGAAAATTTACGACCTTGGTTCGAATCTTGGAATCGCTATAGAACCTTGAACTTTTCGAATTTTGAAAAACGGACACCGGGATGCACAACTAAAACTTAATATACACATTCTGTGAAAATTTGATGAAAATCGGTTCATTAATAATGGCTCTGGACCGCGTACAAACTTTTGTAGCTTATTTCACGTGTGACGTCATATGACGTCATAGCTATATGAAAATCATAGAAATCAAAATAACATCTCTTGGAGAATAAGACATCAAAATTTCATTGTCCTTGGACCATATTAACATATATAATTATGTGTTTAAAAATTAGGAATTTGATGACGTCATATGACGTCACAAGACGTCTATTTTCACAAAATATTTAAATCTATCGGAGATCTATATACTGACAAAATATCAACCTTCTGTCTCATTTAGGGACGATTTTATGAGCATTTATCAATTTGACGTCCTTGGTTTGAATCTTGCATTCGCCATAGAACCTTGTGCTTTTCGAATTTTGAAAAACGGACACCGAGATGCACAACTAGAACGTAATATACACATTCTGTGAAAATTTGATAAAAATCGGTTTATTAATTATCGCTCTGGACCGCGTACAAACTTTTGTAGCAATTTGCCAATTGTGACGTCATAATGACGTCATAGGCATATGAAAATTATAGAATTATTTAATTACGCATATGAATAATATGCCATCGAAATTTCATTCTCCTAGGACGATTGCAACATATGAAAATCCTTGAGGAAGAAAAGAATAATAATAATAATAATAATAATAATAACTAGATGTCATTCGTTTAAACGAATGATAGGACTTTCTGCAACATCTGCTTTATATAGTATATATAGAAGATGACATAATAGATAATCTGTCCAAATTGCAACTTTCTATCTCCTCTATTTCTATATAAAATAGCACAAATAGAACACATTCTGTGAATTTTAATAAAAGTCCGCCCATATCTTGCACATGTAGTTTACATACAAAATTTATACTATGTCATATGACATGGCAGAAAAATGAAACAGTGTTCAAATGTAAGTTTCTAACTTTCATCACACATAGAATTTCATCACTCCAGCTCAGTTGTAACCTTGTTTTATTTTAGCCTCAGTAGGAAGAAGTATTGAATATTTGTATAGTGCTATATCCTTTCGACACCTGTAACGTAGTTAAACGTATTTAGCGATTTTGGCGTGTTTGGGCTTCCGTAGTTTTGCCATAAATTCCTGGAATTTCGAACTATGGTGATATTTTGAAAGGTAACATCCAGCCTACAAACTGATGCAATATGAATATCGTTAGCATAACAATGCAGTTTTTAGATGGTCTAAAATGTGGGGCTGCGTGTGAATTTTTCAAGGCTTGCAAACTGCTCGCTAGCTACATAGTGTTGCAAATACGGATTTTTGTCTTGTGCCGTTGTACATGTATTAACTTCAATGCTTATTTTGGAAACAGTCAACATTTGACAAAAAAAAAAAATCAAAAAAAATCAAGATATAGCCCATCAATTGCAATTTGATATTTTTTTTTTCACAAAATGTTTAAAACTTCTAGAGACCTATATACTGACTAAATATCAACTTTGTATCTTAAATAGGACATATTTTATAAGCATTTAAAAATTTACGACCTTGGTTCGAATCTTGGATTCGCTATAAAACCATGGACTTTTCGAATTTTGAAAAACAGACAACGGGATGCACAACTAAAACTAAATATACACATTCTGTGAAAATATGATGAAAATCGGTTCACAAGCAATGGCTGTAGACCGCGTACAAACTTTTGTAGCATATTTCAAATATGACGTCATATGACGTCATAGGCTTCTGAAAATCATTGAAATCAAAATTTCAGCGTCTGATTCATTTGTCATTAAATTTTCATTGTCCTTCGATAATTTCAACATATAGAAATATTCTTGTTAATATTAGAAATACATTATCATATAATGACGTCACGTGACGTCATTTGACATTTATTTTCACAAAATGTTTAAAACTTCTAGAGACCTATATACTGATTAAATATCAACTTTCTACCTTAAATAGGACAGATTTTATAAGCATTTAAAAATTTACGACCTTGGTTCGAATCTTGGATTCGCTATAGAACCATGGACTTTTCGAATTTTGAAAAACGGACATCGGGATGCACAACTAGAACTTAATATACACAATCTGTGAAAATTTGATGAAAATCGGCTCACAAACAATGGCTGTAGACCGCGTACAAACTTCTGTAGCATATTTCAAATGTGACCTCATATGACGTCATAGGCATATGAAAATCATAGAAATCAAAATTTCCTCACCTGACTAATAAGTCATAAAAATTTCATCGTCCTAGGAGTATTGCAACATAGAAAAATAAGCGTTTAGTTAGGAAGAAAAAAAGAATAATAATAACTAGATTTCATTCGTTGATACGAATGATAGGACTTTCTGCTACATTTGTCAAATACTTAAAAGCAAAAAAAAAGTAAGAGGATATGAAATTGCAGCCTTAAACTTGCTTTTGTATGGCCATAACTTAAATGAACTTTGAAAAATAAACCGTTTAACTTGGAGGAAATGGCAAAAGTAACTGGAAATAATTTTTTTATATCGATTTATTTAACTTGGACTATTTTTATAATCTATGTTACAAATCAAATTTATTTAAAACGCTTACAATTCGAATTCCATCCTGTAATAATGGCTGTAGACCGCTTACAAGAGTGTGTAGACAACGTCAAGTTTGATGTCACATGACATCATAGGCATAAGAAAATCAATGAAATGAAACATATAGAAATTAACGCGTAGATATATTTACATTCTTTTTGACCTTATGACGTCAAATAACGTTAATCCTCACAGAATATAAATAAGTCTTAAAGACTAATATTCAGTCCAAATATCAACTTTCTAAATCATCTCGAAGCGATTTTATATGTTTTTGAAATTTGACGTCAATGTTTCGAAACTTGGATTCGCCATAGAACCATTGCCTTTTCGTCTTTTCGAATTTGTAAAACAGGACCCGGGATACACAACTAGAGCGTTACATATACATTCTTTGAAATTTGCTGAAAATTGGTCCAAAAATAATGGCTGTACACTGCGTAAAACCTTTTTGTCCTGATGTCAAATCTGATGTGATATAACGTCAAATTAATATGAATTACATTGCATTCTAAAGCATTTCTAAAGTATATACCATAAGATTTCATGGTCCTGGGAAGTTAACAACATATCAAATTTACGCGTATATATCAGAAATAATTTTTGACCCTATGACGTCATATGACGTCAAATGACGTTCATCTTCACAGAATGTAAAGCACTCTTGGAGACTTATTTACTTTTCAAATATTAGATTTCTAACACATCTGGAAACGATTTTATACGTATTTAAAATTTGACGTCAATAGTTCGAATATTGGATCCGCCATAAAACCTTTGCATTTTTGAATTTGGAAGAACGGACACCGGGATGCTCAACTATAACCTAATATACACTTTCTGTGGAATTTTTATGAAAATCGGTTCATAAACAATGGCTGTAGACCGCGTACAAACTTTTGTAGCATATGGCAAGTGTAACGTCATATGACGTCATAGGCATATGAAAACTGTAGAATTAAAAATATCAACGTTTGAAGCAAAATGTCATATAATTTTCATTTCCATGGACCATTTTAACATATAGAAATTTTCTTGTAAATATTAGAAATAGATTTTCATGTAATGACGTTATCTGACGTCACATAACGTTCATTTTCACAAAATCGTTCAGTCATCCATAAACCTACATAATGTTCAAATATCAACTTTCTATCTCATATGGGACCGATTTTATAAGCATTTGAAAATTAACGACCTCGGTTCGAATCTTGGATTCTCCATAGAACCATGGTCTTTTAGAATTTTGAAAAACGGATAGCGGGATGCACAACTAGATCCTAATATACACATTCTGTGAAAATTTGATGAACATCGGTTCATAAGTAATGGCTGTAGACCGCGTACAAACTTTTGTAGAATATGTCAAGTGTGACGTCATATGACGTCATATGCCTATGAAAATGATTGAAATAGAAATTATATCGTCTGAAACATATAACATTAAATTTTTATTGCTCTTCGAACATTTCAACATATAGAAATAATCTTGTTAATGTTAGTAATATATTTTCATATAATGACGTCACGTGACGTCATATGATGCAAATTTTCAAAATACTTTTAAGACTCCGAGAGACCTACAAACTGACCAAATATCAACTTTCTATCTCAAATAGGACTGATTTTATAAGCATTTGAAAATTTACGACCTTGGTTCGAATCTTGGATTCGCTATAGAGCCTTGGCAATTTCGAATTTTGAGAAACGGACAGCGGGATGCACAACTAGAACTTAATATACACATTCTGTGAAAATTTGATGAAAATCGGTTCATCAATAATGGCTCTGGACCGCGTACAAACTTTTGTAGCTTATTTCACGTGTGACGTCATATGACGTCATAGAAATATGAAAATCATAGAAATCAAAATTTCAGCGTTTGAAGCATGTGTCATTTAATTTTCATTGCCCTTCAACAATTTCAAACATATAGAAATATTCTTGTTAATATTAGAAATACATTATCATATAATGACGTCACGTGACGTCATATGACATATATTTTCACAAAATGTTTAAAACTTCTAGAGACCTATATACTGACTAAATATCAACTTTCTATCTTAAATAGGACAGATTTTATAAGCATTTAAAAATTTACGACCTTGGTTCGAATCTTGGTTTCGCTATAGAACCATGGACTTTTCGAATTTTGAAAAACAGACACCGGGATGCACAACTAGAACTTAATATACACAATCTGTGAAAATTTGATGAAAATCGGTTCACAAACAATGGCTGTAGACCGCGTACAAACTTTTGTAGCATATTTCAAATGTGACGTCATTTGACGTCATAGGCATATGTAAGTCATAGAAATCAAAATTTCCTCACGTGACTAATAAGTCATAAAAATTTCATCGTCCTAGGAGTATTGCAACATAGAAAAATAAGCGTTTAGTTAGGAAGAAAAAAAGAATAATAAGAAGAAGAAGAAGAAGAAGAAGAACTAGATTTCATTCGTTGATACGAATGATAGGACTTTCTGCTAAAATTGAAAAATATTAAGATTAATTCCGTAAGAAAGAATAAATTTTAAATTTTCTACCCTTTACTTATTTTTTTTTTTCGTATGGACTTCTTTTAGCTTTGACGTCACATGACGAGATAAGGTGCTGAAAATTCTTTTGTTCAAAAGCGCATACTTTACTGTCGTACCTCTGAAATTTTCATTATTCTGAACAACTGGCATCATGTCGAAATCATTGCTCTAAAATGAAAATTAAGAAGTATGCTTATGACGTCACATGACGTCATATAACGTAAAGACTCAAATTATATGTAGAAATTCTGCAGAACTGTAAACTGTGTAAGTTTCAACTTTCCATCTCATCCTGAAGCTCTTTAATACTAAAATGAAAGTTTCGGTCCTATGTTCGAATCTTATTTCAGCTACAGGACTTCGGTCTTTCGAAATTACTGTTAGCTGACAGGATATGCACACCTTAGTTTCAAGATGTACGATCTGTGAAAATTTGAAGAAAATCCGACCATAAATGGCGGCTGTAGAGCGTGAACACTATTTTTCACTATTTTTAACTGTGACGTCACATGACGTCATAGGGTGCTGTAAGTGCATTTGTTCAAAAGCGCATATGTTGCTGTTATAACTCTGAAATTTTCATAATTCTGAACAACTGGCATCATGTCGATATTATTGCACTAAAATGAAAATTAATAAGTATGCTTATGACGTCACATGACGTCATATGACGTTACGACTCAAAATATATGTAGAAATTCTGCAGAACTGCAAACTGTGTAAGTTTCAGCTTTCTATCTCATCCTGAAGCTCTTTAATCCTAAAATGAAATTTTCGGTCCTATGTTCGAATCTTATTTCAACCACAGAACTTCGGTCTTCCGGAATTTCGGTTAGCTAACAGGATATGCACACTTTAGTTTCAAGATGTACCATCTGTGAAAATTTGAAGAAAATCCGACCATAAATGACGGCTGTAGAGCGCGAACACCATTTTTCACTATTTTTAGCTGTGACGTCATGTGATGTCATAGGGTGCTGAAGATGCTTTTGTTCAATAGCGCATCCTTTACTGTCATAACTCTGAAATTTTCATTATTCTGAACAACTGACGTCATGTCGAAATCATTGCCCTAAAATGAAAATTAAGAAGTATGCCTATGACGTCACATGACGTCATATGACGTCACGACTCAAAATATATATAGAAATTCTGCAGAACTGCAAACTGTGTAAGATTCAACTTTCTATCTCATCCTGAATCTCTTTAATACTAAAATGAAATTTTTGGTCCTATGTTCGAATCTTATTTCAGCCACAGAACTTCGGTCTTTCGGAATTTTGGTTAGCTGACAGGATATGCACACCTTTGATTCATGATGTACCATCTGTGAAAATTTTAAGAAAATCCGACCATAAATGACGGCTGTAGAGCGCGAACACCATTTTTCACTATTTTTAGCTGTGACGTCATGTGACGTCATATGGTGCTGAAAATCATTGAAATCAAAATTTCCTCACGTGACTAATAAGCCATAAAAATTTCATCGTCCTAGGACTATTGCAACATATAAAAATAAGCGTTTAGTTAGGAAGAAGAAAAGAATAATAATAATAATAAACACTAGATGTCATTCGTGAAAACGAATGATAGGACTTTCTGCAAGCTGTGTTAATGCAAAAAGCAGGAAATAGAAGTTTCATGTAATGATTCACCTCTGGTAGTATTTCATGTTCATGCTAAACAATTGACATTATATTCCGAAATTAGTGCAAATGATAAGAACTTAGTATTAGTCTGTGACGTAACATGATGTTATATGACGTCAGGACATGACTGCAAACTTGATTTCTAGTTTAAAGGTCCTATGTTCGAATCTTGCTTCAGCCACAATACTTCGGTTTTTCGGAATTAAGGTTAGCTGACAAAATATTCACACCTTAGTTTCAAGATGTACCGTCTGTAAAAATTTGAAGAAAATCTGATCACAAATGGCGGCTGTAGAGCGCGAATACCATTTTTCACTATTTTAGCTCTGACGTCACGTGACGTCATAGGGTGCTGAAAATGCTGTTGCTCAAAAGCGCACACTTTACTGCAATAACTCTGAAATTTTCATTATTCTGAACAACTGGCATCATGTCGAAATCATTGCCCCAAATTAAAATTAAGTGGTATGCTTATGACGTCCAATGACGTCACGATTCAAAATATTTGTAGAAATGCTGCAGAACTGCAAACTGTGTAAGTTTCAACTTTCTATCTCATCCTGAAGCTCTTCAATCCTAAAATGAAATTTTTGGTCCTATGTTCGAATCTTATTTCAGCCACAGAACTTCGGTTTTTCGGAATTTCGGTTAGCTGGCAGGATATGCACACCTTAGTTTCAAGGTGTACCATCTGTGAAAATTTGAAGAAAATCCGACCATAAACGGCGGCTGTAGAGCGCGAACACCATGTTTCAATATTTTTAGCTCTGACGTCACAGGACGTCATAGGGTGCTGAAGATGCTTTTGTTCAAAAGCTCATACTTTACTGTCATAACACTGAAATTTTCATTATTCTGAACAACTGACATCATGTCGAAATCATTGCCCTAATATGAAAATTAAGAAGTATGCTTATGACGTCACATGACGACATTTGACGTCACGACTCAAAATATATTAAGAAATTATGCAGAACTGCAAACTGTGTAAGTTTCAACTTTCTATCTCATCTTGAAGCTCTTTAATCCTAAAATGAAATGTTCGGTCCCATGTTCGAATCTTATTTCAGCCACAGAACTTCGGTCTTTCGGAATTTCGGTTAGCTGACAGGATATGCACACCTTAGTTTCAAGATGTAAAATCTGTGAAATTTTAAGAAAAATTCGACCATAAATGGCGGCTGTAGAGCGTGAACACCATTTTTCACTATTTTTAGCTCTAACGTCACATGACGTCATATGGTGCTGAAAATGTTTTTGCTCAAAAATGTATACTTTACTGTTATAACTCTGAAATTTTCCTTATTCTGAACAACTGGCATCATGTCGAAATCATTGTCCTAAAATAAAAATTAAGAAGTATGCTTATGACGTCACGACTCAAAATATTTGTAGAAATTCTGCAGAACTGCAAACTGTGTAAGTTTCAACTTTCTATCTCATTCTGAAGCTCTTTAATCCTAAAATGAAATTTTCGGTCCTATGTTCGAATCTTATTTAAGCCACAGAACTTCGGTCTTTCGGAATTTCGGTTAGCTTAAAGGATATACATATCTTAGTTTCAAGATATACCATCTGTGAAAATTTGAAGAAAATTCGACCATAAATGGCGGCTGTAGAGCGTGAACACCATTTTTCACTATTTTTAGCTCTGACGTCACATGACGTCATAGGGTGCTGATGATGCTTTTTTTTCAAAAGCGCATCTATTTCTGTCATAACTCTGAAATTTTCATTATTCTGAACAACTGGCATCATGTCAAAATCATTGCCCCAAATTAAAATTAAGATGTATGCTTATGACGTCACATGACGTCATATGACGTCACGACTCAAAATATATTAAGAAATTCTGCAGAACTACAAGCTGTGTAAGTTTCAACTTTCTATTTCATCCTGAAGCTCTTTAATCCTAAAATGAAATTTTCGGTCCTATGTTCGAATCTTATTTAAGCCACAGAACTTCGGTCTTTCGGAATTTCGGTTAGCTGAAAGGATATACAAATCTTAGTTTCAAGATATACCATCTGTGAAAATTTGAAGAAACTTCGACCATAAATGGCGGCTGTAGAGCGTGAACACCATTTTTCACTATTTTAAGCTCTGACGTCACATGACGTCATAGGGTGCTGAAGATGCTTTTTTTCAAAAGCGCATCCATTTCTGTCATAACTCTGAAATTTTCATTATTCTGAACAACTGGCATCATGTCGAAATCATTGCCTTTAAATGAAAATTCAGATGTATGCTTATGACGTCACATGACGTCATATGACGTCACGACTCAAAATATATTAAGAAATTCTGAAGAACTGCAAACTGTGTAAGTTTCAACTTTCTATTTCATCCTGAAGCTCTTTAATGCTAAAATGAAATTTTCGGTCCTATGTTCGAATCTTATTTTAGCCACAGAACTTCGGTCTTTCGGAATTTCGGTTAGCTGACAGGATATGTACACCTTAGTTTCAAGATGTACCATTTGTGAAAATTTTAAGAAAATCCGACCATAAATGACGGCTGTAGAGCGCGAACACCATTTTTAACTATTTTTAGCTGTGACGTTATGTGACGTCATAGCGTGCTGACAATCATTGAAATCAAAATTTCCTCACGTGACTAATAACCCATAAAAATTTCATCGTCCTAGGACTATTGCAACATATTAAAATAAGCGTTTTGTTAGGAAGAAGAAAAGAATAATGATAATAAAAAATGACGTCACGTGACGTCATATGACGTTTATTTTCACATAATTGTGAAGACTCCCAGAGACCTACTAACTGACAAAATTTCAACTTTCTATCTTAAATAGGACAGTTTTTATAAGCATTTAAAAATTGACGTCCTTGGTTCGAATCTTGGATCCGCCATAGATGCTTGGACTTTTCGAATTTTGAAAAACCGGACACCGGTATACACAATAAGAACGTAATATACACATTCTGTGAAAATTTGATGAAAATCGGCCCATTAATAATGGCTCTGGACCTTGTTTCGTAGTCAATTTCAAATGTGACGTCATATGACGTCATAGGCTTCTGAAAATTATTGAAATCGAAATTTCAGTGTCTGAATCATTTGTCATTAAATTTTCATTGCCCTTCGACAATTCAATATATAGAAATACTCTTGTTAATATTAGAAATACATTATCATATAATGACGTCACGTGACGTCATATGACATTTATTTTCACAAAATGTTTAAGACTCTTAGGGACCTATATACTGACCAAATATCACTTTTCTATTCAAAAAGGACCGTTTTAATTTAAAAATTTAAAACGCTATAGAACCAGGGACTTTTCGCATTTTGAAAAACGGACAACGAGATGCACAACTAGAACTTAATATACACATTCTGTGAAAATTTGATGAAAATCGGCCCATTAATAATGGCTCTGGACCGTGTACAAACTTTCGTAGTCAATTTCAAATGTGACGTAATATGACGTCATAGGCTTCTGAAAATCTTTGAAATCGAAATTACAGCATCTGAAGCATGCGGCATTAATTTTTCATTGCCCTTCATAAATTTCAAGATATAGAAATAATCTTGTTAGAATTAGAAATTCATTATCATATAATGACGTCACGTGACGTCATATGACATTTATTTTCACAAAATGTTTAAGACTCCCAGAGACCTATATACTGACCCAATATCATCTTTCTATCTCAAATAGGACCGATTTTATAAGAATTTGAAAATTTACGACCTTGGTTCGAATCTTGGAATCGCTATAGAACCTTGGACTTTTCGAATTTTGAAAAACGGACACCGGGATGCACAACTAGAACTTAATATACACATTCTGTGAAAATTTGATGAAAATCGGTTCATAAACAATGGCTGTAGACCGCGTACAAACTTTTGTTGCATATTTCCAGTGTGACGTCATATGACGTCATAGGCATATGAAAATCATAGAAATCAAAATTTCAGCGTTTGAAGCATGTGTCTTTAAATTTTCATTGCCTTTCGACAATTTCAACATATAGAAATATTCTTGTTAATATTAGAAATACATTATCATATAATGACGTCACGTGACGTCATATGACAAATATTTTCACAAAATTTTTAAAACTTCTAGAGACCTATATACTGACTAAATATCAACTTTCTTTCTTAAATAGGACAGATTTTATAAGCATTTAAAAATTTACGACCTTGGTTCGAATCTTGGATTCGCTATAGAACCATGGACTTTTCGAATTTTGAAAAACGGACACCGGGATGCACAACTAGAACTTAATATACACAATCTGTGAAAATTTGATGAAAATCGGTTCACAAACAATGGCTGTAGACCGCGTACAAACTTTTGTAGCATATTTCAAATGTGACGTCATATGACGTCATAGGCATATGAAAATCATAGAAATCAAAATTTCCTGACGTGGCTAATAAGTCATAAAAATTTCATCGTCCTAGGAGTATTGCAACATAGAAAAATAAGCGTTTAGTTAGGAAGAAAAAAAGAATAATAACTAGATGTCATTCGTTTAAACGAATGAAAGGACTTTCTGCAACATCTGCTTTATATAGAATATATATAGAAGATGACATAATAGATAATCTGTCCAAATTGCAACTTTCTATCTCCTCTATTTCTATATAAAATAGCACAAATAGAACACATTCTGTGAATTTTAATAAAAGTCCGCCCATATCTTGCACATGTAGTTTACATACAAAATTTATACTATGTCATATGACATGAAAGAAAAATGAATCAGTGTTCAAATGTAAGTTTCTAACTTTCATCACACATAGAATTTCATCACTCCAGCTCAGTTGTAACCTTGTTTAATTTTAGCCTCAGTAGGAAGAAGTATTGAATATTTGTATAGTGCTATATCCTTTCGACACCTGTAACGTAGTTAAACGTATTTAGCGATTTTGGCGTGTTTGGGCTTCCGTAGTTTTGCCATAAATTCCTGGAATTTCGAACTATGGTGATATTTTGAAAGGTAACACCCAGCCTACAAACTGATGCAATATGAATATCGTTAGCATAACAATGCAGTTTTTAGATGGTCTAAAATGTGGGGCTGCGTGTGAATTTTTCAAGGCTTGCAAACTGCTCGCTAGCTACATAGTGTTGCAAATACGGATTTTTGTCTTGTGCCGTTGTACATGTATTAACTTCAATGCTTATTTTGGAAACAGTCAACATTCGACAAAAAAAACAACAAACAAAATCAAGATATAGCCCATCAATTGCATTTTTTTTTTTTTTTTTTTTTTTTTTTTTAAGTCGTTGCGCAAGTATTTAAGCTTGGTGACCCCTGCGCGTGACCTTTTCCATATTTTTATGATGCATGATTATGAAATATCTTATTTTCCATGTAACTTTCTTATAAGTCCAATTTCAATAAACTTGGTACCGTTAAAGCTCAAAATTTTATAGCATAATGTATAAACTTATCTTCAGTCGTTTCTGAGATATTGACTGTTAAACCTCAAGAAAACAGCATATTATCAGCAAAATTAGCTTCATTTCATTTAGTTTTTTTGCTTATAACTTTGTATTGCGTAAACCAATTTTAATAAACTAAACATCTTTGGAAACGTCAATTATTCAGCTATAATTCTTATTCACACATATATTTACAAAAATCGATATTTATTGAGATATGGCTACATATATGCAGTAGGGGTGAAATCAAATTTCCTCACATGCCTAATAACCCATAAACATTTCATCGTCCTAGGACTATTGCAACATATTAAAATAAGCGTTTAGTTAGGAAGAAGAAAAGAATAATAGTAAGAAACAAATGACGTCACGTGACGTCATATGACGTTTATTTTCACATAATTGTTAAGACACCCAGAGACATACTAACTGACAAAATTTCAACTTTCTATCTCAAATAGGACAGTTTTTATAAGCATTTAAAAATTGACGACCTTGGTTCGAATCTTGAATTCGCTATAGAACCATGGACTTTTCGAAATTTGAAAAACGGACACCGGTATACACAATAAGAACTTAATATACACATTCTGTGAAAATTTGATAAAAATCGGCCCATTAATAATGGCTCTGGACCGTGTACAATCTTTCTTAGTCAATTTCAAATGTGACGTCATATGACGTCATAGACTTCTGAAAATCATTGAAATCGAAATTTCCGAATCCGAAACATGCGGCATTAAATTTTTATTGCCCTTCGAAAATTTCAATATATAGAAATAATCTTGTTAGAATTAGAAATTCATTATCATATAATGACGTCACGTAACGTCATATGACATTTATTTTCACAAAATGTTTAAGACTCCCAGAGACCTATATACTGACCCAATATCATCTTTCTATCTCAAATAGGACCGATTTTATAAGAATTTGAAAATTTACGACCTTGGTTCGAATCTTGGAATCGCTATAGAACCTTGGACTCTTCGAATTTTAAAAAACGGACACCGGGATGCACAACTAGAACTTAATATACACATTCTGTGAAAATTTGATGAAAATCGGTTCATTAATAATGGCTCTGGACCGCGTAAAATCTTGTGTAGCTTATTTCAAGTGTGACGTCATATGACGTCATAGAGATATGAAAATCATAGAAATCAAAATAACATTTCTTGGAGAATATGACATCAAAATTTCATTGTCCTTGGACCATATTAACATATATAATTATGTGTTTAAAAATTAGAAATTTGATGACGTCATATGACGTCACAAGACGTCCATTTTCACAAAATATTTAAATCTATCGGAGATCTATGTACTGACAAAATATCAACCTTCTGTCTCATTTAGGGACGATTTTATGAGCATTTGTCAATTTGACGTCCTTGGTTTGAATCTTGCATTCGCCATAGAACCTTGTGCTTTTCGAATTTTGAAAAACGGACAACGAGATGCACAACTAGAACTTAATATACACATTCTGTGAAAATTTGATAAAAATCGGTTCATTAATTATCGCTCTGGACCGCGTACAAACTTTTATAGCAAATTGCCAAGTGTGATGTCATATGACGTCATAGGCATATGAAAATTATAGAATTTTTTAATTACGCATATGAATAATATGCCATCGAAATTTAATTCTCCTAGGACGATTGCAACATATGAAAATCCGTGAGGAAGAAAAGAATAATAATA
>CM037792.1:2030568-2052560 GCA_021229015.1 Solen grandis | reverse complement strand
CATACTTTTTGGCAACATTGAATGATCAGAGTGTATGTACCTACATGAAAAAATAACATTTATGTGAGTTCCAGATATCCTCTATTACATGTGTGAAAGCATGGGATCAAATATCATTATGTATGTAAATCTATGTTTAAGTATTGAAAGTGAATTTGATATGTTAACAAATGAACGATTAAATACGTATGAAAGGATAGTATATCTGCAGCATTGCATATATGCACTATAATCACTTTTCGAGGAAAGAAATGTTATACGAATCTAAGTGTATGATTCTAGCAAGTTTAATGTCTTATAAAATGATTATTTCCTTGTTCAGTTAGATTTAAATTTACTTTTGACTTGTACTATACCTCTTGAGCGGCTTCCCTCATGAAGTGTTTTGCGGCGTCGTTCCAGATCGCGGGTACAGTAAGAACCCAATGTATGTCCTCATTCGTAACTTCGTCTGTCAGACGTTTCCCTACCATCTCCAGCAAATTATCTTTCAGGTAACGTATGGACATTTTGAAAACTAGTTTAGCAGAGAGTTTCTTTTTTGTTGCATCCTCGAGCATACTGTTTCTTTTTAAACCCTTGTAAAATAAATACAGCAAGTAGATATATAAAAAAAAATCTGATTTCTATATATTTGCATGTATATTATATACATATACATGTTTCATTTTGTTGTTTTTCTCTAGATGTATATCGTATTTGTCTGTTTATATTGGGTATGATATTAGATAAAAATGTCTATCACATGCTAAAAAATTTAGTCATATTGACATTTACATCTCATCCATCAAAAGCAATCACAACCTTCTTTTAACACAGTCTAACCATGTAGCAAATTTGGTTACACAATATCATACCTAACAAATTAATTTAAAATATTATATAATTGAATAAATTCTGAGTAGGTTCTTTCCTGTTATGGTGTAGAGAAATGAAACTTTCAGTCGATACATACTTATATATGTGCATAATCTTAGAGTAAATGTAGAAAACAACAAATGAGTAATTACAAGTGTCTCTAAACAGCGCCATTTTGAAATGCCGGAAGTAGTACCAGTCGCCATGCTCCTCTTCGGTAGCCAAATCCGCATATTTAGTTTCCGCATCATACCCAAACGAATGGAAGGTCTTACCATCAGGCTCTATCAGTATGCACGTCGGACCTAGAGAATGGTATTAAAATTGACTAATAGGGGTAAAATATCAGTTTGTTTTATTAGTGCATTTACCGGACTTGAATTCCACCACCGATACTTGCGTTAGGAAACACTTAAATTCTTAAATTAGGTAGAAGCGCATTCCACCTTTCATGTGTTATTCAAGTGCATGACAAAGCTGGCATAAATAATTTTCTTACTAATGACAAAATTGATTTTTTTGAGAAATTAAATCGTTTAGTATTCCTTATAAAAAAAAACAAGAATTATGAAATTCACCGTTAAGTATTTCCACTATATATGGATGGTGGAATTCGCTCCAGGTCAGATAAATAGAAAATCACTTAGCTGACAGATCTAGAAGTTTTCTAAATACCTTATGAACATTTGATAATTTCCCACAGACAAGGGACACTTTAAGTTATCTCACTGACAGCTTTCCGTAGGTTTTGGCATTCATAGTTACAGTAAACATGCTTTCAATAACTATCTATTGCTTTTGAACTGATCGAGATATTCCACTGTGAAAGTCATATCGACATTGAAAATTAGGATAATGCTTAAGCTCCATACTTACTCGATGAGTGTCGTACAGACCTTGTATTCAACTACCAGCAGATATACAAAGGGTATTTGAACATAAGAACGAGTATACCGTTAAACGCACGACGAGTACAAAAATATATTGTGTTTTTTTTTTTACTGGTACTGGTGGACTGGTTGGAAATTGTAACTGTTACTGTAAGATCGAAAGTGTATTTAATTATATATAAATATGTTCTCTTGAAATAATAAATTATATAATTTATCCTATATTCAACTAGGACTTGCTTTATATACTTATTTTTATACACAAGCAAACTTTTACACGAACATACAAGAACGTACTAGAACAAGCGTAAAAAAGATTTCTGGAATATCGAAAAAAAAAAAAAAAAAGGTTTCGCCTTCAGATCTGTGAAGTAGAGCATAACAGTTTTATGCCAATTTTTTTAGCTACTTTTATATTATTCATTACCTTTTGACGATAAGAGTTTGCCTCCACTCCAGACTTTTGCCTTGACGTTTGTGGGGTCCGATTTGAATTCATGTTTTAGGGAATAAGCAACCCCTGAATAGGTAGTCCCGAAGTCTATAGCCGCAACAATCAGCTTTCCACTGCTTCTGGAGGTCTAGAAACAAAATAATCGATGGAATACACTGACAATATATTCAATTTCATCAATGTTGTTACAAGGCGTTTCAAACAGGAACATTCATGGATAACATATACATTTTGCTTTCTAAGACGGCGGTTTTTGTTAAAAAAAAGGGAAAGACACAGTTCTGATTTCGAGACATGAATATATATTATTATACTAAATCAAAGTAACTGATAAAATGTGTTCAAAGTGACATACTTCCTTGCCAGATGAAGTGTTTTTACTGGCCATCCTTAATACCTCTCGATGCCTTCTGATTTTCTAAATCCAGGATGTGATCTGAAAAAAAAATTAAATAAATAAAAAAGAGAAATAGTAAAAAAGCATCAATCACACGCGTCCTTGAAAGGTCAAGGTCACTGGAGTTAGAATAAAACACCTACTATAGTATTGACTGCTTCTTAGTTCTTTTTAGGCACAATGTTTCTACAATCATAAAATAATAAGAAATATTATCATATTCAGTGTTTTTGTATAGCATGCTTAATGTGAAATCATTGTAAAGTGAACTAATGAACAGAAAATTATATTTTTCGAAGAAAACAAATCACATAATTTATATTTCAAATAACCAAGAAGACAAAATTCACTTTTTGTACTGTACATAAACAAATACTAACTCAGAATCTTTTTATATAGCCTTTCATTTTCAACTATCAACTACTTGTTTTAAGATTCAAAAGTCTAAACATTAAATAGAAGTTATTGAAGAGATTATACAAAAAATATTTACCTAGTACGTACAATCCTAGTACGAATTATCCGCTTTACATATACTTACAAAACACAAACTTATGTTTATGTAGTAATGTCGATTAATAGACTGTTTGCTTTACGAATTTGCTTTTTATGAAGAACTTTGGCTAAAAAAATCTTAGTTATCGCAATGAGGAATGAGGACTTTTGACAGATCTAGGGATTTCTAAAAATGACGTCACATGCAGTAATTCGGGGAGGTGTCTTTTTTCACTTTTTAGAAAAAGAACGATGTCTTTTACATTTTAATAGACGGATATCAATCAAAATGCGTACAATTTATTAAACGATAATACAACAAACCATACATGAGACGTCTTAATAAAAAAAATCACATCCCGAATCATTGCGTGTTGTGACAAAGAATGTTACAAATCGTGTCGCTTTCTACAATCTAAAATATTTTTAGAATTCAGATTAAAACGACAACAACAACAAATTTTAACTAAGCTCTTTGAAAACACAAGGAGAAATTGTGCAAAGCATTCACTCATATTACTTAAAGATCGAGGTCATATTGAGGGTCCAAGCGAATAGCTATCCTATTTTATATTCGTAAATCATTGAAATTACAGTGAGACGACGTGTATTGCGAATATGATAACACCGTCCTATTTTATCTCCATAACTCGTCGAAATTACAGTAAGACGACGTGTATTGCGAAAATGATAACACCTCTTGGCCATGAAAGAGAAAAAAAAGTTATCCTGTAGCCAACATGCCAGCTCAAGTTTACCTGAGTAAAACCAAAACCATGTCAATACTTATCTAAGTTTCGATATCATCTGAAATCTAAATTGACCCAGATATTACAGCCATAAACAAATTTTAAGTCTGAGTAATATACACTATTGTTGGTCTAAACGACAGAGAGGTATCAAGTCATAAAGATACTGATATATCTCATAGATAAATATTTAAATCTGACAATATATAGATATGAATATAAAAATATTGACCAGAAATTAGAAGTCATGCACATGAAGTGAATAGTCAATACATATTACCATGATTATGTTTCTTATTGCTCGACGTTTCAGTTCTATATGTAAATCTCTTTGAATGATTTTCAGAAATAACAAAATTAAATCCAAAATATTAAACCTACCTGTACAAATGGCCATTAAACCAGGGATGAACAATATTACTTCCTTTTCCAAAAACTGTTGAACATGCGCGCGCACAGATACAATGACATCTGAGGACCTGAGGGAACGTTTCAATAATTTATTTATATGTGTGTAGAGCCTAGGGATGTCAAGTGCATTAAACTTGTTTTCCCTTTTACCACATATCTTATATAAAGGAAAAATTAAACATTTGCGAATTCAGTACACAAACAAAAGATGTGTAAGATGAATTTTGTTCAACCAGGAAGTTTAAAGCGAAAAGTTATGTGAAATATACCCCAGGTTTATACACAGCAAACGATATTTGGAAGATCGGTACACTATGTTTACCTTGGATGACATTGTGTCATTGAAAAATGAACAATCGTAGATGTGTGTTAATGACAAAACTATTTCGATAACATGAATTATTATTTTCTGAAAACGATACTTTCTTTTTCGGGAAAAACTGATAAAAATGACAAATATTTTGGGGGGTTCTTAGCATATTTGGTTAGCATGCTCTCTCTCTTAAATCATCTTAATATTACTAATCTTTATAAAACAACAAACATATGTTTGTTGTTTTACATGAGACTAGTAATATTATGATTTATCTATAAAGGACACATTTTTAACAGCCCGGGATAACTGAATGGGAAAATATAAAAGAAAGAAAATTTTATTCTCATTTGTCTAACACATTATAAATCAATTACGACATTTTTATGAGAATAGGTGGTAAGATTTATGAAATATGGACATTTTAAAACAGACAGCTTGATTGCAGGTTGGTATAAAATATATAATTAATGATACATTGTGACAACCAATGTAAGATATTCAGAGCAAGCAGAAATTTAAATGTATAAAGTTATTTACTTTAGGATCATATTTTTACTTGATGAAGCTTAATTTTCAGCTGGATTGCAGTAGGTCTATGCCTCTGTAAACCCAGGTCCTGCTTCATCCTACTATTGGCTTATCTTCACCACATCAACAACTAATCTTCCATATTATATTTGGGAACATTAATAGATATGCAACATCTACATGTATCAAATAATCAGTTTCTTCTTATCTATTTAGCTTCCATATTTAGGTAATACGCTTTATTTTCCTGACACATGGACCGAGTGATCCTCAGCCATTTACAAAGCTATCTATTCCAAAACCTCAGCTCAAATATTCTGTCAAATTTGGGAAAAAAGTCGTCAACTCGGTAATTATCAAGATTTGTCGACCATCTGCAGTGAAGCGTTCTGGGAAAATAACATCTGGACGCACGCTTCGGTTCTTGAACTTATAAGTTTGTGCCAATAAAGAATTAATCGGTTAATTCTATCTATGTAAAGAAATACACATAGTGAACACAGTAGATGCCGTTTTACCATTTTATTTCTTCAGTTTCTTATATTTGATTATGACACAGTGTATGAAACATCTTTTATTTTACATATTACAAGGTAACAGATGAAAACGTTCCATTAGTTTTTGTTATTTTAATGGAAATGCTGCAAAGGAAATGTTAGATAATATACGTTCATGTCAGTTCTATGCAGGCCTCACTATTTGACATATAAAAATAATTGGACAACTTTAAGACTCAGTCTAATAATTTATTAAAGAAAAATGTGTTTTCAGTTGCAAGAATCATACATTTTGCATAATAAAAATCGCATAATGGGTGGCGTCGAGCCATTTAATTACTTGTTGAAAATTTTAACCAGGAAAATCAATCAGAATAAGGTTGAATGTTTTATTTTCTGCAAAATAAAAAAGTCATACCACTATTAAAATAATTGTGCGAATCATGATTTAAATACCAAAAGGACATTCGTATGTTTTGAAAGAATATCTTATATACAAGCCGTTGGTTATATTTTCGCTTCTAAGGCTGAATGTCAATTCTATATAGTTACAAACGGATGTCATATTTGTATTTTGACTTATTAAAGACCTAATACTTCTTATCGGAACAACGTTCCTTGGTTCAATAATTTCATTACACGTATTAAAGCCGGACTTACTACAAAGCTAAGAACTATGATTAAGTTAACAGTTGCAAAGAATAAAGTGGTGTCTGCATAATATACCACTTATTACGGAACTCCATTGGCTTTGAACTTATATGTTAAATATAGCTTTCACTTCCTTACCCTAAACATGCAAATATTACAACTGTAAGCCTTTTATCTACATTTCGTGTGACTGTCCTTAATATATACTAGATTATTAAAGTTGTTCCCCCGCACCTCGTATACATTGTATGCAAGCTACATAAAATTTACACATAAGAATCGAAAACTTTTTTAACAAATCGGAAACACACACACACACACAAACACTGTAGAACATTACCTTAATCTTAACAGAAGCGATATATTCAAAAACATTTCATATACAATGTACATGTAATCGAAATGATAACCCTACGATTTAAGCAAACCGTCCATTTGGTCGAGGCTTTGAATACCAGACAAAAGCAGGATTTTTGGTGGCAACATACCAAAGGAGTTAAAATAATACTGATAGATATCCCTTTCTTGGCGTAAAAAGGAAAACGAGGGAAATTTCAAGGCAGGTTAAACCATTGTCAGTTCAATGTGATTCGGTGAGTTTTTATACCACATATCGCAGTGAAGTTACACCATTTCTGTCTCATGCATACCAGTCTGAATTAAATCAGCTCCTGAATGACGTTTCACTATGCTACGCTCATGTCAGAATTTTACATACGTAAACTTAATAAAAGTTCTATATCAGCCAGTTTCTGGATTACCTTAAATAAAGACTATTTTAATCGTTAAATTAAACGGTTTTTTAAACCAAAAAAATTGCTTATTTTCCTTTAAAAAATTTATTATTGAATTTAAACCTTAAAAAACAATGATAAAAAAAAAAAAAGAACATTTCCAAATATTCAAAATACACATGTCTGTGTATTATATATAAAATTAAATAAACACTTTTAAAGACGATCGCGACAGTTTCTATTATCACAAACTTGTAAATTTTACATCATCACCGCTAATTCAAATATAATAGTTTTCATTTAAATAAAAACGCTAGATAACAGAAGAGTCAAGTTCGAAAAGGGTTGCGTGTTATATTTCAAGTACAGTTTTTCAGTACTGTCGCCAACCGCTTATTTGAAAAGGTGTTATGATAAATATTGCTGTTATTGTCTACTGTACTGTACGGTTTAATCACGACGAATGTTGTTTAATACTTTTTAAAACTATAAAGAGGAACAGAATCATTCGATGAAAAAAGACTTAATTATATATGTGAAATTCCATCCTAAACCAATGCTATATAGGGTATACATAAAAATACTCATATTTTTTTCTGACGCTTGTGACGCCACTTTTTTTTATTTCATACTTAGAAAATCGGATAATATACTATCAATAAACAAAGACTCTGGAAATTCTGACTGTTTTGAAACAAAAATAAAACTGTCGCGATCGTCTTTAAAAACGTCAAAGAAAGAAAATATCCGATTTATAATACATGTTAATGAACACAACAAAGGAATTCACATCTTATCATAAACGGGTTCACTTCGATCCATGAAATGGTTCACTTCGTCCTATAAAATGGTTCACATCGTACAGGACACATATGATAGCGGTACATCTTGAACATAAATAAATGTTCACATTTATGGAAATCTTATTGTTTTGTTTTTTCTCTCGCTAAATGAATATTAGTAAGTTTTTCATCCCAGCATGGCATCCGCGCTTACATGTATCTACTCCGTACCAAATCTCTATTAGGTTCAGCTGTCCAAACCACAATATGCGTATTAAGACTTCACTGGTGTAATATATTACTTAATTTTGTAATTGTTCTTTATGTTTATAATGCATTACTCAATCTGCTTTTGAATTGTCTCAATAAACATGTAGGAAAATTTATATTGTATATAAAAACATGTTTTCCAACCCATAGTAAACATATTTTGTTCGTTGTGTACCACATTTGCATGTATTATTGAATAAATGAAGTTTAAATCAAAGAGCAGTAAACGACTGACCAGTAAACCACCGGGTGCCTTTATCGCTGGACTTTTGAGTTTTTTGTTTGTTTGTTTGTTTGAACATGTGTAGGCAACATGGCTCTACGTATACATACATTTAAAAAGTACACATGTATCTCATTTTTCCATGTAACGCACAATGTTTAATATTAACCAATTTTCAGGTTTTTTTTCATTTTAATTTCCAAACCGGTTTCTCGACAGCTTTCACTTCAATTTCAGTCCCTCCAAACATCATACTGACTCCTACTTTTCGACCCAGCCCACCGGTCATGTCAGAGAGTGGTATGGTGACTTTTCCTATTTCCCGACATCCATCTTCTGTTGTCAGTTCTGGGTTTTCTCTATCGGATGTATAGATAGGAAACCCAACCATTCTTTGATTTTTTTCCAAAGGTTTATATATCTCCTCCTTTTGCTCTTCACCGAAACGGATACATTGTCCTGCTTTTACATGTATATTGAATATATTGGTACAGCTGGTGATTCCTTCGATCACTTTCGTCGTAGTATCGGGATGTTTACAACATGATGATTTGGTATGGCAGGCTCTGATGCCGTACGTAAACCTGCAAACACGTTCAGCTATAGCAGTCGGGTTGTGGCCATATACAACAGCTCCTTTCAAGATAACAAGCCCTGCATCATCCGGGATGACGATCTCCATATCTGAAAATGACTCCTTGATACGGGTTTGCAAAAGACTGCACTCTGAAAAACCACCCACCATCATTATAATGGAACATCCTCGTGTTTCTTTTTGTTGTAGAAGATATTTTACGTGATCAACTATACTGCTTATAGTTGGCCCCAAAAAGGGAATGCAAGAATTCTGTTTTGATTTTCAGCTTATCAGCTTTTGTAGAAACAAATTCCGAGAAAGAGGAGTTGGTGATTAATTCTTCAAATTTTGTGCCATTTTTCTTTTCGAATAGATTAACCAGAGAAGAAAGCTTAATGGATGTATGTCTACCCTTTTCATCAATATCTCTTTTCTTTATTTCAAATTCCCGACATAAATCTATATAGTCATCCATGTGCTCCAGCTTAAAGCTTCTGAAAAGGTCCTCACCTACAACATATGACAAGAAGGATTATATATGCACATTTAATTTCACGGGCATCGAATTTTCGCCGCCAGACAAAGATATTTGTTGAAACTGCTTTTTATGAAAACAAATGGAACAAAAATATACACTGATAATCATTTTAGACGGTGTACTGGTTTGAGCGGTAATTGACCAGCCTAGGATGGTTATGAACAAATCCTGTCCAAGTTTGAACTCATATCCTTCAAATCTACGCTACACCTGGACCGCTGCATCACTAACGGAATTAACGTTTCTACAAAAAAAAGTCCGTTTTTAAAGGGTTATTCCATTTTTATTGTTTCAACTATTCCCCTGATATTCTAATCTGGCTAAAAACCAACGTCGACACTTTTATGAACTAGTTCTTTTTATCATTACTGTAGATAAATTCTTTTCATTTCATATATTTACGTTACAGAGGTAAGTACAAAACGTCGAATAACCGCAGCGTAAGTACTTGTTAAAGTAAGTGAGGGATCAAAAATTGTGGATGTATCAGTACCCAAGCAGATCATAAACTACTTTTATTGTTATGTTCTACGACTGAGAGCTTTTGTTACGCTTTACTGAATGAGAGTGTTAATGCCACCATGCATTTTGAACGGCGATATGTCGAATCGATTTTGTATATCATAATGAATTAAATCCAAAAATCAGGAAAATTGAAGAACAAATATAGGAATAGGGAAACACTGCAAGAACACAATAAAAGGGTTTTTGTTGTTCTGTGTTCTTCAACAGAACAAAGTAATTGATAAAACAGACCAAATTACATAAGCAGTGAAATATATTTTATGTTTCATATTATCAAAGACTACAATCGTTTGAGATAAATCTTTTTTTAATTTTGTTCCCCTGTTACGTACATTTGACATAATGTAAAGCTATGTTTATAGATGGAACAGACATTTTGTGAGTGAATTAACTACCTTAAACATATTGTTTCTTTTAGCCAAAAAAAAAAAAATTCTCCACAAGTAACAACCATATTTTTCAAATAAAATAAAATCAAATATCAAAAGGAGTTTTTCAGGGAATTTTAATGAAATTTGTGATAAAGTTATTATGTAAATTTTGATTTTAAAGACATAAACTACTTGTAATTATATCATTATATATAATATTGTGTCAGACGCGCATCTGATTTGTTCTCTCTCTTGCTCATATTACGCGTATACGTCTTACTTAAAACTTTATTGGGACTTGAGTTTGAGGCAGCTCCATGGAACAATGCGTGCTAAGCGATGCGAGTGGATGACTGCCGGAAAACCGCACGATAGTTCCTACGTGATGTTTAGATCATATAAGGATGCTAAATGAATGTTTCGATCATATCACCGGATTACAGTGCGTATATATTTTAACAAAATATACCGTGATATTGGTGCAGAATGTTCTGTAGACTGTGGTTCATTTTGGAAACTCTACAACCGAACGTGTAAGAGGGGAGTTAAGCAGACATACCTAGGGAGTGAGGTAAAGTTCGATGACCGTATCCTTAGGGATCCTAGAAAGGTTACCCAAGCAATTTGGGGAAATTATTTTGAAACTTTAGGCAGTGATACAGAGCATGTCTCATATGATGATAACTTTCGAGATGAAGTAACGGCATCAGTTAATGCCTGGAAAATTTCCGATAAACACATAAAAGATAAAAAAGAATAAAGAATTATGTTTGGCTTTAAAAGATGTTAAATGTGGTAAAATGTGCGGTTATGATGAATATACAATGAGCACATTGTCAAAGGATGTCTTGAACTTCGCGACTGTATTTTGCTTTTGTTTAATAAAATGTTAGCACTGACACATGTACCTGGTCAGCTCAAAGAGGGATGTATAACGTTATTCAGGGGAGGTAATAAACGTAGAGACGACCTTAAAGGTTACCGAGCAATCACGTTATCATCGTGTTTGTTAAAATTGTATGAACGTATTCTGTAAGACCGACTCAGAAAGAGGGTCACAATACCCATTCAACCCCTGCAGAGGAGATTTCAAGATGGAATGGGGTGCAATTTGACCAGCATTCTTTTAAGGGAATGCTCTTACTTTTATAAGGAAAATAATAGTAAAATGTATGTTTGTTTTCTTAATGCTCGCCAAGCGTTCGACAGAGTATGGCATAATGGCCTCCTTTTTAAGTTGAGACACATGGTATAACTGGTCAGCTTTGGCGAGGTTGTCAGTATGCACGATGATATGTTCAGTTGTGTTCTTTACAGGGGTCGTAAGTCGCCCTGGTTTCCGATATTACAGTCTACGAAACAAAACGTAGGTGGTCTCCGTTCCTCTATTTATGTTATATTAATGACATAATCAGCCAATTACTCAATTCGAGACTGGGTATTTCTATTAACGGATATAGTTAAGGTGCTCCATCGCTACCAATAAAGGGTCTACATATGTTACCAATACATGGAGGTTTCAGCATAATCCTTCAAAATGCGCTATAATGAAAGTATACGTGACTACTACCGATCTCATCGAACTTGGAAAATGGGCGGTGAAAGAATGGACGAAGTTGATATTTATAGACATTTGGGCGTCAAGTGTTATACTAATAATAGGTAGGTCGGTGGTTCTACCCGGGTACCTCTGTGTACTCGGGGTCTTCCTGCACCTGTAATTAGCTGGACGTCGCTATATGATTGAAATACTATCGCAGCGACGGTAAATCCCAATACAACAACAACAACGGATAATAGACATGGTGACAGGGTTAAGGCGTATTGCGATAAGCTTCGTAAAACGTTCTTTTGCACTTTGGATAGGGATACAGTTTCCCAGTTAAATCCTGTCACCTGCAATCGGATATATAATTATATTGTTTACCTAAAGCGAATGTCTTAACAAGTTATCAAATGCGAAAATATATCCCTTTAAGGACATGTCGAATGTGCATGAAGTAGATACAGGGTCTTAGCACTAGAACTGGGACCGACGTTGTATTAAGTTTGATCAATGTTCTCCCTCTTCTGGTCAGTTGTGTCGCAACAAGAGAGATTGTTATGTAGTAGATAGCAAAAAAAGAAAAAGAAAAAAAAAAGTGTCAAAAGTGTGGAGATGAGTTGAATGATGTATGTATTACAGATCACTTTATCCTTGATTGTCCCGTATTAAATACTCATCTCAAAAGAATATTATATGTGTAATATTTTTGGAGAAAACGTGTTGCTTGCTCTTCGGTGCATGAAAAGGACTTCAATCGTCAATACTATTGTTGGTGGCCCTAGTCTAATATTAATTGATATATTTGGCGATACACAGAATAAGTTTATAAAATTGACATTTTGTCACGTTCATCTTTTGTGGCTGTATAACAATGACTATGTACCTTTTTTAATTATCATTAGTTGTCCATAAATGAATACGTAAACAGAATAATGTAAGTGTTAATCAATCTGTTCGATTAGTTGCATTCCGTTCGGTAAGGCACCAATATAAGATGTAATTGTGGTTTGTGTTTATTAAACATGTAGAGCTGCCTTTTTTCATTTGATTTTATTTTCATGTGTTACGTGTCATTAGATAAATGCATTTCAATTCTTATTGTTCTCATAACATCTATGTTTGAAAATGTTTTTTTTTTGTTTGTTTGCTTTTTATTGGTTATCTTCATATATGCAGTAAGAGTTTTGACAAGACATTTTAAGAATGCAAGTCTGCACATTAGCAGGACAAGATGAAAAAGCTAAGATTAATTTCATCATGCCCCGCAGGTATCATAAAAATTATGCGTCTAGATAAGCTGCTTGTTATATTGCTCATTTTTGCACTTGTTTTCAACGAAAGCAAATCCGTTTTTTAAATTTGTGTGTGGGCGGGCGGCAAATGCCACATCACTGTTATTTGATTGGTTCTAATAATCAGCAGACACGACGACTCCGCCTTAGTTTCAGAGAGTAACCTGTGCAAATATTTCTCTGTGATGATAAAGTTTGGACAATACTTATCAAATAATAAAACAAATGGTAAGGTCCTATCACAGCAGGTTCTGTTTATTCAGTTAAACAACAAGAATTTGCATATTGTGCCTCAACGTTATGACGAAAAGAAATTTTAACTTACCAAATAGATCAGTAAGGAAGCTTTCGAAGGCTTGGTTAACATTTATGCCACCAGATGCTCCTCCGCTGACTTTGTGCACTTCTTTTATGGTGCCGTCTCTATTAACCTCAAGGACAGCAATGTCAACTGTGCCTCCTGAAATTAACAGCTTAAGCTATTACACCATTCGCGACTTTCCCCTATGCCCAACAAAACTGAATAGTGAATTAACACACTTTGGCAACTAACTTGTATTTGTTCTTGAATTTGTTCATGTTGTAACTGTCACTACATATGCAGTCATTAAAGACTGAACTCTGAGAATCTACCCATCATAATGCAATGGATTATTCTCTTATTTAATTTTGTTGTAGATAGAGAAGTTGGTGCCGAATTCTGAAAAATCTCTGCCCGTTCCTTTTTTCAGATGAATTATCCACCCCCACGCCCTCCACAGAGAATATCCATGCACAATTATCAGAAATTCTACTCGAACTGTTAAGTTATTAAGTCACTGGTTCTTTGTCATACTGTAGTCATAATTAATCAAAATATTGGGAAACAAAGGAAAGATCATTTTTGCTGTATGTTAAAAATTGTGTATGACTTTTAATACTGACAAATAAACAAAGCTTTCACATGCATAAATGGCAATGCGGCTATGCAGTTGATAATGTAAACCTTAATTTTTCGCATAATATTATAGCTTAAAGGCCACCAACCTCGCGGTAGGAAATTAGATAAATAATTTTCCACCTGGTTTTTTGCCATTTTATTTGGTACCAATGAATAAAGATTATTTGAAGAGCTAATAATCAATTAAGAATGACAGAAACTGTACGTTTGAGATATTGGCAAATGATTCAAATGATTTCAATTTGAAGGCGTGTTGTTTATTTAAATCCGTTTTCATTAAGGTAAAATTACATCACAAAATACAACTTAATTTGGTTTAGTCTGTTCGCATATTACCCCCATCGAACCCTATTGATTAGTATTTCCAGCAAACGCAATGCTTGTAGAAAGACTTCCGCATACAGGAATAAGAATCCCCGCAGTAATACTACATGGCGTTCTTTACAGTCGATAGCAACTACAGTGTAAAAAAATGGATGGTTCCTATACTGTCAATCAAGTATGTTAACATTATCCGGTTTATACAACCAGTGTAAGTGCGAATCACATGGTAAACAGTTGACCCACCTTACTTAAAAGAACATGTCCTTTTATTTGTGATATTTTTTGTGAGCACCTGAGCCGTCCCTCATGTCTTATCCATATGACTAGTACATTTTGCCATTTATTGCAAGTTTAATATGGTCATCAATTTTACATTGGTAATTTTGAAATATCATCTGTAGAGAAGTGACCACCCCGCTTACTCCGCGCAGGGCGTCATTTGAACTTCGGAAATCATGAAGATATCATGATATTCAAAATTTCTATGAGTGTATGTCAGATCGACTATACATATCATTACTGTATAAGAAAATTCAAATTGGCAACCGCACATGATCAATGTCTTTTAATCACATGCAAAAGAGTTACTAAAATAATCATCTAGTATGGCACCCTTTTGTTTACCCGTAATTAGGCCCGGTTACTACAAAAAAAGATTATGTAAGACGACAAACCCCACTTGCTCATGTATTGTTTCACATAAGCAAAATCCACCAAACATGTATTTTGAAGGGCTTTAAATTCAGAAAACTAGACACTAATGATAAATATAATTCTACCAAACATGTGCTAGTAAAATAAACATGTTCAATGGATTATATCCTCCTATTCATTTTTTCTTTATTGTTTATGAAGAGAGTTTATGTGTTTATGTTTAAAAAACATATACTTGAATATGATGATAGATGTGTAGAAGCCATAAAAATAAATGTGGATAAATGGGTGTGTAAAAATGTATATACCTCCTGCGTCGAGGACTAAATATTTTGTGCCTGCTTTAAAAGTTTCTAGTGACTTTTCAGCGGCTCCGGCATTTTTTTCCACACAGATATGGCGGCAAAACAGAGCTGCACATTCCGGTTCTAGGCCAATGGTCAAATTGTCACCCGATATACCAGCCTTGGAAAGAAAAGAAAATAATAACTATTTACAGAGCCGATGTCTGTGAAACCATATGACATATCACGTGACCAAGAGGTTGGAAAAAATTTCGTAATGGCATCTCTCTGAGAGAGTGAAGACCATTGGGTAATCGATTTGAAGCATAGCCTATCACATTTTCATTTGTTTAGTGTATATGATGAAGGATGATTTTTCACTTTAAATTATCATCGATGGGAACACTTAAAATCTGTTTTAGAATGTATGTACATGTAAGTAAACAACCTGATGTGTAGGATAAATACCACTCACTTGATCATTTTCGAAAACAATGGACCGCTAGGTGCCTTACAAATAAATCAGGTGAATGTAACAACAGCTAGTATCCTTGTTAATATGCCCATTTGCTACATAAGAACATATTAACACCCACACTGCATTTTTATCAGGAAAATAATTTAATTATTTATCAATAAAGATAAATCTGGGTCAGGAATTGCCTAAAAAGTGAAGAAAAAAAATCCCTTGAGCGTCCATCTAGCAAGCAACCCTGACCAGATTTTTTTTTCAAATCACATATACCAGGGAAAGTATCTCTTATGAAATCAATCTAAAGTAGGGTCTTTATAATGACGTGCCCATTACAACGTTTGGATTTGAAGAAAAGAATGATAATACTTTGTTAGGTAAATTGAGTATTTTCGACTTAATTCATAAGACAGCTGCTGTTGAGATTTGAAAGCAATAGTTTCCTTACATATTCAAATGTTACACGGTGAATAATCGTGTTTGCAGTATCAGGGTGATGGCGAAGTGATATTCAAATTTTATTTTCGGATTTTGATACTACGTTGATGATTGTTGATATGTGAATAATTTTAAGCATCGATCTATTCTATTTTATAATTCTATTAATAATGTAGTGTATTATAAGCAACATTTACACCACGGGGCTGATGTAAACTTGGACATATATATCATATAAATGACGTATTGTGAAATATGTTTGAAGTGTCGTAAAGGAAAAACTTGCCATCATATTATATACACTAAACAAATGCGCACATCATGTTTATACATGTTGCAACCAAATTTAGATTCTACATTTTTATACCTCCTCAGCGGCCACCCTCATTAAGTGTTTAGCGGCGTCGCTCCAGATCGCGGGTACAGTAAGAACCCAATGTATGTCATCATTCATAACAAGGCCTATCAGGCGTTTCCCTACCATCTCCAGCAAAACGTCTTTCAGGTATCGTATGGACAGCATGAATATTTGTTTAGCTGGGAGTTCCTTTTCCGTTTCGTCCTCAAGCATAAGATTTCCAGTTAAGCCCTTTTAAAATTGAAATAATTATCATGTACGATTAAGTATGATATATAGATTTCAAATAAAATCTAAGATCATACTTATCTAAAATGACACGTCTTTCTATGTTGTGTTTATTGTGTGTGTGTGTTTAATATATATATATTATTTCCAACATTGAAGAGTGCGTTGCAAATATATATGCAACGCACTCTTCAATGTTGGAAATAATAACCACTGGAGACAGCAACAGTTTTGGCCATTTAATCCCACATCGAGCCAACTGCCCGGTAAATATCGAGTGATTCCTTCAGAGTTGTTTGAATGTAAACACAATGCAACTTCACTCCGTTGCATGATTAGCATGACTTAAGACCCTTAAACAGAAGGCATAGAAACGGAGCAAAATATGTATACAATAAGTAGTAAACAGCCAATTAAGAATGACAGACTTAACGGACATACTGTAGATGGATTGGCTAATATAAAGACGGACAGACAGGAAGACATACAATATGACTGACAAATTCATAGAACATAAAGACGAGATTACGAAGGCACTTATTATGAGTATAAACGCAAAAGTCATTAACGGTTATTTCCGTTACCACACACACACAAACACACACATACATATATATTCAGGCTATACGATATTGAAATGAAATGAATTATATATCAGCTTATTTGAAGCATATTTATTTATTTAAAATTTATTTAATTTAAAAACTGTTCTCCATATGATGTTAGTTTAAACATATTTATTTTTAATAGGATCTTGACGAAAGTATAGAATACTTATATATCAATTTCCCATATGATGTTAAATGATCATTTTCCGGTCCTGTGATATAATAGACTTAATGTTTAATAGTGCAATAATATTTGGGATATTTTGTTTTATGAGTAAACAGATATTTACTTGTGTCTCCTTCAAATCCGATCATACATACATACAAACAAAAATACATACATACATACATACATACATAGTAGTATACGAAATGGTGGTTTTGGACCACTTTTGCACCGAATGACCTTTGCGATCTTTCTTGCAAATAGAGCCCTATATACTTTTTTCAACTTGTACCCCGTTGTAGTACAGCCATACCAAGTAGGTACACTAGCCAGGTCCAACCAGGTCTAGCCAGATATAGACCATGTAGGTACAAGAAGCCAGGCCGGTCGCGGGCAGGGCTGCAGGCAGAGTGGCTCGCTACAGGGCAGTGCAGAGAGGCTGGGAGCAGAGAGGTAGAAAATGCTATAGCGCAATTTTGCACCGAATGACCTTTTTGTGTTGGACAACCTTTTTGCGGCACATCGGGGGAGAGCAGAATTTTTGCACCGAATGACCTTTGCGTTTTCCCACTCAAACCAGTCGTTTGCAACTCCTACAAAGACGTTTGCAATTGTTTGCAAACCCTACAACAGACGTTTGCAATAGTTTTCAAATATTCCACACTTTCTTGCAACCCGTCTTTTGACCCCAATTTTGCGGGCCCGACCAGCGCATTTTTTGCGGAAGCTACCGCGGGTTTGGACCACTTTTGCACCGAATGACCTTTGCGATCTTTTTCTAAGCATTTTTAAGCATTTGCCACGCATTGTCGATCATTTTTAAGCATTTTTAAACATTTGCCAAGCATTTGCCAAGCATTGCCAAGCAATTTAAGCATTTTTAAGCGTTTTTCTTGCAACCCTTTTTTTGACTTCCCCGCTGTAGTCTTGTAGGAACCAACAGGAGCTTCTACCATTTTTGTTCCCCCCTATTCCATGTAGTGGTTTGCGATTGTTGATGCGCTATAAGTCTCCCCGGTGATAGGTTTTTGGCGTGGTTTTGGACCACTTTTTCTAAGCATTTTTCTTGCAACTCCGCTGTAGTCTAGCCAATTTTGCACCCCCTATTCCATGTAGAATGGGTCACGACGGGCTGGGGGTGGCTCCTGCTTTGGTGGCTCCTGCTTTGGCGGCGGATTTTGCTTTGGTATCCAGGTTGCCACTATCCAGACCAATACCGCGGTGAGAGAAATACAGGCCCACTTCCAGGCTGCTTCCACTATATTCGTCTGCTCCTCTTCTTGCTTTTGGCAAACAGCTGTTCTTGTCGCTCGTCATCAAGCTGCAGCTCGTCGAGAAAGGCGCCTTCGTCGGCCTCCTTCGCCCGGAGGGCATCCAGCACCTCTGCCAACATATCTGCATGTTGTTCCAACATATCTGTATGTTGCTCCTCCATAGATTTTACCTGCCCTAGCAGTTCGTAGAAGTTTTTTACAGTGGGACGGTGAACTGCAGATATTTCTTCCGAAGGGGGAACAACAGCGGGGGCGGAGCCTGTAGGCGGCACGGAGTGCCTATGCACACTAGCAGAGTCTGTGGACACAATAGCAGGCGCAGTGGGCACAATAGCAGTCGGCACAATAGCAGGCGTTTCGGGGTCTCTCCATATTGTGTATACTCTCGAACTCCCGATACCAAACCGCTTTTTCGCCTCTTCTACCGCGTATGGCTTGCCTCGAAGGGCGCGGTTCTCGAACAAATCTCGTTTAATTTTTTCTATATATTCCCCTTTTCTCTAAAAGAACTCAGGAAGAACCCGGGGAGAACTCGGGAAGAGCCCGGGAAAACTCGGGAAGAACGCGGAAACACGAGAAGAACTCGGGAGACCCGGGAAGAACTCGGTAAGAACTCGGAAACCCGGGAAGAACTTGGGAGACCCGGGGAGAACTCGGGAAGAGCCTCGGCAACCCGGGAAGAACTCGGGAGACCCGGGGAGAACTCAGGAAGAGCCTCGAAAACCCGGGTAGAACCCGGGGAGAACTCGGGAAGAGCCTCGGAAACTCGGGAAGAGCCTCGGAAACCCGGGAAGAGCCTCGGAAACACGGAAGAACTCGGGTGACCCGGGAAGAGCCCAGGTCTCATCTATATAGGAATCCATGGCACACGTCGCACCTCTGTGGCAATAGGCCAGCGTATCCACACCATTTTCAGAAATCCAACGCTTGGAGTCAAATGGGGATAGTGAAATCTTTTCCAAATGTTGTCCATATAGTTGGTGCTTCTCCGATCGCAGGACATTTACAAATGTATACCGTGGCGAAATGTCATCCTTCCGAATAGGGCCTTTTTGTAATGCTCGTGTCGGATTTGCTTTTTTCACGACATTCTTTTTTACGCCTTTGGCCTTTTTATGTTTTTTTTTTTTCCACCGTCTTCTAGTATGGAGTACATCTTGGGACGCAGGCCGACGTATTCAGCGATAGGCCGCCCAGCACATTCGTCTTTCATTTTACCTAGCACTTTTATATTTGCCGTACTGTATAGGGGGCTGTTTTTCGAGAAGTCGGACGTGTCGTAAAGATCTGCATGCTCCGCCATATCTTTGTAGACGTCCTCCGTTTGTATATAGAGTAGCAAGCTGTCAGTGTCGGTGTATAGGAGTTGACAACGGTCGCCATACCTCGCGGCGAGATGGTTGTAGTAGAAGTCGTACATAAGATGTTTCGAGAGGTCAAGAACGCTCATTCCCACATATACTGGGCGGTTGAGCAGTTGTCGGCTTTTGCGGACCTGGATTGCTGCAAGGTCGTCGTTGAATATATTTGCTCTGGCAAAGGCTGGGCTGGCAATGAGCCATCGGAGCTTGTCCTCCTCGTGTGATCGTACTAGTTTCACATCCACCCTCTTACGCAGGTTTTCCATCGATTTACCGAATACACTGTTGTTCATGAGTTTGTACAGGTCCTTCTCAAAGTCATTGTTGGCCTTTTTTCGGAGCTCCGTATTTTTTAGAATGTAGAGCTTCATCCAAGGACTTTGGTTGAAACGAAGCGCGCGGTGAATCTTAGAAAGGCGAAGGCCAAGAGAGAGATATAGCTGCTCCGGTAGTGGAGCACGTATCGGTCCTTGTTTCGGAGGTTGGGTACCAATTTTTCAACCTCGGTACCCTTAGAAAGGCTAACTGGTATTCGGACATCCACTTTTTTGTACTACCATGCGCTCTGGTGCCAGAGGATATGCGTTGTGTTTGCTGTGCAGCTCTTGTGGGTACTCCAAGTCTACTTCGAGGATATAGCCCACAGGATGGTCGACAGGGTGATCTGCAATGGCCAGTTGCTGGCAATTTTCCTCCAACGATAACCGCTTGTTGGCAGAGGCTGGGACATGGCCCAGCCATAGAGGTTGTTTGCATCTAGGTAGAGGATGTGGCTACTAGACTTTTCAGGGTTGTATCCCTCGACCAGAGGATTGTTGGCTTTCGCGAGGCGCTTGGACACCATGGAGATACCTCCTCGCATCCCCTTCTCGACGAACAGGTGTTGGTCGTAATATGTGAGTAACTCAAGCTCTACGTTCGTCGTTTTGAGTAGGGCGTCCCACGAAAGACCGGGACTTGTAAAATAGTGTGCCGGATCCAAGCCATATTGTTGGAGGCACATCTTTCGGAATGTTTCAAAGACATCTGCCAGTAGCAGGACATCTGTGCGACAGTACAGGTCGCTGTAGTCCCCCAGGGTGCGACACCAGAAAGTGTCCCACACTTTCTGGGCGTGGGCGTAGTCCTCGTCAGAAATGTGCTCGTCGGAAAGTTTGCTATAGAACGCCTCCTTTGCCGGAAGTTGGGTATCTGAGAAGCGCTCCCAGGAGTCCATGTACTCGTATGGGTACACACCCTTGCGCAACAACAGCTGGATGCCACCGTAGCGCGTAGTAAAATTTGGAAAGCCCGGGGTTTGGGCCCCCCACAAGTCCCGTCCAGAGAACCAACAGGAAATTGAAAGCGTCGATGAAGCGTAGCCAACCAAGTTCGAAAAGAAATATATTTTTCTGTATTGTTGGGGAAAGCAGTTTCCCCCTTGCCCTCGACCTTTGGGGGTGGCCTTTTAACATTGGGAGTCGTACCCCGCCGATTTTGGAAGAAAAACTGGGATAGTGGGTTTTCTTTTAGTTAAGGGCGCAGCTTTCCCTCTTCTGTGGGCTACTCCTCTGTATTTCCCCGTCGCTTTCAGTGGTCAAGGACGGCTTCCCCCCCAAACGGCCCTTTTTTCCCAAAGGCCCGTAAACATTGTAGGGGTTTCAGTCCTCCCTTTTTCATCCCCGGTGCGTTGGGGTTTGGGTTCTTTTATTTTTCGCTCCCTTTCCGGGAAAGGGGCCCTTTAAGAAATGTTCCGCCGCATTGGGGCCACGGTATTCAACCGGAGGCCTGTTGGCCGTCGT